>JAKOGI010000170.1:0-412500 GCA_029747015.1 Carnegiea gigantea
GGCTCATTTGCTCTATTTGGATAAGTAGACCAAAGTTATGGTCCGAATATTACACCTATATCAGAACTGGACTGGAGCAGGACAACTTCCCTTTGAGTGCTACTTTGCCCAATCAAATGACGTCCAAATTAAATAAAATTGGGCTTATTTTAAAGCTGACATCTTAAGCTTCGAAACCATGTGGCCTCTCAAGTTGTGGGTCCACTTGAGCTAGTCCAAAAAATGAGCACAAAAAAAAAAAAATTACCCTCCGCAGGGATGAATCGGGCACCAATTCTTCCGGAAGGAATATGAGTTTTATCCAGATTTTCGCCACTTGCTTGACTACTTCATGGCGTCTAAAGTCCTTGAACTCACATAATAAGAGAAAATATGAGAGTTCCCATGCACGCTCTTGTTTGAGACTTTTCTTCTTGGAAGTTAACCTTAAATAAAAATGATGCATATGGGAATATGCATCATACTTCCCGGGTGGTTTTGAGTTTGTCTTTAAACTCAAAGGGTTAGCAAGCCTCTCAAGAAAGGGGTCACGCTCATAATATGGGAGCTTTTGGGGAAGGAGGTCACAGGGCATCAACTCTAGAGAGATATAGAAGAGGGAGTGGGGCTCTGATACCAATTGATGTATATGTGGGTGGTAAGTGAACCAAATCAAACTCAAATAAACCCAAATAAAAATTGAACCAAAGTAAAGAGAAAATGGAAGGTTGATTGAGATGGAATGAAAATAATAACAAAAAAGAACAAAGGATAAACAAGACCTTGCACTTGAGATAATCCTTCACGGAGCCACTCAAGGACTTGATCTTGGGCCAATTCTCTTGTCTTTACCAAGGAATCACTCCAATTGGAAAAGGAAGAGAACCTAGAACACCACTTGAACTTGCCAAAATTCAAGATATAGAACTAGGAATTTTTTTTGGACACAAATGAGAATCACTCTCAAGGTGTTTGTACTACTCTTGGAAAAGCTTACAACTCTGAATTCAAATGCAACTACATAAGCCACCTATTTATAGGCTAAACAAAGATAACCAAAAGGCTTAAAAACTCCTAGCAATTAAAACTAGAAAATTAAAAAGGCTTGGAAAATGGAAAAGACTCAACATAAAGGGGTGGGGGAGGCTATAAAGAATATTCTAGGCTTCCAATCAGCTGAAGACATCCATCTAGAACACTCCAAGTCGTGCGTGATGTCATCCACATGATGTCATGTAACCAAAGTCTCTTCATTTGCCCAGCATTTAATCCTTGCAGCATCCTCCAATTCAACTGAGCATAACTCTCAGCCCACACGTCCAAATCAGGTGATTCTGGGCTTGCTGGAAAGCCCAGGAAATCTATTTTCCAGAATGGGCTCATTTGCTCAATTTGGATAAGTAGATCAAAAGTTATGGTCCGAACATTACACCTATATCAGAACTGAATTGGAGCAGGACAACTTCCCTTTGAGTGCTACTTTGCCCAATCAAATGACGTCCAAATTAAATAAAATTTGGCTTATTTTAAAGCTGACAT
Source organism: Carnegiea gigantea (assembly GCA_029747015.1). Lineage (NCBI taxonomy): Eukaryota > Viridiplantae > Streptophyta > Magnoliopsida > Caryophyllales > Cactaceae > Carnegiea > Carnegiea gigantea. The sequence goes on from JAKOGI010000170.1 coordinate 1,519, forward strand.
CTTAAGCTTCAAAACCATGTGGCCCCTCAAGTTGTGGGTCCACTTGAGCTAGTCCAAAAAATGAGCACAAAAGAAATTACCTTCCGTAGGGATGAATCGGGCACCAATTCTTCCGGAAGGAATATGAGTTTTATCCAAATTTTCGTCACTTGCTTGACTTCTTCATGGTGTCTAAAGTCCTTGAACTCACATAATAAGAGAAAATATGAGAGTTCCCATGCACGCTCTTGTTTGACACTTTTCTTCTTGGAAGTGGACCTTAAATAAAAATGATGCGTATGGGAATATGCATCATACTCCCCGGGTGGTTTTGAGTTTGTACTCAAACTCAAAGGGTTAGCAAGCCTCTCAAGAAAGGGGTCACACTCACAATATGGCGAGCTTTTAGGGGAAAGAGGTTCACGGGGCATCACCTCCTAGAGAGCTATAGAAAGAGGGATGTGGGGCTCTTGATTACCAATGATGTATATGTGGGTGGTAAGTGAACCAAATCAAACTCAAATAAACCCAAATAAATTGACCAAAGTAAAGAGAAAATGGGAAGGTTGATTGAGATGGAATGAAAATAATGACAAAAAAAGAACAAAGGATAAACAGGACCTTGCACTTGAGATAATCCTTCACGGAGCCACTCAAGGACTTGATCTTGGGCAAATTCTCTTGTCTTCACCAAGGAATCACTCCAATTGGAAAAGGAAGAGAACCTAGAACAACACTTGAACTTGCCAAAATTTCAAGATATAGAACTAGGGATTTGGAATACTTTTGAGAATCACACTCAAAGGTAATTGTATTTCACTTTGGGAAAGCTTACCACTCTGCATTCAAATGCAAATACATAACCCACCTATTTATAGGCTAAACAAAGATAACCAAAAGATTTAAAAACTCCTAGCAATTAAAACTAGAAAATTGAAAAGGCTTGGAAAATGGAAAAGACTCAACATAAAGGGTGGGGCAGGTGACAAGAATATTCTAGGCTTCCAATCAGCTGAAGACATCCATCTAGAACACTCCAAGTCGGGCATGATGTCATCCACATGATGTCATGTAACCAAAGTCTCTTCATTTGCCCAGCATTTAATCCTTGCAGCAGCCTCCACTTCAACGGAGCATAACGCTCAGCACACACGTCCAAATCAGGTGATTCTGGGCTTGTTGGAAAGCCTTGGAAATATATTTTCCAGAATGGGCTCATTTGCTCAATTTGGATAAGTAGATCAAAAGTTATGGTCCGAACATTACACCTATATCAGAACTAAACAGGAGCAGGACAACTTCCCTTTGAGTGCTACTTTGCCCAATCAAATGACGTCCAAATTAAATAAAATTAGGCTTATTTTAAAGCTGACATCTTAAGATTCAAAACCATGTGTCCCGTCAAGTTGTGGGTCCACTTGAGCTAGTCCCAAAAATGAGCACCAAAAAAAAAAAAATTACCTTCCGCAGGGATGAATCGGGCACCAATTCTTCCGGAAGGAATAAGAGTTTTATCCTGATTTTCGCCACTTGCTTGACTACTTCATGGTGTCTAAAGTCCTTGAACTCACATAATAAAAGAAAATATGAGAGTTTCCATGCACGCTCTTGTTTGACACTTTTCTTCTTGGAAGTTGACCTTAAATAAAAATGATGCATATGGGAATATGCATCATACTTCCCGGGTGGTTTTGAGTTTGTCTTTAAACTCAAAGGATTAGCAAGCCTCTCAAGAAAGGGGTCACGCTGATAATATGGGAGCTTTTGGGGAAGGAGGTCACAGGGCATCACCTATAGAGAGATATAGAAGAGGGAGTGGGGCTCTGATACCAATTGATGTATATGTGCGTGGTAAGTGAACCAAATCAAACTCAAATAAACCCAAATAAGAATTGAACCAAAGTAAAGAGAAAATGGAAGGTTGATTGAGATGGAACGAAAATAATAACAAAAAAGAACAAAGGATAAACAAGACCTTGCACTTGAGATAATCCTTCGCGGAGCCACTCAAAGACTTGATCTTGGGCAAATCCTCTCGTCTTCACCAAGGAATCACTCCAGTTGGAAAAGAAAAGAGAACCTAGAACACCACTTGAACTTGTCAAAATTCAAGATATAGAACTAGGGATTTTTTTTTTTTTTGGACACAAATGAGAATCACTCTCAAGGTGTTTGTACTACTTTTGGAAAAGCTTACAACTCTGAATTCAAATGCAACTACATAACCCACCTATTTATAGGCTAAACAAAGATAACCAAAAGACTTAAAAACTCCTATCAATTAAAACTAGAAAATTGAAAAGGCTTGGAAAATGGAAAAGACTCAACATAAAGGGGGGGGGGAGGTTACAAAGAATATTCTAGGCTTCCAATCAGCTGAAGACATCCATCTAGAACACTCCAAGTCGTGCGTGATGTCATCCACATGATGTCATGTAACCAAAGTCTCTTCATTTGCCCAGCATTTAATCCTTGCAGCATCCTCCACTTCAACTGCGCATAACTCTCAGCACACACCTCCAAATCAGGTGATTCTGGGCTTGTTGGAAAGCCCTGGAAATCTATTTTCCAGACTGGGCTCATTTGCTCAATTTGGATAAGTATATCAAACGTTATGGTCCGAACATTACACCTATATCAGAACTGGACTGGAGCAGGACAACTTCCCTTTGAGTGCTACTTTGCCCAATCAAATGACGTCCAAATTAAATAAAATGGGGCTTATTTTAAAGCTGACATCTTAAGCTTCAAAACCATGTGGCCCCTCAAGTTGTGGGTCCACTTGAGCTAGTCCAAAAAATGAGCACAAAAAAAAAAATTACCTTCCGTAGGGATGAATCGGGCACCAATTCTTCCGGAAGGAATATGAGTTTTATCCAGATTTTCGCCACTTGCTTGACTACTTCATGGTGTCTAAAGTCCTTGAACTCACATAATAAGAGAAAATATGACAGTTCCCATGCACGCTCTTGTTTGACACTTTTCTTCTTGGAAGTTGACCTTAAATAAAAATGACGCATATGGGAATATGCATCATACTTCCCGGGTGGTTTTGAGTTAGTCCTTAAAGTCAAAGGGTTAGCAAGCCTCTCAAAAAAGGGGTCACGCTCACAATATGGGAGCTTTTGGGGAAGGAGGTCACAGGGCATCACCTCTAGAGAGATATAGAAGAGGGTGAGGGGAGGATGATAAAACGGGCTTTGCTCTGATACGAATTGATGTGTATGTGGGTGGTAAGTAAACCAAATCAAACTCAAACAAATTCCAAACAAGAATCAAACCAAAGAAAAGTGAATATGGAAGATAGATTGAGATGGATCGAAGAATAATAACAAAAGAGGACAAAGGAATAAACAAGACCTTGCACTTGAGATAATCCTTCACGGAGCCACTCAAGGACTTGATCTTGGGCAAATCCTCTCATCTTCACCAAGGAATCACTCCAATTGGAAAAGAAAAGAGAACCTAGAATACCGCTTGAACTTGCCAAAATTCAAGATATAGAGCTAGGGATTTTTTTTGGACACAAATGAGAATCACTCTCAAGGTGTTTGTACTACTCTTGGAAAAGCTTACCACTCTGAATTCCAATGCAACTACATAACCCACCTATTTATAGGCTAAACAAAGATAACCAAAAGACTTAAAAACTCCTAGCAATTAAAACTAGAAAATTGAAAAGGCTTGGAAAATAGAAAAGACTAAACATAAAAGGGTGGGGGAGGTTACAAAGAATACTCTAGGCTTCCAATCAACTGAAGACATCCATCTAGAACACTCCAAGTCGTGCATGATGTCATCCACATGATGTCATGTAACCAAAGTCTCTTCATTTGCCCAGCATTTAATCCTTGCAGCATCTGCGCATAACTCTCAGACCACACCTCCAAGTCAGGTGATTCTGGGCTTGTTAGAAAGCGCTGGAAATCTATTTTCCAGAATGGGCTCAGTTGCTCAATTTCGATGAGTAGATCAAATGTTATGGTCCGAACATTACACCTATATCAGAACTGGATTGGAGCAGGATAACTTCCCTTTGAGTGCTACTTTGCCCAATCAAATGACGTCCAAATTAAATAAAATTAGGCTTATTTTAAAGTTGACATCTTAAGCTTCAAAACCATGTTGCCCCTCAAGTTGTGGGTCCACTTGAGCTAGTCCAAAAAATGAGCACAAAAAAAAAAAATTGCTTGACTACTTCATGGTGTCTAAAGTCCTTGAACTCACATAATAAGAGAAAATATGACAGTTCCCATGCACGCTCTTGTTTGACACTTTTCTTCTTGGAAGTTGGACCTTAAAATAAAATGATGCTCATATGGGAAAATGCTATCAACTTCCCGGTGGTTTTGAGTTTGTCCTGAAAACTCAAAGGGTTAGCAAGCCTCTCAAGAAGGGTGCACGCTCTAATATGGGAGCTTTTGGGGAAGGAGGTCACAGGGCCATCACCTCTAGAGACTGATATAGAAGACAAGAGGGAGTGTGGGCTCTATACCCATTGATGTATTGTGGTGTAAGTGAACCAATCAAACCTCAAATAAACCCAAATAAGAATTGAACCAAGGTAAAGAGAAAATATGGAGGTTTGATTGAGATGGATGAAAATAGTAACAAAAAAGAACAAGGATAAACAAGCTTGCACTTGAGATAATCCTTCACGGAGCCACTCAAGGACTTGATCTTGGGCAAATTCTCTTGTCTTATCCAAGGAATCACTCCAATGGAGAAGATAGAGAACCTAGAACACCACTTGAACTTGCCAAAATTCAAGATATAGAACTAGGGATTTTTTTTTTTGGACCCAAATGAGAATCACTCTCAAGGTGTTTGTACGACTCTTGAAAAGCTTACTACACTCTGTTCAAATTGCAACTACATAGCGCCACATAAAATAGTGTTCTATTTTATAGCTAACAAAGATAACCAAAAGGCTTAAAAACTCCTAGCAATTAAAACTAAAAAATTGAAAAGGCTTGGAAAATGGAAAAGACTCAACATAAAGGGGCGGGGGAGGTTACAAAGAATATTCTAGGCTTCCAATCAACTGAAGACATCCATTAGAACACTCCAAGTCGTGCCTGATGTCATCCACATGATGTCATGTAACCAAAGTCTCTTCGTTTGCCCAGCGTTTAATCCTTGCAGCATCCTCCACTTCAACTGAGCATAACTCTCAGCACACAAGTCCAAATCCGGTGCTTTTGGGCTTGTTGGAAAGCGCTGGAAAGCTATTTTCCAGAATGGGCTCATTTGCTCAATTTGGATAAGTAATCAAAAGTTATGGTCCGAACATTACACCTATATCAGAACTGGACTGGAGCAGGACAACTTCCCTTTGAGTGCTACTTTGCCCAATCAAATGACGTCCAAATTAAATAAAATTGGGCTTATTTTAAAGCTGACATCTTAAGCTTCAAAACCATGTGGCCTCTCAAGTTGTGGGTCCACTTGAGCTAGTCCAAAAAATGAGCACAAAAAAAAAATTACCTTCCGCAGGGATGAATCGGGCACCAATTCTTCCGGAAGGAATATGAGTTTATCCAGATTTTCGTGCCACTTGCTGACTACTTCATGGTGTCTAAAGTCCTTAACTCACCTAATACTAGAGAAAATCTGGGGTTCCCATGCACGCTCTTGTTTGACACTTTTCTTCTTGGAAGTTGACCTTAAATAAAAATGATGCATATGGAAATATGCATCATACTCCCCGGGTGGTTTTGAGTTTGTCCTCAAACTCAAAGGGTTAGCAAGCCTCTCAAGAAAGGGGTCACGCTCACAATATGGGAGGTTTTGGGGAAGGAGGTCACAGGGCATCACCTCTAGAGAGATATAGAAGAGGGAGTGGGGCTCTGATACCAATTGATGTATATGTGGGGGGTAAGTGAACAAAATCAAACTCAAATAAACGCAAATAAGAATTGAACCAAAGTAAAGAGAAAATGGAAGGTTGATTGAGATGGAATGAAAATAATAACAAAAAAGAACAACGGATAAACAAGACCTTGCACTTGAGATAATCCTTCGCAGAGCCACTCAAGGACTTGATCTTGGGCAAATCCTCTCGTCTTCACCAAGGAATCACTCTAATTGGAAAAGAAAAGAGAACTTAGAACACCACTTGAACTCGCCAAAATTCAAGATATAGAACTAGGGATTTGGAATACTTTTGAGAATCACACCCAAAGATAATTGTATTTCACTTGGGAAAGCTTACAACTCTGAATTCAAATGCAACTACATAACCCACCTATTTATAGGCTAAATAAAGATAACCAAAAGGCTTAAAAACTCCTAGCAATTAAAACTAGAAAATTGAAAAGGCTTGGAAAATGGAAAAGAGTCAACATAAAGGGGTGGGGGAGGTTACAAAGAATATTCTAGGCTTCCAATCAGCTGAAGACATCCATCTAGAACACTCCAAGTCATGCATGATGTCATCCAGATGATGTCATGTAACCAAAGTCTCTTCATTTGCCCAGCATTTAATCCTTGCAGCATCCTCCACTTCAACTGAGCATAACCCTCAGCACACACGTCCAAATCAGGTGATTCTGGGCTTGTTGGAAAGCCCTGGAAATCTATTTTCCAGAATGGGCTTAGTTGCTCAATTTCGATGAGTAGATCAAACGTTATGGTCCGAACATTACACCTATATCAGAACTGGATTGGAGCAGGACAACTTCCCTTTGAGTGCTACTTTGCCCAATCAAATGACGTCCAAATTAAATAAAATTCGGCTTATTTTAAAACTGACATCTTAAGCTTCAAAACCATGTGGCCTCTCAAGTTGTGGGTCCACTTGAGCTAGTCCAAAAAATGAGCGCAAAAAAAAAACTTTACCTTCCGCAGGGATGAATCGAGCACCAATTCTTCCGGAAGGAATATGAGTTTTATCCAGATTTTAGCCACTTGCTTGACTACTTCATGGTGTCTAAAGTCCTTGAACTCACATAATAAGAGAAAATATGAGAGATCCCATGCACGCTCTTGTTTGACACTTTTCTTCTTGGAAGTTGACCTTAAATAAAAATGATGCATATGGGAATAATATGCATCATACTTCCCGGGTGGTTTTGAGTTTGTCCTTAAACTCAAAGGGTTTAGCAAGCCTCTCAAGAAAGGGTCACGCTCATATATGGGAGCTTTTGGGGAGGGGTCACAGGGCATCACCTCTAGAGAGATATAGAAGAGGGAGTGGGCTCTGATAATAATTGATGTATATGTGGGTGGTAAGTGAACCAAATCAAAACTCAAACTAAACCCAAATAAAGAATTGAACCAAAGTAAAGAGAAAATGGAAGGTTGATTGAGATGGAATGAAAATAATAACAAAAAAGAACAAAGGATAAACAAGACCTTGTACTTGAGATAATCCTTCGCGGAGCCACTCAAGGACTTGATCTTGGGCAAATCCTCTCGCCTTCACCAAGGAATCACTCCAATTGGAAAAGAAAAGAGAACCTAGAACACCACTTGAACTTGCCAAAATTCAAGATATAGAACTAGGGATTTTTTTTTTGGACACAAATGAGAATCACTCTCAAGGTGTTTGTACTACTCTTGGAAAAGCTTACAACTCTGCATTCAAATGCAACTACATAACCCACCTATTTATGGGCTAAACAAAGATAACCAAAAGGCTTAAAAACTCCTAGCAATTAAAACTAGAAAATTGAAAAGGCTCGGAAAATGGAAAAGACTCAACATAAAGGGTGGGGCAGGTTACAAAGAATATTCTAGGCTTCCAATCAGCTGAAGAGATCCATCTAGAACACTCTAAGTCATGCATGATGTCATCCACATGATGTCATGTAACCAAAGTCTCTTCATTTGCCCAGCATTTAATCCTTGCAGCATCCTCCACTTCAATTGCGCATAACTCTCAGCCCACCCTCCAAATCAGGTGATTCTGGGCTTGTTGGAAAGCCCTGGAAATCTATTTTCCAGAATGGGCTCATGTGCTCATTTTGGATAAGTAGATCAAAAAGTTATGGACCGAACATTACACCTATATTAGAACTGGACTGGAGCCGGACAACTTCCTTTTGAGTGCTACTTTGCCCAATCAAATGACGTCCAAATTAAATAAAATTGGGCTTATTTTAAAGCTGACATCTTAAGCTTCAAAACCACGTGGCCCCTCAAGTTGTGGGTCCACTTGAGCTAGTCCAAAAAATGAGCACAAAAAAAATTACCTTCCGCAGGGATAAATCGGGCACCAATTCTTTCGGAAGGAATGTGAGTTTTATCCAAATTTTCGCCATTTGCCTGACTACTTCATGGTGTCTAAAGTCCTTGAACTCACATAATAAGAGAAAATATGAGAGTTCTCATGCACGCTCTTGTTTGACACTTTTCTTCTTGGAAGTTGACCTTAAATAAAAATGATGCCTATGGGAATATGCATCATACTTCCCGAGTGGTTTTGAGTTAGTCCTTAAACTCAAAGGGTTAGCAAGCCTCTCAAGAAAGGGGTCACGCTCATAATATGGGAGCTTTTGGGGAAGGAGGTCACAGGGCATCACCTCTAGAGAGATATAGAAGAGGGAGTGGGGCTCTGATACCGATTGATGTATATGTGGGTGGTAAGTGAACCAAATCAAACTTAAATAAACCCAAATAAGAATTGAACCAAAGTAAAGAGAAAATGGAAGGTTGATTGAGATGGAATGAAAATATTAACAAAAAAGAATAAAGGATAAACAAGACCTTGCACTTGAGATAATCCTTCGCGGAGCCACTCAAGGACTTGATCTTGGGCAAATCCTCTCGCCTTCACCAAGGAATCACTCCAATTGGAAAAGAAAAGAGAACCTAGAACACCACTTGAAGTTGCCAAAATTCAAGATATAGAACTAGGGATTTTTTTTTTGGACACAAATGAGAATCACTCTCAAGGTGTTTGTACTACTCTTGGAAAAGCTTGCAACTCTGAATTCAAATGTAACTACATAACCCACCTATTTATAGGCTAAACAAAGATAACCAAAAGGCTTAAAAACTCCTAGCAATTAAAACTAGAAAATTGAAAAGACTTGGAAAATGGAAAAGACTCAACATAAAGGGGTGAGGGAGGTTACAAAGAATATTCTAGGCTTCCAATCAGCTGAAGACATCCATCTAGAACACTCCAAGTCGTGCATGATGTCATCCACATGATGTCATGTAACCAAAGTCTCTTCATTTTCCCAACATTTAATCCTTGCAGCATCCTCCACTTCAACTGAGCATAACTCTCCGTACACACGTCCAAATCAGGTGATTCTGGGTTTGTTGGAAAGCCCTGGAAATCTATTTTCCAGAATGGGCTCATTTGCTCAATTGGGATAAGCAGATCAAAAGTTATGGTCCGAACATTACACCTATATCAGAACTGGACTGGAGCAGGACAACTTCCTTTTGAGTGCTACTTTGCCCAATCAAATGACGTCCAAATTAAATAAAATTGGGCTTATTTTAAAGCTGACATCTTAAGCTTCAAAACCATGTGGCATCTCAAGTTGTGGGTCCACTTGAGCTAGTCCAAAAAATGAGCAGAAAAAAAAAAATTACCTTCCGCAGGGATGAATCGGGCACGAATTCTTCCGGAAGGAATATGAGTTTTATCCAGATTTTCGCCACTTGCTTGACTACTTCATGGTGTCTAAAGTCTGTGAACTCACATAATAAGAGAAAATATGAGAGTTCCTATGCACGCTCTTGTTTGACACTTTTCTTCTTGGAAGTTGACCTTAAATAAAAATGATGCATATGGGAATATGCATCAGGTTGGCTAAGCACCCCAAGACAACCAACAAGGCAGGCACACACCTCTAGCAAACCCACCTAGGAGGGAAAACTACGTGGCTAAGTAATCGGGTGTTAAGGTGGTCGTTTCTGCCCAGTTTTGTTCTGCTTGGTTGACACCTCAAATGCTGAGTAATCTGAGCTTTCCTGACATGGAAGGAATCCTTAAGATGTCTAGAATACCCTCCATTTTGAATCAAAGCATTTGGACATCATTTGCCCTTAAAATAGGCTGAATACTCGAATCGTGCAGAATCTGATCCAAAAGAGTATAGGACTAAAAATGAGCTTTGTTCACTGATCAATTGAACTCCAAATCTGGTAATTCCAATTGGACATGAAAGCTAAGGTCTTAAACTTGTAAGAACACCAAAGAACGAGAACTTAAATTTGGATTAAACTTGAGAAACTAGGTAGCAAAAATCAGGTGAAAATCCGGATGAATGACCGGGTGCATTATCTTGAATGTTCTTCACCAAATAACTTATGGCCGTGGCTTTGGACTTTATTTCTTAATTGTTTTGGATCATTTGAACATTAATGGACCTCGTGGATGGACCTCCATCATTCTCCCCTTGTTGGAAAGATTTGACCCTCAAATCTGAAAGATAATCATCTGCTTCATAAGGACTTAAATTAGCAACGTTAAAAGTAGCTGATACTCCATAATCTCCTGGTAAATCCACCTCATAAGCATTATCATTAATCTTCTCCAAAACCTCAAATGGACCATCTGCTCGTGGCATCAACTTGGTTTTCCTTTTAGAAGGAAAACGTACTTTGCGTAGATGTATCCAAACTAAGTCACCTGGCTTGAAGAGCTTCTCCTGTTTATGCTTATTAGCTTGGGCCGTATAAGATAGTGTAGTTTTCTCAATTTTGGCCTTCACTAACTCATGTAACTTTTGGATTTCTTCCACTCTAACTGCAGCATCCGCACTAGGCCTTTGATCTAACGGATGGAGAATAAGATCAAGTGGGTGTAACACCCCCAGCCCCTAGGGGCGGAAACGTTACGTTTTCTTAACCTTCTATTTAAATTTTGGGACGAAACGGGCAGAGTTTTCCCTAAAAACTGACCGTTCTTAGGCTAAAAGCCTTACAATAACTCCATGTAAATCAGCGAAAGCGTAAAAAATTTAGACATAGCTCAACGGCCACACGCCGGAGATCATAACTTAATGAGCCACCCGCTCGGAGTACACTAAACAGAATAGTTAATTAATAAAGGAAAAGCAAAAGATACAACTCAACGGTTCATACAACTGGAGTATTGGGGTTTACATCCCAAACCATAATTAACTTTAATGAAGAATACATTTAACTAATTAGATAGTTGGCTCGTATGGCCATACAGAGCGACTTGTAATCAATATGCATTATATGAGCTAGAAAACTTAGGTTACAACAATTACAAACTAAGAGTACGTTATATTACATTATCGAACTCGAGAAACTACCTCTATATGGCACACATAACTCTTTTTCAACCAGGGGTAAACTTCAACTCTGCGTAAATGGCTTAACTTTCACCTGTCGCAAAGAAAACCTGGGGAAAAGGGAAGGAATAGTGGGATGAGCAACCACACGCTCAGTGAGTGTCCCTCAACCCCCTTAAAACCAAAACCGTTGCAGGCAATACTATCTTTACTAGTCACATATCACGTTTCCATACTTTACTATCATATTAGGCATTCATAAAATTCTTATGAAAATAGCACTAATCATAAACTTCACTTTAAGCACTCACACATTTCTAGGTTTCTAAGTGACTAAACTTCTTTACTAACAAGCAGTCAAACACTTATGCAAAGGGCGAGGTTAAGTACAGGGGCTTTCTTTTTCATAAACATTGCTTAGCATTCCATTCGAACTATGCATGAAACCCTATTCATATGATGTGCACATAAAGTTATTTCTTTTCAGAATCATACTTTTCTTGGCATTTCATTCATATGATATGCATAAGATACATACATTTCAAGTCTCATTCATAAGGTATGCATGAAATATGCTCATAAGGCTTACTTTTCATATTCGTATCTTACTTAGCATCTCATTCATAAGTTATACTTAGAACAACACATATCATACATAGGAAGCTTTCTTTCTTTTACTGAAGACACTTCAGTTAGCCTCTTGAGGCTCATAACAACTCTTCTCTTAGCCTCTTGAGGCTCATATTCTTTTAAAAGAATCTCTTTCATAGTCTCATAATGACCCTTAAAAACTTTTTTTTTGAAATACTTAAAAAGGCGAAATGCCAACTGCTTTTCTTATTTAATGAGAAACTACTCTGGGCATAAAATCATCATAAAGTGCTGGTTGTGAGAGATCTACACTCAATCCCAGTGAGATTAACTCACACTAAGCTCTTACTCCCGGGATGGCAACTAACTTTGGACCTTAACCCTCGTCAGGGTCTTTAGGGATTACACCCCAGGCTAGGAATTCCCCCGTTCAAGCAGGTTCACTCCCATCTATTGTCCCTAAGCACTTATCTCAGCCATTTAAATTGGTCGTAACGACTAGTAAGTTTGCTGCCTCTCACAGCGAAATCCTTTATCATTGATGTAGTCCCCACCACCATTAGCAATGAAGAAGGTCCAACAAGTCAATCAAGCTCCAATACAAGCTCCAAGATACAAGCCATGGTCTAAATTGTCCAAACATCCCAAGGAGGTGCACACGGGTTAAAGAACCAAACCTTACCCGGTTTTGTACACTTGATTTCCTAAGCTTTAAGGAGGCTTAAGTCTCAATTTTTGCATTTTGATAAACCTTAAGATGTCCCCTTTCATGTCCCAATGTTAGTTTACCACTATCCAAGTCATAGAAAGGAGGAACAGGGTATTTTGTCAAACCGGTCACAATTGCACCCAATCTGCACGGTTTTTTCCTTTAGCTTGAAAACCCCACATAAACTTTGTTTAACCTTAATTTCTTGGTTGGGAGGGTTTTTACACATCCTAAACTTTCTTCCCATGGGTTAAAACCAGAGTCAAACTCACTTTTGTCAAGGTTAAACCAAGCCTCAAAACCGGCCACAAAACTGTCCAAGAACCCGGTTCAGCAGTCCGGTTTTATTTTGCCTTCTCCGGCGGGTTTTCTTCACTTCAGCAGATATGGCACACCCCTCAAGGCTGGGCACACACTCCAAAGCCCCAATGATGAGCTGCAACCTTGAGAAGAACGACCAATGGGAGAAGAGCTGCCATGGAAGATGTTCCCTCTTTGTAATTGGCTAGCCGTAAAGCACTTTCCCCTTTTCGGCTGTCCAATGGCAAGAGAGGAGGCTTATCAGCTGCTTTGGCTTATGTTTAAGCTAAGAACAATGTAAAAATCATTTGTCTTGCTTTCCTTAATGTTAAAGGATGTAATTAAACTAGCTAAACTTAGATGACAACCGGTTTTGCTCTAACCGGGTATGCTTAGCTAATTAAGACCTTTCCTCCCTAGGAAGGAAAGGATTAGTAAGGTGCTTGCTTGCTTGTGTGCTTGCTTGACATGCTTACTTAAGGAATGCACGGTCATGGCAAAGAACTCAGCATTTTTAGTGAATGAAAATCAGATTGAAAGCTTGAAAGCTTTTTCTCTCAAACTCCTGCTTGCTTATCCTTAATTAGGCCAATTAAGATGGTGTTCAAGTCAAGTCTTAACCTTGATTAAGTGGTGATATCTGTATCTTAATCAAGTTTAAGGACCCTAGACTCAAGATTGGTGGTGTTTCTGTATCCATTCATTGAGTTTAGCCTATCCAAATCTTGTTCACAAACAGCCGGGTTAAGAGAGGATTAAGGTAAGATTATTAGCTTAAGTTTACACGTTAATAATCTCTTGCTTTGAAAATCCCTCAAATTCCCTCACTCTCTCATCTCTCTTACACCTCATTACATCCCATTCCACAGTATTACAATAACCAAAAAGCCAAGCAAACACGTCCAATACCAAGAACATTCAACCGGGCTCAAGTGAGAGCATTTCAGCTTCCACAACTAGAAAAGTGGCACGGCCTACCCGTGCTCCCAAGCACGACCGTGCCACCTTGGTACGACTCAAACCTTTGTAATTTTGATTTCTTTTGATGTGTGTTAGCTTGGGATCCTTACTCCCTTAAGATATACATCATATTTGGTATCAGAGCAAAGGTTTCACCTTGGCCTAGCTTCCACTTCCCCTTCCACAAAACATCCACTTCCTTTCTTCTCCACAAACTGATTTCTCCCTTTAATTCCAACATGTCTTCAACAAGCATGTCCTTGGAAGAAAGATTTGAGTCATTGATGAAGCAAAATGAGTTCTTGGCAAGCAAAATCCAAGAGGATTCAGAAAGAAACCGAGAGGCTCAAGCACAAAATGAGTACCTAAGGAAACAGTTGGGTTCATTCATGAAGCAAAAGCAAAGAATGAATGAAGAAACTCTACAATCTGAACCCAAGGCACGTGAGCAAGTCCATAGTCATGATGTTGATTCAGCAAGTGAAGAAGAAATGCCTAGGATGGCTAGAAGGGAGTCACGAAATCAAGCCAGTACCAACGACTTCAGAGTTGAAATTCCTGAATTTGAAGGTAAACTTGATCCTGAAGAGTTTATTGATTGGTTGAATACAGTAGAAAGAGTCTTTGAATATAAGGATATTCCTGATGATAAGAAGGTTAAGTTGATAACCTTAAGACTAGGAAAGTATGCATCCTTATGGTGGACAAACTTGAATGCTAAAAGGCTTAGAGAAAGAAAAGCAAGAATCGATACTTGGGAAAAGATGAAAGCTAAACTTAAAGCAAGGTTCCTTCCACCAACGTATGTCCAAGATTTCTACTCCCAATTTCATAATCTCACTCAAGGTACTATGAATGTTGAAGAGTATACTCGTGAGTTTGAGAAGTTGATGATTAAATGTGACATATAAGAACCTGAAGAACAAACCATAGTTAGATACTTGGGAGGTCTTGATCCTAGGTATTCTAATGTGGTGGAGTTGCAAGCCTATGCTTCTTTTGATGATGTTTTTGTATTAGCTCATAAGGTGGAACAGCAAAAGAAGGCTAAACAGCCCCAAAAACCCACATATACAAAGCCTTTCATTTGGAATGAACCTTTTAACAAGGGGAGTTCCTGATGTATATGTGGGTGGTAAGTGAACCAAATCAAACTCAAATAAACCCAAATAAGAATTGAACCAAAGTAAAGAGAAAATGGAAGGTTGATGAAGATGGAATGAAAATAATAACAAAAGAGAACAAAGGGATAAACAAGACCTTGCACTTGAGATAATCCTTCACGGAGCCACTCAAGGACTTGATCTTGGGCAAATTCTCTTGTCTTCACCAAGGAATCACTCCAATTGGAAAAGGAAGAGAACCTAGAACACCACTTGAACTTGCCAAAATTCAAGATATAGAATTAGGGATTTGGAATACTTTTGAGAATCACACTCAAAGGTAATTGTATTTCACTTGGGAAAGCTTACAACTCTGAATTCAAATGCAACTACATAACCCACCTATTTATAGGCTAAACAAAGATAACCAAAAGACTTAAAAACTCCTAGCAATTAAAACTAGAAATTGAAAAGGCTTGGAAAATGGAAAAGACTCAACATAAAGGGGTGGGGGAGGTTACAAAGAATATTCTAGGCTTCCAATCAGCTGAAGAAATCCATCCAAGTCGTGCATGATGTCAGCAAGGTGATGTCACGTAACTTATGTCTCTTCACTTGCCCAGCATTAACTCCATGCAGCAGCCTTCACTTCAACTGAGCATTTCTCTCAGCTCACAAGTCCAAATAAGGTGATTTTGGGCTTTTTGGAAAGCCCTGGAAATATATTTTCCCGAATGGGCTCATTTGCTCAATTTGGATAAGTAGATAAAAAGTTATGGCCTGAATATCACACCTATATCAGAACTGGACTGGAACAGGACATGTCTTCTTTGAGTAATATTTAGCCCAACCAAACGACGTCCAAATTAAACATAATTGGGCTTGTTTGAAAGCTGAGATCTTAAACTTAAAAACCATGTGGAGCCTCAAGTTGTGGGACCACTTTAGTTAGGCAAAAAGTGCACACAAAAATCGGGAAAATTCGGGATGAAGGCGGCATTACCTCTTCGGGCATGAACGCCAATTTCCGGCAAAGTTTTGCAACTTCTTTGACTTCGTGAAGCTTGAGTGAGTCCTCCTTGGGCTGAGCTTGATGGTCCTTGGGCTTCTCATGATGGTCTCCATCATTGAAATGCAAGGTACTCTTGATCCCCATTTGGAAAACCCATTTGGAAAAGGCACCTTGAAGTTCAAATAAAACTCCATAAAGTGTCTTTTGTCATGAAATTCAAATATTGGAACCAAAGAAGGGCCTTGCCATGCATGAATTTGTATGGAGCTTACCTCCCATGAAGTTGAGTTGAAAGAATGAAAATGATACCCTTGAAAATATACATCAGTTCCAACCCACCTACTAAACCACAAACTCCTTCTCCCTTTAAGCCACAAACTCCCTTTCCCTTTAATCCACAAAGAACCACGGCTCCTCAAAAAGCTCCAACAACCCCATTTCGGCCTAACCCAAACCCCATGAGCAATAGAAGATGTTTCAAGTGTCAAGGGCTTGGTCATATTGCCTCAGAATGTCCAAACAGAAAAGTTATCACTTTGGCTGAGTGGACCACCGTGAAAGAGGATTTTGAAGAGGAAGAAAACGAGGTTGAAAGTGAGTCAGAAGTTGAAGAAACTCAAGATGAGGTTATTGAGGTAGCAGATGAAGGTGAGCTCTTAGTTTTGAGAAGAGTTCTAAGCAATCAGAAAGGAGCTAAGGATGAACAAAGAGAGAATATTTTTCACACTCGATGTACCACCCAAGGAAAGATATGTTCTTTGATCATTGATGGAGATAGTTGCGCAAATGTGGTTTCTCTAACTATGATTGAGAAACTAGGGCTACAAACAGTGACACACCCACATCCGTACAACATCCAGTGGTTAAATCAAAGCAAAGGTATTCAGGTGAATTCTCGTTGTTTGATTTCCTTTTCCATTGGAAAGAGCTATCAAGATGAGTTATGGTGTGACGTTATTCCTATGGATGCATGTCATATGTTATTAGGACGACCATGGTTGTATGATCGAAAGGCTATGCATAATGGTTATCTTAATACCTATTCATTTTCCAAGGATGGCAAGAAGATCACCCTAGTCCCATTATCCCCCTCCAAGCTCTACGAAATTCAACCACAAAAAAAGCCTAAGCATGTTGATTGTTTGCTATCCGTGAGTGAGCCCATTTTAAAGGCTTCTCAGCTTGAGTTTAAGGCCTTTAGAGAGTGGATATTAAACGTCTAAAGCAACCCAGAAAATATGTTGCCCACTCACCCATTGCAATGACACTCCTTGAAAATTTCTGTCACGTGTTCCCCGATGAAATTCCCAGGGGTTTACCCCCAAAAAGAGACATACAACACCACATTGATCTTATTCCTGGTTCCGTCCTACCTAACAAACCAGCATATAGGATGAACCTAAAGGATACTAATGAGATTCAAAGACAAGTTGCAGAGTTGCAGGAAAAAGGATTGATTCGAGAGTCTTTGAGTCCCTGTGCCGTTCCAGCTCTTCTAGTACCGAAGAAAGATGAAGGAATGAGAATGTGTGTTGATAGCAGGGCCATTAACAAGATTACAATCAAGTACAGGTCTATACCAAGACTTGAAGATATGCTCGACGAGTTATATGGCTCCAAGGTGTTTTCAAAAATTGATCTTCGAAGTGGTTACTACCAAATCAGAATCAGAGAAGGTGATGAATGGAAGACAGCTTTCAAAACAAAAGGTGGACTCTATGAATGGTTGGTAATGCCTTTTGGTCTTTCTAATGCACCTAGTGCTTTCATGAGGTTAATGAACCAAGTGTTTAGACGTTATATTGGAAAGTTTGTGGTAGTATACTTTGATGACATTCTGATTCATTCTAAGAATGAGCATGAGCATCAAGATCACCTAACTCAAGTTATGCTTGTCTTAGAACGTGAAAAGTTATTTGGTAACCTTAAGAAGTGTGCTTTCTTCACTCCTGAAGTTACATTTCTTGGTTATATTGTGACCGAAGATGGTATAAAGGTAGATGAAAGTAAGGTAGAAGCCATTCGGTCTTGGCCTATACCTAAGAGCATACATGATGTTAGAGCTTTTCATGGTTTAGCTTCATTCTACAGGAGATTTATTCGCAATTTCAGCACTATTATGGCTCCTATGACTGAAGTGATCAAAGGGACATCCTTTGTATGGACTACTAAAGCTCAATCTGCCTTTGAAGATATCAAATCAAAACTTACTCAAGCACCGGTACTTGCTTTACCATGCTTTGGTAAGATATTTGAAGTTGAATGTGATGCCTCTGGTGTAGGTATTGGTGGAGTTCTTACGCAAGAAGGTAAACCCCTTGCCTTTTTTAGTGAAAAGCTATGTGAATCTAGAAGAAAGTATTCCACCTATGACAAAGAGTTTTATGCTATTGTAAGATGTTTAGAGCATTGGAGTCATTATCTCATTGCTAGTGAGTTTATCTTGCATTCTGACCATGAAGCATTGAAGTACATACAAGGGCAACATAAGTTAAACTCCAGGCACGCCAAGTGGGTTGAATTTATGCAGTCATATCATTTCACCATCAAGCACAAGTCAGGTAAACTCAATCGAGGTGCAGATGCTCTATCACGGAGGTATCTCTTGTTATTTCAATTAGATGCTTGCATACTTGGTTTTGAGCATCTAAAGATTCTGTATGACAATGATGAAGACTTTGGGGCATTGTATGCCGAATGTTCTAAACACCCTAAAGGAGATTTTCATGTTCAGGAGGGCTTTCTATTCAAGGGAGCTCGATTATGTATCCCAAAGTGTAGCACAAGAGAGCTATTGATTAGAGAAGTTCATGGAGGATCATTAGCTGGGCATTATGGACAAAACAAGACTGTTATTATGCTAAGAGAGCATTATTATTAGCCAGCTATGGAAAGAGATGTCCAAGATATACTTAAAAGGTGTGGAACTTATCAAGTGGCAAAGAGTCATTCTCTACCCCACGGTGTGTATACTCCATTGCCAATCCCCACTTCACCATGGGTTGATGTAAGTATGGACTTCATTCTTGGATTACCTAAAACACAAAGGAACAAAGACTCTATTTTTGTTGTTGTTGATAGGTTTTCTAAGATGTCTCATTTCATTCCATGTAACAAAACAAATGATGCTACTCACATTGCTGAATTATACTTTAGAGAGGTAGTGAGATTGCATGGTATTCCCAGGTCAATTGCTTCTGACAGGGATACCAAGTTTTTGAGTCATTTTTGGGTTACATTGTGGAAAAAGATGGGTACCAAGCTGAAATATAGTACCACTTGTCACCCACAGACTGACGGACAAACTGAGGTTACTAATCGAACCTTAGGGACTCTCCTAAGAACTTTGATTAAACCTCATGCCAAAGCTTGGGATTTGCTTTTACCCCATGCAGAGTTTGCTTATAACAGGACGCCAAGCAGGGCTACTGGTCACTCTCCATTCAAGGTGGTCTATGGAATTGATCCCCTAGGTCCACTTGATCTCATTCCCCGGTCTTTCGATCAGAAGCCACATCCAGATGCAGCAGCAAGGGTAGAACAAATCAAGAAGGTCCATGAGTTGGTGAAGAGCAAGATTGAAAAGTCTAATGAAGCATATCAAGCTCAAGCCAACAAGCATAGGAGAAAGATTACATTTCAACCAGGAGACCTCGTGTGGATCCATCTAAGGAAGGAGAGATTCCCATCCAAGAGAAAGAACAAGCTTATGCCACGAGCAGATGGCCCTTTTGAGGTACTCGAACGTATTAATGATAATGCTTACAAGGTTGATTTGCCAGGTGATTATGGAGTATCAGCCACATTCAATGTAGCTGATTTACAAGCTTACCATGAAGATGACTACCTTACCGATTTGAGGATCAAATCTTCTCAACAAGGGGAGGATGATGTAGTCCCCACCACCATTAGCAATGAAGAAGGTCCAACAAGTCAATCAAGGTCCAATATAAGCTCCAAGATACAAGCCATGGTCCAAATTGTCCAAACATCCCAAGGAGGTGCACACGGGTTCAAGAACCAAACCTTACCCGGTTTTGTGCACTTGATTTCCTAAGCTTTAAGGAGGCTTAGGTCCTTAATTTTTGCATTTTGCTAAACCTTAAGATGTCCCCTTTCATGTCCCAATATTAGTTTACCACTATCCAAGTCATAGAAAGGAGGAACAAGGTATTTTGTCAAACCGGTCAGAATTGCACCCAATCTGCATGGTTTTTTCTTTTAGCTTGAAAACCTCACTTAAACTTTGTTTAACCTTAATTTCTTGGTTGGGAGGGTTTTTTCACATCCTAAACTTTCTTCCCATGGGTTAAAACCAGAGTCAAACTCACTTTTGTCAAGGTTAAACCAAGCCCCAAAACCGGCCACAAAACTGTTCAAGAACCCGGTTCGGCTGTCCGGTTTTATTTTGCCTTCTCCGGTGGGTTTTCTTCACTTCAGCAGATATGGCACACCCCTCAAGGCTGGGCACACACTCCAAAGTCCCAATGATGAGCTACAACCTTGAGAAGAACGACCAATGGGAGAGGAGCTGCCATGGAAGATGATGCATATTCCCATATGCATCATTTTTATTTTTATTTTTATTTAAGGTCAACTTCCAAGAAGAAAAGTGTCAAACAAGAGCGTGCATGGGAACTCTCATATTTTCTCTTATTATGTGAGTTCAAGGACTTTAGACAACATGAAGAAGTCAAAGAAGTTGCAAAACTTTGCCGGAAATTGGCGTTCATACCCGAAGAGGTAGTGCCGCCTTCATCCAGAAATTTCCCGCTTTTTGTGTGCACTTTTGGCCTACCTAGAGTGGTCCCACAACTTGAGGCTCCACATGGTTTTCAAGTTTAAGATTTCAGCTTTCAAATAAGCCCAAGTTTGTTTAATTTGGACGACATTTGATTGGGCAAAATATCACTCAAAGATACGTTATGTTGATCCAGTTCAGTCTGAGATAGGTGCATTGTTTGGGCCATAACTTTCAAACCGCTAATCCAAATTGAGCAAATGAGCCCATTCTGGAAAATAGACTTCCAGGGCTTTCTAACAAGCCTAAGAACGCGTGATTTGGCCGAGTATTCTGGAAGTTATGCTCTGTTGAAGTTGAGGCAGTTGTAAGGATTAATGCTGGGAATATGAAGAGTCTTCGGTTACATATACTTGTGTGGCTGATATTGTGCACGTTTAGATGCTTCTAGATTGATGTAATCAGCTGCAAAAATCCTAGAATATTCCTTGTAACCTCCCCCACCCCTTTTATGATGAGTCTTTTCATTTTTCTTAGACTTTTCATTAGCTAGTTTTAATTGTTAAGAGTTATTTGAGTCCTTTGATTGTCTTTTGCTGAGTCTATAAAAGGGGAGGGGGTGTGTGAAGCTATTCATTCAGCATTGTAAGAAATTTCCAAAGCAATACAAGTACTTTGAGTGTGTTTCTCAAAAGTGCAACTAAATTTCTAGTTCTATATCTTGAATTGTGGCAAATTCAAGTGGTGTTCTAGGTTCTCTTCCTTTTCCAATTGGAGTGATTCCTGGGTTAAGACAAGAGAATTAGCCCAAGGTCAAGTCATTGAGTGGCTCCGTGAAGGATTATCTCAATTATAAGATCTTGTTCTATTCCTTTTTCTTGTGTAGTGAAATTCTTCATCCATCTTTCATTTCTCTTCCCAATTTGGCTTATTTTGAGTTGGAGTTTGATTTGGTTCACTTGCCACCCACATATACATCAATTGGTATCAGAGCCAAGGTTTTTAAGTGACCCACATCACACCCAAACACATCCCAAAAAGCCAAAATACAAAAAAAAACAAAAAGAGGCACAAACCGGCAATCCGAGTCTCGAAGACCAGAGAAGCAGCACGGTGCCCCCGTGCCACCATACACGCCCGTGCCATATCATTTTTCCAGAAATCTTCAAGTCGAGACAGAGCACGGTGCCCCCGTGCCGCCAAGCACGACCGTGCCACTCTACTTTTCTGTATTTTCTTCAGCCGAGGCATAGCACGGCCTGACCGTGCCCCCTTGCACGACCGTGCCACCTTTGCCACAGCCAACTTACGTTTCAAATCAATCCACGAAGAACCCTAGACCTCATCCTTCATGCCGTCTTCAAAGAACTTGGAGAAAGAACTAGCTGTTATTGATATTGGATATGCTTGCTTTGCAATTCCAAAATTTCATGGCGAAAAGGAAGAGTTCGCAGGTTGGTTATCTAAGGTGGAACGAGTTTTTGCTTGTTGTATCCTCAGTGACCAAGAGAAGTTCAAAGTGGTTATTTCAAGATTGAGAGGATGTGCACTTCAGTGGTGGAATAAATACAAGTTTGAGCGAAAAAAGAAAGGAAAAGAAAAGGTGAGAACTTGGAAGAAATTGAGTAGTAAGTTGAAGGGTTCCTTTACCCATCCACTTACATGCCCATGGAAGAAAGTATCTCCGTTAAGCTCACGGGTTCATTCCCTTCCACCCCCCAAAAAGAACCAACCCCACAAATGATCTTTCCCCCACAACCTAGGAGGTGTCTCAAGTGCCAAGGGCTTGGACACTTATCCACGGATTGCCCAAACAACGAGGTCATTACCTTGGAAGAAAGGAAAGCCGTGGAAGAAGAGAACGATCAGGAGGAAAGCCTTCAAGAAGAAATTGAACTCAAGGTTGAAAAAGAAGAAATACTTCACTTAGAGAAGGTTTCTCAAAAGCCAAACAAAGATGAAGAGATCCTTGGAGAAAAAGCTTTAAGCCTAGTTGACCTACCTCTTGTTTTTGGTGACTGTGGTGATGCAGAGACCATTGAACTTGAGACCCAAAGATCCGAGTTGAAGCAAGAAGAGATTGTGCAAGAAATTGAGCAATCCTTCACCGAAGAAGGGTGCCAAGAAGATAATGAGGTGAATTTGAGCATAACCCCATATTGTGAGCGTGACCCCTTTCTTGAGAGGCTTGCTAACCCATTGAGTTTGAGGACAAACTCAAAACCACCCGGGGAGTATGATGCATATTCCCATATGCATCATTTTTATTTTTATTTTTATTTAAGGTCAATTTCCGAGAAGAAAAGTGTCAAACAAGAGCGTGCATGGGAACTCTCATATTTTCTCTTATTATGTGAGTTCAAGGACTTTAGACACCATGAAGAAGTCAAAGAAGTTGCAAAATTTTGCCGGAAATTGGCGTTCATACCTGAAGAGGTAGTGCCGCCTTCATCCAGAAATTTCCCGCTTTTTGTGTGCACTTTTGGCCTACCTAAAGTGGTCCCACAATTTGAGGCTCCACATGGTTTTGAAGTTTAAGATTTCAGCTTTCAAATAAGCCCAAGTTTGTTTAATTTGGACGACATTTGATTGGGCAAAATATCACTCAAAGATACGTTATGTTGATCCAGTCCAGTCTGAGATAGGTGCATTGTTTGGGCCATAACTTTCAAACCGCTTATCCAAATTGAGCAAATGAGCCCATTCTGGAAAATAGACTTCCAGGGCTTTCTAACAAGCCCAAGAACGCGTGATTTGGCCGAGTATTCGGGAAGTTATGCTCTGTTGAAGTTGAGGCAGTTGCAAGGATTAATGCTGGGAATATGAAGAGTCTTCGGTTACATATACTTGTGTGGCTGATATTGTGCACGTTTTAGATGCTTCTAGATTGATGTAATCAGCTGCAAAAATCCTAGAATATTCCTTGTAACCTCCCCCACCCCTTTTATGATGAGTCTTTTCATTTTTCTTAGACTTTTCATTAGCTAGTTTTAATTGTTAGGAGTTATTTGAGTCTTTTGATTGTCTTTTGCTGAGTCTATAAAAGGGGAGGGGCATGTGAAGCTAATCATTCAGCATTGTAAGAAATTTCCAAAGTAATACAAGTACTTTGAGTGTGTTTCTCAAAAGTGCAACTAAATTCCTAGTTCTATATCTTGAATTGTGGCAAATTCAAGTGGTGTTCTAGGTTCTCTTCCTTTTCCAATTGGAGTGATTCCTTGGTTAAGACAAGAGAATTAGCCCAAGGTCAAGTCATTGAGTGGCTCCGTGAAGGATTATCTCAATTACAAGATCTTGTTCTATTCCTTTTTCTTGTGTAGTGAAATTCTTCATCCATCTCATCCATCTTTCATTTCTCTTCCCAATTTGGCTTATTTTGAGTTGGAGTTTAATTTGGTTCACTTGCCACCCACATATACATCAGAAGATGTTCCCTCTTTGTAATTGGCTAGCCGTAAAGCACTTTCCCCTTTTCGGCTGTCCAATGGCAAGGGAGGAGGCTTATCAGCTGCTTTGGCTTATGTTTAAGCTAAGAACAATGTAAACATCATTTGTCTTGCTTTCCTTAATGTTAAAGGATGTAATTAAACTAGCTAAACTTAGATGACAACCAGTTTTGCTCTAACCGGGTATGCTTAGCTAATTAAGACCTTTCCTCCCTAGGAAGGAAAGGATTAGTAAGGTGCTTGCTTGCTTGTGTGCTTGCTTGACATGCTCACTTAAGGAATGCACGGTCATGGCAAAGAACTCAGCATTTTTAGTGAATGAAAATCAGATTGAAAGCTTGAAAGCTTTTTCTCTCAAACTCTTGCTTGCTTATCCTTAATTAGGCCAATTAAGGTGGTGTTCAAATCAAGTCTTAACCTTGATTAAGTGGTGATATCTGTATCTTAATCAAGTTTAAGGGCCCTCGACTCGAGATTGGTGGTGTTTCTGTATCCATTCATTGAGTTTAGCCTATCCAAATCTTGTTCACAAACAGCCGGGTTAAGAGAGGATGAAGGTAAGATTATTAGCTTAAGTTTACAAGTTAATAATCTCTTGCTTTGAAAATCCCTCAAATTCCCTCACTCTCTCATCTCTCTTACACCTCATTCCATCCCATTCCACGGTATTACAACAACCAAAAAGCCAAGCAAACACGTCCAATACCAAGAACACTCAACCGGGCTCAAGTGAGAGCATTTCAGCTTCCATAACTAGAAAAGTGGCACGGCCTACCCGTGCTCCCAAGCACGACCGTGCCACCTTGGTACGACTCAAACCTTTGTAATTTTGATTTCTTTTGATGTGTGTTCGCTTGGGATCCTTATTCCCTTGAGATATACATCATATTAGATACCAAATATGATGTATATCTCAAGGGAGTAAGGATCCCAAGCTAACACACATCAAAAGAAATCAAAATTACAAAGGTTTGAGTCGTACCAAAGGTGGCACGGTCGTGCTTGGGAGCACGGGTAGGCTGTGCCACTTTTCTGGTTGTGGAAGCTGAAATGCTCTCACTTGAGCCCGGTTGAGTGTTCTTGGTATTGGACGTGTTTGCTTGGCTTTTTAGTTGTTGTAATACCGTGGAATGGGATGGAATGAGGTGTAAGAGAGATGAGAGAGTGAGGGAATTTGAGGGATTTTCAAAGCAAGAGATTATTAACTTGTAAACTTAAGCTAATAATCTTACCTTCATCCCCTCTTAACCCGGCTGTTTGTGAACAAGATTTGGATAGGCTAAACTCAATGAATGGATACAGAAACACCACCAATCTTGAGTCGAGGGCCCTTAAACTTGATTAAGATACAGATATCACCACTTAATCAAGGTTAAGACTTGACTTGAACACCACCTTAATTGGCCTAATTAAGGATAAGCAAGCAAGAATTTGAGAGAAAAAGCTTTCAAGCTTTCAATCTGATTTTCATTCAACAAATGCTGAGTTCCTTGCCATGGCCGTGCATTCCTTTAGTAAGCATGTCAAGCAAGCACACAAGCAAGCAAGTACCTTACTAATCCTTTTCTTCCTAGGGAGGAAAGGTCTTAATTAGCTAAACACACCCGGTTTAGAGTAAACCGGTTGTCACCTAGGTTTAGCTAGCTTAATTACATCCTTTAACATTAAGGAAAGCAAGACAAATGATGTTTACATTATAATTAGCTTAAACATAAGCCCAAGCAGCTGATAAACCTCCTCTCTTGCCATTGGACAGCCGAAAAGGGAACAAGTGCTTTACGGCTAGCCAATTACAAAGAGGGGACATCTTCCATGGCAGCTTCTCTCCCATTGGTCGTTCTTCTCAAGGTTGCAGCTCATCATTGGGACTTTGGGATGTGTGCCCAGCCTTGAGGGGTGTGCCATATCTGCTGAAGTGAAGAAAACCCACCGGAGAAGGCAAAATAAAACCGAACTGCTGAACCGGGTTCTTGGACAGTTTTGTGGCCGGTTTTGGGGCTTGGTTTAACCTTGACAAAAGTGGGTTTGACTCTGGTTTTAACCCATGGGAAGAAAGTTTAGGATGTGTAAAAACCCTCCCAACCAAGAAATTAAGGTTAAGCAAAGTTTAAGTGGGGTTTTCAGGCTAAAAGAAAAAACCGTGCAGATTGGGTGCAATTCTGACCGGTTTGACAAAATACCTTGTTCCTCCTTTCTATGACTTGGATAGTGGTAAACTAACATTAGGACATGAAAGAGGACATCTTAAGGTTTATCAAAATGCAAAAATTGAGGACTTAAGCCTCCTTAAAGCTTAGGAAATCAAGTGCACAAAACCGGGTAAGGTTTGGTTCTTGAACCCATGTGCACCTCCTTGGGATGTTTGGACAATTTGGACCATGGCTTGTATCTTGGAGCTTGTATTGGACCTTGATTGACTTGTTGGACCTTCTTCATTGCTAATGGTGGTGGGGACTACATCAATCATGCAACTCACGCCTTTGTAAAACTCTTTAAGATTCCCCCGTTCAAGCAGGTTCACTCCCAAAACAGTATTCATTTAGTTAAAATATGCCATCATGCACCAATATTTATGGCTACTATTATTTCAAAACATGAAATCCTTCCTTGAAAATCTCACCCTTATGCACATAATGTAACTTGAGGGCATGGAAGGGAAGGGGGGTCCACATATACCACATTCAAGCACTTCATAATCAATTCATCACAATGAGCCACACATGGCCTCGCAAGCCACACGATTGTGGTTAATTCATAACCCAGACTCCCCCCTCACAAGCACCGTACCACAAGAACCTCGAACCACTCATAGTTCTACCTCAAACCATGCAACTACCATCTCAGTTTTCAATTCGAAAATCATAACATATTATCAAAAAGGGTCTTATGAAATAGCTACGTATAACTTACCGAGCAAGCAGCAACCGTCCCATAGCTCGTTACCGCATACAGAAGCATAAATATATAGGTATATTTTGCATTAACTTGAAATAAGAACTTAATGCATGAAACTTAGTCTACATTCATGACTTGCGAATAGAAGGTAAGCATACCAAATTCATGCCACTTTCACGCATAACTAATCAACTAATATTCAAAGTATAACCATCCAACTAAATGTGCATTGGCTTAAAATGTTCTCAGGTCGTTTCAAGGGTACTCTTAAGCATGAATTAGCTAGTTCAATGTGCGTCAATTTAAAGAATGCTTGTCATTCAAGGATTACTTATAAACATGAACTAATCAAATTAGACTGCTTCGATCTTAGGTGATCTTGGTTCGTTTCAAACATTCATACATTGGAGTTAAGGGGGTAAACATGCTCACTTCGTCATTCAAATGTTATTTCCAAAGCTGTTTTGTAAGCATAGCTCAACTAAATAGGCAAGTATCGATTCGAAGCGTTCATTCATTGTTTCAAAGTTATATTTCAAGTCTAATTGAGCTATTTCAGCATAACACGATTCTAAACGTTCATTTATTACATCAAAATCACTATTCGAATCTAAATAAGTCATTTAGCATAAGTCCTTTCAGGGTGTTCGTTTCTTTCGAAGCTATTAATCGAGCATGAATTGACTAAGTGTACATGGGTTGATTCTAGGCATTTATAGTCTATTACGAAGTCATTGAACGAACATGATTTCGCTAAGCATGCATATAACAATTCTAAGCATTTAAAGTTTACTTCGAAGTTATTAAACGATCATAGGTCATTTATGGTTTACTTCGAACTTAATAAACGATTATGAATTAACTAAACATACATTCGTCGTTTCTAAACATTTATAATCCACTTCAAAGTTAGTTTTCAGGCATGAATTAACTGAATAGGTTCGAATCAAAGCTAAACATGCATAATTCACTTTGAATTAAATCTTCAGGCATGAATTAACCAAATAGATTTGAATCAAAGCTAAACACGCATAATTCACATCGAATTAAATCTTCAGGCATGAATTAACTGCATAGATTCAAATCAAAATTAAACGAGCATAATTCACTTCGAATTAAATCTTCAGGCGTGAATTAACTAAATTCACTTGAATCGATTCTAAGCCACTTTCGAGTATTAATTAACTAAACTAACATATATCGATTCGAAGTCACTATCGGGCATAAACTAGCCAAACTTAACATGCTTCGCAACTTAAAACTTAAAACGATTTTGAAACTACTAATACTTAGGGGGCGAGAAACACCCACCTGGACTCCAAGCTAGGGATTCGTCCGAAGGGTTTTAGGCTTGGCTTTGAGCACTGGAAAGACCCAATTCCCTGACCCTTGCTCACCGATGCACGAACCAACCCAATCCACACTTAACTCATGTAAAAACAGACCAAATTCGACCCATTTTTGCAGCCCAGTTCGAAGAGCCTTGCCCGATCTGGTTTCTGCCCTCCCTTGTCACTACCGCCTGAGTCGGGCTCAACCGCCGCCTGGTCGTCGTCCTCAGCCGCGACGGTCATCGGCAGCAGGCCACAGTTCGTTGAACCCCTTTCACTCCCTCACTCTTTCGCTCAAACTCTCTCTCTTTCTCCTTTGTGACGTCGCGGGGTAGCGCCGGGGGTCGCACCAGGCGCGACGGTGGCCGGCCGCTAGCCGCCGGCGTTCCCCGACCCCCCACTCTCTCTCAGTCTACCCCCCTCTCCCTCTTTGGTGATGGCAGGTTCGCGGGGGTTAGGGTTTGAGGAAACCCCCCTGCTCGTGTCCGTGGAGAAGAAGAAGGGGGGCTTCGCCCCCTTTTTTGATATATTATATATATATATATATATTTTATGCTTGTTCAAGCGACTAACACCGCTAGTCTAATCTCGTGCCTCTTATTCTAAACCCAATTGTTAATACCATCGCTCATCGATCATTCGTTCCTAAATACGTCAAGGTTCAATTTTAATAAACCTCGAAACTAATTCTAAGATTAACGACCTACTCGCATTCGGGAAACGACTAAATAAATCGAATAATAACTAAATTAAACTATCGATATAATTTGAAGGCGCAAATAGCACGAATTAACTTTAAAATCAATAATAGCAATAATAAACCCTTTTTAATAAAATTATAGCTCCCAAAAGCACATCGATAATAATTTAACTCATATAGTTGCTAAAAATACGAATTTATATTGTAAAAAGGTAATACAGTTAGCTTAACGGAAAACAAAGAATGCGGGCCTTACATTCATCCCCCCTTAAAAGAATTTCGTCCTCAAAATTCTAAATCGAAGCTCAGTCTTTCCTAGAATACATGCACACAACTAGGATTTACGCGGTAGGTTTTCAAAAGGTTTCATTTTGCAGACACTACTTCTTTTAAATCGAAAGAAAATGACTTATGGTATCCAATCTCCTCTTCGCCAGTCCTTTTCAAGCATCTACTCACTCTATTTAGGCGCCGAGGGCAAATCGCATCGAAAAGGGGCAAATGAGTTGGTGTGGAAAACCATATCGAGTTGGTTTTGAAGAATGAACAAAGATTTTCGATAATCTAGACTCAGTTCGCATGGCAAGAAATAATTCTATGTAGATGCATCTATAAGTGAGCATCTAAAGGCATGACAATTGGTATAGTGACATCTTAAGGTTATGCACTAGTAGTCTCATTCTAAAATACGGATTTAAGTCAAGCAATTACAAAAACTCACTTTGTTGGCACTTGATTACAATCACATCAATGGCCACACACACAATCCTATCTATAGGTACTCCTATGGTCTCACGAAAGGCATCTACGCAAGTGTGCATGAATACAACCCTCTTCTAAATTCTAGAGGTCGAGGTTATACCTTAAGGTTTGTCCAAACTATTTGGAGTTGACGAGCAATCAACTAATAGGGGTAAGAATAACAGTATTATTGGTCTTATGGCTCTACATTGAGGTTTCGCCACATATTGTCTGGAAAAGGGAACTATGGAGGTCTGAGGAACTCCTAGTACAAATGGGAAGGTTTTACTTTCTACTTGGAGTATTCTTACTTCTACACGTGGTGCTTGTGCTTAAGAAGGTGTTGGGAAGGCTAAATTATCGTCTTAGGAGGTAACGAGGTGATGTATGTGGTTTAACAATTCCAAAGTCTCCTAGGTTCTTCCTTTCATCCCCATTCTAGGTGTGTTAGGGTTGATATAGCCAGGACACTATCATTCTTATGTAAAGGAATGGCGTTCCATGCCCCGATAGGCATAGTGCTTAGCCAATTAGTGAGTAGTAGTGGTTACGTGTTGGAAGGGAAGGAAGGCTCTCTATGTAGGTGGCAGTCCAAGTTAAGGCCTCATCTAGGTATCAATGGCACACATGTCAAGAAGGCTTTGAATAACCTTAGACAACAATCAGCAAGACTATCACAGTCACCCATATTGATATGCGCGAGTTCCCGCTTAGTTAATCTAGTGAATGAAGAATTACGTAAAAATAAGGGTATCAGTTAGAAGGACTTTTAGTCAAGAGAACAATCTTGAAGTACCTACCAGCAACTTGTCATCAACACTTCAAGGAACATACATGCTTTGGCAGGTAGGCATTCGAAGCATCATTGAAAACAAATGCACGTCGTCAGAAGCAACAATAGGGCCTAACTTGGATAATTAGGAAGGTCTTTAATGCAGAAGAAAAGCCTTAACTCACCGTTTAGAAAGCGTCTCAACTCAATTGCATCCTATACAGGCCCTAAACAGGCATCAAAAATGCTCGTGTACTTAGCAGTTCACCCACATTCAACAATTCTATCTATATGTATCCTTATGGTCTTACACAACATATGATACCATAATAAATCTTTAAGACATGCGGACCCACGTGTTGTCACATAGAAAGAACATCTAGACGTGTAAGTATGAATGCAATCCTCCTTTTGCAGCATATAGTCAACAGCTTGCCCTAAACCCCATCTAATTTAGGAAAGATTGGTGTTGAGCAGCTAGTATTGTGTGAGTATGGTTGACATCAATGGCCTCATAGGCACACGTTGAGGTCTTACGAGGTATATCTATCTTACACGTGATCATAGGAGACTCAATGTAGGTTGCTTACCTTAGTAGGGATCATTCCTATGTACAATTCCAAAGTCTATTCTTCCTCCCTTGTGCTTTCTAGGTTTATCAGGGTTCAATCCAATTAAAACATCGTTACCGTATTCCCGAATGGCAAAGATGGAGAACAATAGGTGCACTTATGCAATGCTCAACGAGGTCCTAGCACTAGCACATAGTCTTTCAAGCATGCATACAAAAGTAGCATCTAATATACACAGGGAATTCGGAATTCGAAAACAATAAGGGAAGATATCATTTAGTGGGATTATCAATTATAGCAACTGATTTCGACCTGTATAGTACAATGGCATGTACTTGGAAACCTAAGCTCATTCATCATAGCTAAAGAATGTAAAGTAAAACTTAACTCGACAGCGGAAAAGACATTAACATTTCGAAACTTCAGATTTCAAAGGTGAAAAATAGCTGATCTGTTTTGAACTTCTTCTCTACCAACCTTTGAGTACGTCTGCTCACTCCATTATGGGGCTGGAGGAGTAAATCGTACTTCAGGGGCAAAGACGAGCTTAATGAAAGATTTTTCAATCGTTCAAGTTTAAATCGACGTGCTTGAACTATTGACTGTCTTATCAGAATGCACGAAGAAAACATTTATCATTCAAAACATCACTTAGCTCACACAAGAACACGGAAGTGAATTGGGTTCACATCCTAACACACGGCTCACATTTTATTCGATCGGTTTACTCGGATCACATAAAAGTTAATAAATGAAGTTAATTAGCACATTAGGAACATATTATACCAATGAAGTACTCATAATGTCACTTGAAGGTGTAGGGAGAGCTATTTGACTCCTATACTAACGCACAACTTGCCACTTTTACTCAATCGACCTTCTCAAGCCATACATAAGTCACAAGTGGCCATACTATAAGGCACATGTGCACACAAAGTAGGCATATGTCACGTAATCACAAACCATTCCTAGGCGACTATATAAAATGCAAGACTCAGGTTGCGGCCTATGGTTGCAGGACCATGCTCTGATACCATCAGTGTAACACCCCCAGCCCCTAGGGCCGGAAGCGTTACGTTTTCTTAACTTTCTATTTAAATTTTGGGACGAAACGGGTAGAGTTTCCCCTAAAAACTGACCGTTCCTAGGCTAAAAGCCTTATAATAACTCACTGAAAATCAGCGGAAGCATAAAATATATAGACATAGCTCAACGGCCACACGCCGGAGATCATAACTCAACGAGCCACCCGCTCGGAGTACACCAAATAGAATAGTTCATTAATAAATGAAAAGCAAAAGATACAACTCAACGGTTCACACAACCAGAGTAATGGGGTTTACATCCCAAAACATAATTAGCTTTAACCAATAATACATTTAACTAATTAGATGATTGGCTCGTATGGCCATACAGAGCGACTCGTAATCAATATGCATTATATGAGTTAGAAAACTTAGGTTACAATAATTACAAACTAAGAGTACGTTATATTACATCGTCGAACTCGAGAAACTACTTCTATATGGCACACATAACTCTTTTTCAACTAGGGGTAAACTTCAACTCCACGTAAATGGCTTAACTTTCACCTATCACAAAAAAAACCTGGGGAAAAGGGAAGGAATAGTAGGATGAGCAACCACACGCTCAGTGAGTGTCCCCCAACCCCCTTAAAACCAAAACCGTTGCAGGCAATACTATCTTTACTAGTCACATATCACGTTCCATACTTTACTATCATATTAGGTATTCATAAAATTCTTATGGAAATAGCACTAATCATAAACTTCACTTTAAGCACTCACACATTTCTAGGTTTCTAAGTGACCAAACTTCTTTACTAACAAGCAATCAAACACTTACGCAAAGGGCGAGGTTAAGCACAAGGGCTTTCTTTTTTATAAACACTACTTCTTAGCATTCCATTCGAACTATGCATGAAACCCTATTCATATGATGTGCACATAAGGTTATTTCTTTTCAGAATCATACTTTTCTTGGCATTTCATTCATATGATATGCATAAGATATACACATTTCAAGTCTCATTCATAAGGTATGCATGAAATATGCTCATAAGACTTACTTTTCATATTCGTATCTTACTTAGCATCTCATTCATAAGTTATACCTAAAATAGCATGTATCATACGTAGGAAGCATTCTTTCTTTTACTGAAAACACTTCAGTTAGCCTCTTGAGGCTCATAAAAACTCTTCTCCTAGCCTCTTGAGGCTCATATTCTTTTAGAAGAATCTCTTTCATCTTGGTCTCATAATGACCCTTAAAAACTTTCTTTCTGAAATACCTAAAAAGGCAAAACACGAACTGCTTTTCGTATTTAATAAGAAACTACTCTGCGCATAAGATCATCATAAAGTGCTGGTTAGGAGAGATCTACACTCAATCCCAGTGAGATTAACTCACACTAAGCTCTTACTCCCGGGATGGCAACTAACTTTGGACCTTAACCCTCGTCAGGGTCTCTAGAGATTACTCCCTGGGCTAGGGATTCCCCCGTTCAAGTAGGTTCGCTCCCATCTATTGTCCCTAAGCACTTATCTTAGCCATTTAAACTGGTCATAACGACTAGTAAGTTTGCTGCCTCTCACAGCGAAATCCTTTATCATGCAACTCACACCTTTGTAAAACTCTTTAGGATTCCCCCGTTCAAGCAGGTTCACTCCCAAAACTGTATTCATTTAGTTAAAATATGCCATCATGCACTAATATTTATGGCTACTATTATTTCAAAACATAAAATCCTTCTTTGAAAATCTCACCGTTATGCACATAATGTAACTTAAGGGCATGGAAGGGAAGGGGGGTCCACATGTATCACATTCAAGCACTTCATAATCAATTCATCACAATGAGCCACACATGGTGATGCACTTCTAAGACCTTGAAATGAAGATCAAAGAAGGGATCTCAAGTAAAGGAGCAAATGGAAGAGAAAAGAGGAAGGGTTTGTAAGCACCAATAGAACAAGAAGATAAACTAAGCTCACTTAGATAAGATGATGGGGATCAGCCCCAAGGGGTTCTTCTAGCTCAAGAGGTCATAAAGGCTTTCCAAGGACTAGAAATCAATCAAGAGATGATCACTTGCATTCTACCGGGTTCATCCTGCGCATGGCCCAACTTTCTGACCTTGGTAACCTGATGTCCTGAGGCTTTAAAGCCAAACTTTTGGTGTTCCTGGAAAGATGGCAAAGTTAGCTGCCCAATAAATCAAGTTTCAGCCCATTTGGATGTCATTTGCCCACCCAAACCCTTTGTTAAAGCCCAACTGCCCAAACTGTTCTTCCAGGCCAGATTGTACCCGGTTTTGGAAGCCCAAATTCCCTAACCTAAAGTACTCCTAACAACCTGGAATTTTGAAACCTAGATCCCTTTTTGAGTTGGCTAAAAGGGTGGAAAAATAAACCAGAGTCAAACGTGTCCTAAGGAGGCTAAAAGAGAGGAAACTTCTAAAGGTGCTTTTTGGAAGTCAGACTGCATCATCTCATTTGTTCTGCTTATAACTCCTGAACGGCTGCACCAATTGAGCTCCAAAAGTAGTCATATGAAAGAGCACTTTCTAAGATTTCTATTAAGGTATGTTGGAGCCAATTTGGGTAAGTAGAAAGGGAGATATGGCTGCTGAAAGTTGACCCTGCAAAACTGGAAAGCTGCCAGCAACTGTCACCATCACCTTTTGTACTTTTCTTGCTTTTTGTGCTTCCCCTTTTGTCTTGGTCCGATTGGCTTGGTTTGTACCCCTTGCAATCTGAATTTTGAGGCTCCCTCCTATATAAGGGGCCTTTAGGAATGTAAGAAGGCAGCTTGAATTTGAAATGCAAAAGAAAGTGAGTGTTTACTCTCTCTTTGAAATTCCTAGTTGCTTTAGCTTGAATTGGCTAGTTCAAGTGGTGTTCTTCTAGGTTCCTCTTCTTGCTTATGGTGGTGATTTAATTCTTTATCCATAAGTGAAGGAGGAATAGCCCAACTCCTCTTCTAGGTGGCGCCATTGGCTTATCCTAGACAAGAGGGTTGCATTCTATCTTCCAAAACCGGTTCGAGCTACTTGTTTTTGCTTGGTTTGGTTTTCTATCTTTCCCATCTTTTATCTTCATTCTTGGCATCCCCTAGGCTACATACATCATCTTGGTATCAGAGCTTAGGCTACCCTCTTGGCCAAGCTTCCACCCCAAACACATTTCTCAAACACAAACCACAAAACGGCCTTTCTTCACCCGCACTGGACAGCATTTTGGCACGGCCTACCCGTGCTTAAGGGCACGACCGTGCCACTGTCTTTCCAGCCACTTTTCACCTTTTGACAGCAAGTTGGCACGGCCTACCCGTGCCTAAAGGCACGACCGTGCCACCTCCTTTCAGCCTATTTTCGTTCTTTTCGTTCACAAAGCTTACACATCATGTCCTCTAGCCGTACTTCCGAACAAATAGCCGAGCAAGCCTTGAGAGAAAAGGCCGAAATGGAAGCTAGAGTTAAGTATTTGCAATCCCAACTACAAAAACTCATGAGAGAAAAGAGAAACAACTTGAGGGATTCACCTATTCCAAGTGAATCTAGTGACCCGGAAGAGTGTGATTCGGATCTCAACCCATTTGGATCTCAAAGTGGAGCTAGTAGAGGCTCGAGGAGGCAAGGAAGGCACCAAGGAGGTGGCTTCAACGACTTCAAGGTTGACATTCCCGAGTTTGAAGGCAAGCTTGATCCGGATGAGTTCTTGGATTGGCTACAAACCGTGGAGAGAGTGTTCGATTACAAGGACATCCCGGATGAAAAGAAGGTAAAACTAGTAGCCCTTAAACTTCGAAAGTATGCTTCTACTTGGTGGGCTAATGTTTTATCTAAGAGGGCTAGGAAGGGGAAGGGTAAGATTAAAACTTGGAGGAAAATGAAAGAAAAACTCAAAGAGAAGTTCCTTCCCTCTCACTACCTTCAAGAGAACTTTTCTAGACTCCACCATTTGAAACAAGGGTCTCTAGGTGTGGAGGAATATACGAGGGAATTTGAGCAATTGATCATAAAATGTGACCTTAAGGAGGATGAGGAACAAACTTTGGTGAGGTATCTTGGTGGGTTGGATGAGAAGATAGCCCATGTAGTAGAATTGTACCCATACACCACCCTTGATGAGTTATGCTCTTTAGCTCACAAGGTGGAACTACAAAAGAAAGCTAGGGGGAGGAGTGAAGCCTTTAAACCACAAAATTGTACCTACACTCCTCAAAGGCCTTCCTACACTACCCCAAAGCCCTTTAACCCTCCAAACCCGAAACCACCTCCCACCTACGGTCCCCAAAACAGCCCCTCAAATGTCCACAAAACCTAAGGAGACAAGGAGGTGCTTTAGGTGCCAAGGCCTAGGGCACATTGCATCCGAATGCCCAAACAAGAGAGTGGTTACCCTAGCCGAATACCAAGCATCTTTTGACGAAGAAATGGAGGAAGAGAAGGAGTTGTACTTGAACGAGGCCCTAGAAGAAGTAGAGGAGGGTCCGGATGAAGGTGAACTCTTGGTGGTTAGGCGAGCTTTGAGTGGGTTCGCTACTCAAGATGGGAACGAATAAAGGGAGGCCATCTTTCACACAAGGTGCACCATAGGAGGCAAAGTATGTTCCCTCATCATCGATGGAGGGAGTTGCACCAATGTGGCATCCAAGACCTTGGTGGACAAGCTTCAACTCACGGCATCTCCCCACCCCTTTCCATACACCATTCAATGGCTCAACCAAGGCAAAGGTATTCATGTTTCATCCCGTTGCTTAGTTACTTTGAGCATTGGAAAGAACTATAAGGATGAGATTTGGTGTGATGTGATTCCCATGGATGCATGTCATGTACTCCTTGGTAGACCATGGCTTTTTGATAGAAATGTTATGCATGATGGCTGGATGAACACCTACTCCTTCATCTTAGACCACAAGAAAATCACCCTAACCCCCATTCGTCCTTCCCAACTCCTCAAGCCAAAAGAAACCTCACAAAAAGACATCCTCCTCTCCAACCTCCTCAAGGCCGAAAACCATGAGTTTGAATCATTCAAGGAATGGCTTTTACTTGGCCTAGAGAAAACCGAAACCATCACTCATTTCCACCCCCTCCTAATCCCTATTCTCCAAACCTATGATCATGTGTTCCCACAAGAAATACCTCATGGCCTACCCCCTCAAAGGACCATCCAACACAAGATAGACCTCATTCCTGGATCCACCCTTCCAAATAAACCGGCCTATAGAATGAACGCACAAGAAACCCAAGAAATCCAAAGACAAGTGGATGAACTTTTGGCCAAAGGAATGATTCGGGAGAGTTTGAGTCCATGTGCCGTTCCGGCCTTATTGGTTCCAAAGAAGGATGGGAGCATGAGGATGTGTGTGGATAGTAGGGCTATCAACAAGATTACTATTAAGTACCGCTATCCCATCCCTAGGTTGGAAGACCTACTTGATGAGTTGCATGGGGCCACCGTTTTCTCTAAGATTGATCTTAGGAGTGGCTACTATCAAATTCGAATCTATGAAGGGGATGAGTGGAAGACGGCATTCAAAACCAAGGGGGGACTATATGAATGGTTGGTCATGCCATTCGGCCTTACTAATGCCCCAAGTACTTTCATGCGTCTAATGAATCAAGTCCTCAAGCCTTTCATCGGAAGGTTTGTAGTGGTCTATTTCGATGACATCTTGGTTTATAGCCAAGGTGAGGGGGAGCATGCTAATCACCTCCAACAAGTTCTTGAAGTTCTCTCCCAAGAGAAGTTATATGGCAACTTGGAGAAGTGTCACTTCTTCACTCCCCAAGTTGTTTTCTTAGTGATGTATATGTGGGGGGGCAAGTGAACGAAATCAAACTCCAACTCAAATAAGCCAAATTGGAAAAAGAAATGAAAGATGGATGAGATGGATGAAGAACTTCACTACACAAGAAAAAGGGATAGAACAAGACCTTGTAATTGAGATAATCCTTCACGGAGCCACTCAATGACTTGATCTTGGGCTAATTCTCTTGTCTTACCAAGGAATCACTCCAATTGGGAAAGATAGAGAACCTAGAACACCACTTGAATTAGCCAAATTCAAGATATAGAACTAGGGAATTTTTGAGACACAAATGAGAATCACTCTCAAAGAGTGCTTGTTTTTTTTTTTTTTTTTTTTTTTTTTTTTTTTTTTTTTTTTTTTTTTTTTATTTTTATTACTTTGGAAAAATCTCTTCAATCTGCCTGAATAGCTTCCCACGCCCCTCCCCTTTTATAGACTCAGCCAAAGACAATCAAAGGACTCAAATAACTCCTAACAATTAAAACTAGCTAATGAAAAGTCTAAGAAAAATTAAAAGACTCATCATAAAAGGGGTGGGGGAGGTTACAAGGAATATTCTAGGATTTTTGCAGCTGATTACATCAATCTAGAAGCATCTAAAACGTGCACAATATCAGCCACACAAGTATATTTAACCGAAGACTCTTCATATTCCCAGCATTAATCCTTGCAACTGCCTCAACTTCAACAGAGCATAACTTCCAGAATACTCGGCCAAATCACGCGTTCTTGGGCTTGTTAGAAAGTCCTGGAAGTCTATTTTCCAGAATGGGCTCATTTGCTCAATTTGGAGAAGCGGTTTGAAAGTTATGGCCCAAACAATGCACCTATCTCAGACTGGACTGGATCAGCACAACGTATCTTTGAGTGATATTTTGCCCAATCAAATGATGTCCAAATTAAACAAACTTGGGCTTATTTGAAAGCTGAAATCTTAAACTTCCAAAGCACATGGGCCCTCAAGTTGTGGGTCCACGTGAGCTGTCAAAAGTGGTCACAAAAACATCGGGTCCGCAGGGATGAATTTAGCGCCAAATTCTAGCCAAAGCTAACTCTTTTTACCTCTTCATAGGTCGTGAGTCTTTGAACTCACTTAATAAGACCAAATAAGCACACTTTACAAGCATGATCTTCTTTGACCCTTTTCTTCTTTGAAATTGGTCGGAATAAAAATGACGCATATGGATAATATGCATCATACTCCCCGGGGTTGTTTTGAGTTTGCCCTCAAACTCAAAGGGTTGGCAAAGCTTATCGCGAAGGGAGGCTGCTATGAATGGGAGCTCTTGTAGGGAAGTGGGTCAAAGGGCCAAACACCTCTAGAGAGATATAGAACGAGGGTGAGGGGAGGATGATAAAACTGGTCATATCTGGTGAGGAGAAGAAGGCGGAAGTGGGAAATCTTCTTTGGGGGCAAGGGTTTGGGAAGGATGAATGAGGGTTAGGCTTGTCGGGTCCTTTTGTGTTTGAAGGGTTGGAAGGTTGAATGGGGGTTAAGGTGAATTCTTCTTGGGTCAAGAGTTGCTCAAACTTTTCAGCAACCCTACATGGCTTCATCACTTCAAGGTCTTTAAATACATGCTCTTCAATTCTTGGGGTTATGCTCAAATTCACCTCATTATCTTCTTGGCACCCTTCTTGGGTGAAGGATTGCTCAATTTCTTGCACAATCTCCTCTTGCTTCAACTCGGATCTTTGGGTCTCAAGTTCAATGGTCTCTTCATCACCACAGTCACCAAAACAAGAGGTAGGTCAACTAGGCTTGAAGCTTCCTCTCCTTGGATCTTTTCATCTTTGTTTGGCTTTTGAGAAACCTTCTCTAAGTGAAGTATTTCTTCTTTTTCAACCTTGAGTTCAATTTCTTCTTCAAGGCTTTCCTCCTGATCGTTCTCTTCTTCCACGGCTTTCCTTTCTTCCAAGGTAATGACCTCGTTGTTTGGGCAATCCGTGGATAAGTGCCCAAGCCCTTGGCACTTGAGACACCTCCTAGGTTGTGGGGGAAAGATCATTTGTGGGGTTGGTTCTTTTTGTGGGGTGGAAGGGAATGAACCTGTGAGCTTAACGGAGATACTTTCTTTCATGGGCATGTAAGTGGATGGGTAAAAGGAACCCTTCAACTTACTACTCAATTTCTTCCAAGGTCTCACCTTTTCTTTTCCTTTCTTTTTTCGCTCAAACTTATATTTATTCCACCACTGAAGTGCACAACCTCTCAATCGTGAAATAACCACTTCGAACTTCTGTTGGTCATTAAGGATACAACAAGCAAAAACTCGTTCCACCTTAGATAACCACCCTGTGAACTCTTCCTTTTCGCCATGAAATTTTGGAATTGCAAAGCAAGCATATCCAATATCAATAAAAGCTAGTTCTTTCTCCAAGTTCATTGAAGACGGCCATGAAGATGAGGTCTAAGGGTTCTTTGGGATGATTTGAAACGTAAGTTGGACTGTGGGCAAAGGTGGCACGGTCGTACAAGGGGGCACGGGCAGGCCGTGCTATGCTTCGACTTGAGGAAATGCAGAAAAGTATAGTGGCACGGTCGTGCTTTGCGGCACGGGGGCACCGTGCTGCTTCTCTGGTCTTTGAGACTCGGATTGCCGGTTTGTGCCTCTTTTTGTTTTTTGTATTTGGCTTTTTTGGGATGTATGTGGGTGTGATGTGGGTCACTTAAGAACCGTGGCTCTGATACCAATTGATGTATATGTGGGGGGGGTAAGTGAACCAAATCAAACTCCAACTCAAATAAGCCAAATTGGAAAGAGAAATGAAAGATGGATGAGATGGATGAAGAACTTCACTACACAAGAAAAAGGGATAGAAAAAGATCTTGTAATTGAGATAATCCTTCACGGAGCCACTCAATGACTTGATCTTGGGCTAATTCTCTTGTCTTACCAACGAATCACTCCAATTGGAAAGATAGGAACCTAGAACACCATTGAATCGGCCAAAGCAAGATATAGAACTAGGAATTTGAGACACAAATGAGAATCACTCTCAAAGGTGCTTGTATTAATTCTGGAAATCTCTTACAATTGCTGATGATAGCTCACATGCCCCTCCCTTTATAACTCAGCAAAAGACAATCAAAAGACTCAAATAAACTCCTAACAATTAAAAACTAGCTAATGAAAGTCTAGAAAAATGAAAAAGACTCATCATAAAAGGGTGGGGGAGGTTACAAGGAATATTCTAGGATTTTTGCCAGTGATTACATCAATCTAGAAGCCATTCTAAAACGTGCACAATTATCAGCCACACAAGTATATGTAACCGAAGACTCTTCATATTCCCAGCATTAATCCTTGCAACTACCTCAAATTCAACAGAGCATAACTTCCAGAATACTCGGCCAAATCACGCGTTCTGGGGCTTGTTAGAAAGCCCTGGAAGTCTATTTTCCAGAATGGGCTCATTTGCGCAATTTGGATAAGCGGTGTAAAAGTTATGGCCCAAAAAATGCACCTATCTCAGACTAGACTGGATCAGAGTAATGTACCTTTGAGTGATAGTTTGCCCAATCAAATGACGTCCAAATTAAACAAACTTGGGCTTATTTTAAAGCTGAAATCTTAAACTTCAAAAAAACCATGTGGGCCCTCGAGTTGTGGGTCCACTTGAGCTTGTCCAAAAGTGGTCACAAAAATCGGGTTCCGCAGGGATGAATTCGGCACCAAATTTCTAGCAAAGTTTAACCTCTTTTTGACCTCGTCATAGTGTCGTGAGTCTTTGAACTCACTTAATAAGACCAAATAAGCACACTTCCAAGCATGATCTTCTTTGACCCTTTTCTTCTTTGAAATTGGACTTGAATAAAAATGATGCATATGGAAATATGCATCATACTCCCCGGGTTGTTTGAGTTTGTCCTCAAACTCAAAGGGTTGGCAAGCC
This sequence comes from Carnegiea gigantea, assembly GCA_029747015.1. NCBI lineage: Eukaryota > Viridiplantae > Streptophyta > Magnoliopsida > Caryophyllales > Cactaceae > Carnegiea > Carnegiea gigantea. The sequence goes on from JAKOGI010000170.1 coordinate 43,332, forward strand.
TCTCAAGAAAGGGGTCGCGCTTACAATATGGGAGCTTTTGGGGAAGGAGGTCACAGGGCATCACCTCTAGAGAGATATAGACGAGGGTGAGGGGAGGATGATAAAACGGGTCATACCTGGTGAGGAGAAGAGGCGGAAGTGGGAAATCTTCTTTGGGGGCAAGGGTTTGGGAAGGATGAATGAGGGTTATAAGGCTTTGTCGGTCCTTTTGGGTTTGAAGGGTTGCGGAAGGTTGAATGGGGGTTAAGGTGAATTCTTCTTGGGTCAAGAGTTGCTCAAACTTTTCAGCAACCCTACATGGCTTCATCACTTCAAGGTCTTTACTACATGCTCTTCAATTCTGGGGGTTATGCTCAAATTCACCTCATTATCTCTTGGGCACCCTTCTTCGGTGAAGGATTGCTGCAATTTTCTTGCACAAACTCTGCTTGCTTTCAACTCGGATCTTTTGGGGCCTCAACGTTCAATGGTCTCTTCTCACCACAGTCACCAAAAAACCCAAGAGGTAGGTCAAATAGGCTGGAAGCTTCCTCTCCTGGATTCTTTTTCATCTGTTTGGCTTTGAGAAACCTTCTCTAAGTGAAGTATTTCTTCTTTTTCAACCTTGAGTTCAATTTCTTCTTCAAGGCTTTCCTCCTGATCGTTCTCTTCTTTCACGGCTTTCCTTTCTTCCAAGGTAATGACCGCGTTGTTTGGGCAATCCGTGGATAAGTGTCCAAGCCCTTGGCACTTGAGACACCTCCTAGGTGTGGGGGAAAAGTATTGTGGGGTTGGTTCTTTGTTGTGGGGTGGAAGGAAAGGAACCCGTGAGACTTAACAGAGATACTTTCTTCCATGGGCATGTAAGTGGATGGGTAAAAGGAACCCTTCAACTTACTACTCAATTTCTTCCAAGTTCTCACCTTTTCTTTTTTCTTTTTTCGCTCAAACTTGTATTTATTCCACCACTGAAGTGCACAACCCCTCAATCTTGAAATAACCACTTCGAACTTCTCTTGGTCACTAAGGATACAACAAGCAAAAACTCGTTCCACCTTAGATAACCAACCTGTGAACTCTTCCTTTTCGCCATGAAATTTTGGAATTGCAAGGCAAGCATATCCAATATCAATAAGAGCTAGTTCTTTCTCCAAGTTCTTTGAAGACGGCATGAAGGATGAGGTCTAGGGTTCTTTGTGGATTGATTTGAAACGTAAGTTGGCTGTGGCAAAGGTGGCACGGTCGTGCAAGGGGGCACGGTCAGGCCGTGCTATGCTTCGGCTGAAGAAAATACAGAAAAGTAGAGTGGCACGGTCGTGCTTTGCGGCACGGGGGCACCGTGCTGATTCTCTGGTCTTTGAGACTCGGATTGCCGGTTTGTGCTCTTTTTGTTTTTTGTATTTGGCTTTTTGGGATGTATGTGGGTGTGATGTGGGTCACTAAGAACCGTGGCTCTGATACCAATTGATGTATATGTGGGGGGGCAAGTGAACCAAATCAAACTCCAACTCAAATAAGCCAAATTGGAAAAAGAAATGAAAGATGGATGAGATGGATGAAGAACTTCACTACACAAGAAAAAGGATAGAACAAGATCTTGTAATTGAGATAATCCTTCACGGAGCCACTCAATGACTTGATCTTCGGCTAATTCTCTTGTCTTACCAAGGAATCACTCCAATTGGAAAAGATAGAGAACCTAGAACACCACTTGAATTAGCCAAATTCAAGATATAGAACTAGGAATTTTGAGACACAAATGAGAATCACTCTCAAAGGTGCTTGTATTACTTTGGAAATCTCTTACAATGCTGAATGATTAGCTTCACATGCCCCTCCCCTTTTATAGACTCAGCAAAAGACAATCCAAAGACTCAAATAACTCCTAACAATTAAAACTAGCTAATGAAAAGTCTAAGAAAAATGAAAAGACTCATCATAAAAGGGGTGGGGGAGGTTACAAGGAATATTCTAGGATTTTGCAGCTGATTACATCAATCTAGAAGCATATAAAACGTGGACAATATCAGCCACACAAGTATATGTAACCGAAGACTCTTCATATTCCCAGCATTAATCCTTGCAACTGCATCAACTTCAACAGAGCATAACTTCCAGAATACTCGGCCAAATCACGCGTTCTTGGGCTTGTTAGAAAGCCCTAGAAGTCTATTTTCCAGAATGGGCTTATTTGCTCAATTTGGATAAGCGGTTTGAAAGTTATGGCCCAAAAAATGCACCTATCTCAGACTGGACTGGATCAGCATAACGTATCTTTGAGTGATATTTTGCCCAACCAAATGATGTCCAACTTAAACAAACTTGGGCTTATTTGAAAGCTGAAATCTTAAACTTCAAAACCATGTGGAGCCTCAAGTTGTGGGTCCACTTGAACTTGTCCAAAAGTGGTCACAAAAAATCGGGTTCCGCAGGGATGAATTCAGCGCCAAATTTATAGCAAAGCTTAACCTCTTTTTGACCTCTTCATAGTGTCGTGAGTCTTTGAACTCACTTAATAAGACCAAATAAGCACGCTTCCAAGCATGATCTTCTTTGACCCTTTTCTTCTTTGAAATTGGTCTTGAATAAAAATGATGCATATGGAAATATGCATCACTTAGGGTATGTTGTTTCAGCCCACGGGATACACGTTGATGAGAGCAAAGTCCAATCCATCCGAGAATGGCCGGTTCCTTCATCTATCCACCAAGTGAGAAGTTTTCATGGTCTAGCCTCTTTCTATAGGAGGTTTGTCAAGAATTTTAGCACAATCATGGCTCCTTTGACCTAAATCCTCAAGTCCAAGAAGTTTGAGTGGAATGAAAAGGCCCAAGCCGCCTTTGAAGATGTCAAGGAGAAGCTCACTAGTGCACCCATACTTGCTCTTCCAAGCCTCTCCAAGATATTTGAGGTTGAGTGTGATGCTTCGGGAGTGGGCATAGGGGCGGTCCTATCACAAGAAGGCCGACCCTTAGCTTACTTTAGTGAGAAACTCAATGAGGCCAAGCGAAAATATTCAACATATGATAAGGAGTTTTACGCCATAGTAAGGGCCTTGGAACATTGGAGACACTATTTGGTGGGAGGAGAATTCATCCTCCATTCGGATCATGAGGCGCTCAAGTTCATACAAGGGCAACATAAGCTCAACCCAAGGCATGCTAAATGGGTGGAATATCTTCAAGCTTTCCACTTTGTGATCTACCACAAGTCGGGGCACTTAAACAAGGGTGCGGATGCTTTGTCTAGGAGATATCTCCTCCTCTCATCCCTTGATTCAAGAGTCCTGGGGTTTGAATTGATCAAAGAGTTGTACCCCAAAGATGAAGACTTCAAGGAGACCTTTGAAGTATGCTCACGGCACCCCCATGGCCCATTTCACATTCAAGAGGGGTTCTTATTCAAAGGGAACTGGCTATGTGTTCCCAAAGGAGGTATTAGGGAGCTTTTGATTAAAGAAGTCCATGGAGGGGCTTTGGCCGGCCACTTTGGTATTGAGAAGACCACACTCATGTTGAAAGAACACTACTATTGGCCCAAGATGGCCAAGGATGTTGAGCATTATGTTAAATGGTGTTCTACTTGTCAACTTGCCAAAAGCCATGTCTTGCCTCAAGGTCTTTACTCACCCTTACCGGTCCCACAAGCTCCTTGGGAGGATGTGAGTTTAGACTTCATTACCGGCCTTCCAAGGACACAAAGAAACAAGGACTCCATCATGGTGGTAGTTGATCGGTTCTCCAAGATGGCACACTTTGTCTCATGCCATACCACTCATGATGCCACTCAAATTGCTAGTCTCTACTTCAAGGAGATTGTGAAGCTCCATGGCATTCCCAAGAGTATGGTATCCGACCAGGATAGCAAGTTCATGAGTCATTTTTGGCTCACCTTATGGAAGAAGATGGGCACTCATCTCAAATTTAGCACATCATGTCACCCCCAAACGGATGGCCAAACCGAGGTCACCAATAGGACCTTGGGGACTTTGTTGAGGGTCCTAGCCAAGAAGAGCACAAAGGGTTGGGACGAGTTGCTTAGCCATGCCGAGTTTGCCTACAATCGAGCGCCAAGCAAAGCCATGGGCCTTTCTCCAATTCAAGTTGTCTATGGGTTCAACCCTTGTACTCCTATCGACCTCACACCCCTCCCTACTCCAACCAAGTTTAGTTGGGAGGCCAAGAAAAGGGCAAAGGAAATCCAAGAGCTCCATGCCCAAGTGAGAGCTAAAATCGAGAGGTCCAATGATCAAACCAAGGAACGGGTGAACAAGCACTGAAAGGAAGTCCAATTTAAGCCCGGGGATTTAGTATGGATCCATCTAAGAAAGGAACGATTTCCAAGCAAAAGAAGGTCCAAGCTTCTTCCACGCTCGGATGGCCCATTCAAGATCCTTGAAATGATCAATTCCAATGCATACAAGGTTGACTTGCCCGGCGAGTGTGGAGTATCCGCTACATTCAATGTAGCCGATTTGAGGCCCTACTTTGATGAAGAAGAAGAGCTACCAAGTTTGAGGACAAACTCTTTCCAAGCTGGGTGGGATGATGGGGATCAGCCCCAAGGGGTTCTTCTAGCTCAAGAGGTCATAAAGGCTTTCCAAGGACTAGAAATCAATCAAGAGAGGATCACTTGCATTCTACCGGGTTCATCCTGCACATGGCCCGACTTTCTGACCTTGGTAACCTGATGTCCTGAGGCTTTAAAGCCAAAATTTTGGTGTTCTGGAAAGATGGGAGAGTTAGCTGCCCAATAAATCAAGTTGCATCCCATTTGGATGTCATTTGCCCACCCAAACTCTTTGTTAAAGCCCAACTGCCCAAACTGTTCTTCCAGGCCAGATTGTACCCGGTTTTGGAAGCCCAAATTCCCTAACCTAAAGTACTCCTAACAACCTGGAATTTTAAAACCTAGATCCCTTTTTGAGTTGGCTAAAAGGGTGGGAAAAGAAACCAGAGTCAAACGTGTCCCAAGGAGGCTAAAAGAGAGGAAACTTCTAAAGGTGCTTTTTGGAAGTCAGATTGCATCATCTCACTTGTTCTGCTTATAACTCCTGAACGGCTGCACCAACTGAGCTCCAAAAGTAGTCATATGAAAGAGCACTTTCTAAGCGTTCTATTAAGGTATGTTGGAGCCAATTTGGGTAAGTAGAAAGGGAGATATGGCTGCTGAAAGTCGACCCTGCAAAACTGGAAAGCTGCCAGCAACTGTCACCATCACCTTTTGTACTTTTCTTGCTTTTTGTGCTTCCCCTTTTGTCTTGGTCCGATTGGCTTGGTTTGTACCCCTTGTAATCTGAATTTTGAGGCTGACTCCTATATAAGGGGCCTTTAGGAATGTAAGAAGGCAGCTTGAATTTGAAATACAAAAGAAAGTGAGTGTTTACTCTCTCTTTGAAATTCCTAGTTGCTTTAGCTTGAATTGGGTAGTTCAAGTGGTGTTCTTCTAGGTTCCTCTTCTTGCTTATGGTGGTGATTTAATTCTGTATCCATAAGTGAAGGAGGAATAGCCCAACTTCTCTTCTAGGTGGCACCATTGGCTTATCCTAGACAAGAGGGTTGCATTCTGTCTTCCAAAACCGGTTAGAGCTACTTGTTTTTGTTTGGTTTGGTTTTCTATCTTTCCCATCTTTTATCTTCACTCTTGGCATCACCTAGGCTACATACATCATAAGATATCACCACCAAGTTCACTTAGAGCTCTACTTAAGAATCAAGTGAGATAAGATATCACCACTCAATTGATCTTTAAGGACTCTTGAACACCACACTAGGGAGCTAGGCTAGTGATAAGCAAGAGTAGAAGGAGAAACAAGGGAGTTTAAACTCAACCCAAATGTATTCATTCAAAAGTCCCTTACATGTTGAGGTTCTTTCCATATTTATAAGCCTTAACATTCAGCAAAAACCTATGAAAAACAAGGCGAAACAACCGGCCAAATGGAAAGAGGGAAGGGGGACCAAAAAGCAACAAGTACAAAAGCAAAAGTAAAAAGCTGCCAGTGCTTTTTCAGATCTGCAGCCCCAACTTCCAGTGACATAACTTCCAAAATACTTGCCCAAATGGGTTCATGCCAAATCTGGGAAAAAGCTCTGAGAGTCTAGTTTCCAGAAAGGCCTCTTGCAGCTTCAAATTCCCAGTCGTTTGAAAGTTACACTCTGAGAAATTCAAGGATATATCTGCTGCTATCAGACTGCATCTCTTAGGAACTTGCTTGCTTTTGAAACTCCAACCAAGGATTTGACTTCCAACTCTTTTGCTGGCCTTTCAGTACACTCCAAAAGGATTTCAAAAAGTGCATTTGATAGTTCCAAAGTTCATCTAATGGTAGAGAAAATGGAGTATCAAAACCGGGTACTGAAATGGTTGTCTGGGCAGTTTGGATAGCTTGACTTCAAGGGCTGAGTTGGATGGGCAAATGAAGTCCAAATAACTTGAAATTTGCTTTATTGGAAAGCTAACTTCCTAAACTTAAATACCAAGGCAATTAAATGGGCCTAAACTGATGTATATGTGGGTGGAAAGTGATCCAAATCAAACTCAAATCAAACTTAAGCAAAATGAAAAGAGAGAAAGGTGGGAAAGATGAAGAATATCACCAAACAGGATAGAGATGGATAGTGCAAGACTTTGAGTATGAGATAATCCTTCCGAAGCCGCTCACACCTAGGTCTTGGGCTAATTCCCTTCACTCTTCTGAGGAATCACTCCAAAGAAAAGAAGGAGAACCTAGAACACCACTTGAATTAGCCAAATTCAAGATATAGAACTAGGAATTTTTGGGACACAAATGAGAATCACTCTCAAAGGTGCTTGAATTACTCTTTGAAAATGCCTTGGAAATCTGATCTACAATGCTCACACGCCCCCCCTTTATATAGGCTCAGCAAAAGACAACAAAAGGAATCAAATAACTCCTAACAATTAAAACTAGTAAAATAAAAAGACTAAGATAAATGGAAAGACACATCATAAAAGGGGTGGGGGAGGCTACAAGGAATATTCTAGGATTTCTTAGCTGATTACACCAATCTAGAAGGCTCCAAAACGCGCACAATGTCAGCCACACAATCACATGTAACCGAAGACTCTTCATATTCCCAGAATTAATCCTTGCAGCTGCCTCAACTTCAACAGAGCATAACCTCCAGAATACTCGGCCAAATCACGCGTTCTTGGGCTTGATAGAAAGCCCTAGAAGTCTAGTTTTCAGAATGGGCTCATTTGCTCAATTTGGATATGCGGTTTAAAAGTTATGGCCCAAACAATGCACCTATCTCAGACTGGACTGGATCAGCACAACGTATCTTTGAGTGATATTTTGCACAATCAAATGATGTCCAAATTAAATAAAATTGGGCTTATTTTAAAGCTGACATCTTAAGCTTCAAAAGCACATGGGCCCTCAAGTTGTGGGTCCACTTGAGTTTGTCCAAAAGTGGTCACAAAAATCGGGTTCCGCAGGGATGAATTCGGCACCAAATTTCTAGCAAAGCTTAACCTCTTTTTGACCTCTCCATAGTGTCGAAAGTCTTTGAACTCACTTAAGAAGACCAAATAGGCACATTTCCATGCATGATCTTCTTTGACCCTTTTCTTCTTTGAAATGGGACTTGAATAAAAATGATGCATATGGAAATATGCATCATACTCCCCGGGTTGTTTTGAGTTTGTCCTCAAACCCAAAGGGTTGGCAAGCCTCTCAAGAAAGGGGTCGCGCTTACAATATGGGAGCTTTTGGGGAAGGAGGTCACAGGGCATCACTTCTAGAGAGATATAGAAGAGGGTGAGGGGAGGATGATAAAACGGGTCATACCTGGTGAGGAGAAGAGGCGAAAGTGGGAAATCTTCTTTAGGGGCAAGGGTTTGGGAAGGATGAATGAGGGTTAAGGCTTGTCGGTCCTTTTGTGGTTTGAGGGGTTGGGAAGGTTGAATGGGGGTTAAGGAGAATTCTTCTTGGGTCAAGAGTTGCTCAACTTCTTCAATAACCCCACATGCCTCTAACTCGGGTGCTTGGAGTTCGGTAGGGCGTACTTCTTGAATCAAGAGTTGTTGAAACTCTTCAGCAACCCTACATGGCTTCATCACTTCAAGGTCTTTAACTACATGCTCTTCAATTCTTGGGGTTATGCTCAAATTCACCTCATTATCTTCTTGGCACCCTTCTTGGGTGAAGGATTGCTCAATTTCTTGCATAATCTCTTCTTGCTTCAACTCGGATCTTTGGGCCTCAAGTTCAAAGGTCTCTTCATCACCATAGTCACCAAAAACAAGAGGTAGGTCAACTAGGCTTGAAGCTTTTTCTCCAAGGATCTCTTCATCTTTGTTGGAGTTAAATTTCTCAAAGGAAACAAATGGATGCTTGTGTAAGTAAGAGGTTGGAGCGAAAGTATCCATTAATTTACCTCTTAACTTAACCCATGTTATGATCTTACTTTTTCCTCTCTTCTTCCTCTTATACTTGTACTTTTCCCACCATTCAAGCGCATGGCCTCGGAGCTTCTTGATAATAACCTTAAACTTCTCTTGCTCGTCAATATTGTAGCGAGTGAAGACTTGATCCACTTTGGAAATCCAGTAAGGAAAATCTTCTTTTTGGCCACGGAACTTTGGAGTTTCAAGGATGACCATCTCCTTTTCAATCAAAGCAATCTCTTTTCTCAAGTTCCCAAGAGAAATCATGATGGATGAAAGCTTAAGGGTTCTTTGTGGGTTATGTGTTTAGGCTAGAAAAAGGCTGTTTTGGAGAAGAGGAGGGAGGGCACAGTCGTGCAATGGGGCACTGGGGAACCGTGCTTGAGTGCTATTTTGAAAATACTGAAAATCAAGGGTGGCACGGTCGTGCTAGGGAGCACGGTGTGGCCGTGCCAAATTGCTGCCCGCGGATGCTTGGTTTTTGCACGGTTTTGCTGGTTTGTGTTGTTTTTGTGTTTTGGCTTTTGGGATGTATTTGGCTGGGTTCTTGGTCACTTGACAACCTTGGCTCTGATACCAATTGATGTATATGTGGGTGGAAAGTGATCCAAATCAAACTCAAATCAAACTTAAGCAAAATGAAAAGAGAGAAAGATGGGAAAGATGAAGAATATCACCAAACAGGATAGAGATGGATAGTGCAAGACTTTGAGTATGAGATAATCCTTCCGGAGCCACTCACACCTTGGTCTTGGGCTAATTCCCTTCACTCTTCTGAAGAATCACTCCAAAGAAAAGAAGGAGAACCTAGAACACCACTTGAATTAGCCAAATTCAAGATATAGAACTAGGAATTTTTAGGACACAAATGAGAATCACTCTCAAAGGTGCTTGAATTACTCTTGAAAATTCCTTAGAAATCTGATCTACAATGCTCACACGCCCCCCCTTTATATAGGCTCAGCAAAAGACAACAAAAGGACTCAAATAACTCCTAACAATTAAAACTAGTAAAATTAAAAGACTAAGATAAATGGAAAGACACATCATAAAAGGGGTGGGGGAGGTTACAAGGAATATTCTAGGATTTCTTAGCTGATTACACCAATCTAGAAGGCTCCAAAACGTGCACAATGTCAGCCACACAATCACATGTAACCGAAGACTCTTCATATTCCCAGAATTAATCCTTGCAGCTGCCTCAACTTCAACAGAGCATAACTTCCAGAATACTCGGCCAAATCACGCGTTCTTGGGCTTGATAGAAATCCCTGGAAGTCTAGTTTTCAGAATGGGCTCATTTTCTCAGTTTGGATAAGCTTTTTAAAAGTTATGGCCCAAACAATGCACCTATCTCAGACTGGACTGGATCAGCATAACGTATCTTTGAGTGATATTTTACCCAATCAAATGATGTCCAAATTAAACAAACTTGGGCTTATTTGAAAGATGAAATCTTAGGCTTCAAAAGCACATGGGCCCTCAAGTTGTGGGTCCACTTGAGCTTGTCCAAAAGTGGTCACAAAAATCGGGTTCCGCAGGGATGAATTCGGCACCAAATTTCTAGCAAAGCTTAACCTCTTTTTGACCTCTCCATAGTGTCGCGAGTCTTTGAACTCACTTAAGAAAACCAAATAGGCACATTTCCATGCATGATCTTCTTTGACCCTTTTCTTCTTTGAAATTGGACTTGAATAAAAATGATGCATATGGAAATATGCATCATAAACCACCTTTATCCTAGGTGATTAGGGTCACCAAGTTGCTGTATTTACTGACCAGAATTGTTGGGCAGTAGCCTTGATCCTCTATGAGTTTTCTCATGACTTGGGTGGCTTCTTGGACTTCCTTGGGGGTGGATTGTCTTTGAACTTGCTCACTCTCATTGCCTCCCATGGGTACATCATCCTCTCCTTGATGGAGAGAATTTGCCCTCAAATTCTCAAGATGATCATCATCAAAGCAAGGCTTAAGGTCCGCCACATTGAATGTACAAGACACCCCGTATTCCCCCGGAAGATCAATTTTATAGGCATTGTCATTGATCTTTTCAAGGACCTTAAAAGGCCCATCAGCCCGTGGCAAGAGCTTGGATTTCCTTTTGGAGGGAAATCGTTCCTTCCTAAGGTGCACCCAAACTAGGTGATGTAAGTGTCAAGGGGATGAAGCAACCCAAGTTAACTCACGTCAAAGGATACTAGAAAGCAAGCAATCACTCACGGCCAGGGAGGCACGGTCGTGCTTGATGGCACGGGGGGACCGTGCCATTTTGCTGCCTTGCTTGCCTAGGAAGTTCCTTCTTCACGGTTTGAGGTAGCTTTGAGGATTAATGGAAGTCTGATGCAATTAGCTTTGTCTTGGTCTTGATTTTGTGTGGAGATGAGTAGACAAAGGAGTAAAGGAAGTGAGGAAAGAAAGGAGGGTTCAAAACACTAAGAAGATCAAGAGAGAACTCACGGTTTGAGAGGAGAGAAACCAAGAGCTAGCTGAAGAACTTCAAGTGTGTTTAATGAATTTTGGATAGTTCTAAGCTAGATGATTAGATAAGGTACACCACCAATCACTTAGCTTAGGGCCCTTAATCTTGGATTAGGATAAGATACACCACCTAATCAAAGATCAAGACTCACTTGGTCACCACCTTAATCGGCCACAATTAAGGATAAGCAAGTTAAGTGTTTTAGGAAATCACAAGACACAAAGTCTTTGCTCTCAACTGAATTATCAACCTCCTTTCAAAATGAACACTCAAGGCCTTATATGGTCTTGACAATACACGAATGAGCTTTCCTTCCAAGGGAGGAAAGTCACTAAGCTTGCTAATCACTACCTAGCACACGGTTTAATCTAATACAAACCAAAGCTAAAAGTTTATATTACAAAGCACTTAATTTATCTTCCTAAGCCTTTTCCTTTGCATTAGGGAATGTAAATGACTCAATTTCCCAGCTAGGAAGGCAAGAGTGCACGGCTAGCCACCTCAAAAGGACTGAAAAATGCATGTGTGCCATGTCATGCTTGAGTGGTCAAACGAGAGCTTGCAAAATGGTGGTGTTTCACTTGCTCCACGTGTCTCTCTCACAAGTGGCTGAGTGGTGGTTTATCAAGCAGCTCAAAATGACCTAGTTGGCAGTCTTCCACCTTAAGCAAACCCCTTGAAGGAGGAAAACTACTAGGCTAAGTAACCGGGTGTCAGTCAGCCGGTTTCTGCCTCAACTTGCAACGCATGCTTGACACATCAAATGATGACTAATTGCTACATTTCTTACATGGTTGGAAACCTCAAGATGTCTAGTTTGCCCTCCAATTGGAACCGTAGCATTTGGACGTCATTTGCCCCCTGAACAAACCAGAAAACCAAAATCGTGCATTTTGCAGTGCAATCCGGACAGGTTCAAGAGATGAACTGTTTTAAATAACCAATTGAATTCCAAATGATATGAAACCAATTGGACTTAAAATCTAACATCCTGAACTTGATAATCATCCAAAAAATAGGCACCAAAATGTGCCTTAGGCCGATGTAATAAGATAACAAAAACCGGGTAAAAATCTGGATGAGAACCCGGGTGCATCACCGTGCGCCTTTTCCATCAAGTGACTCATGGCCGTGACTTTTGAGTTGATTTCTTGATTATTTTGGATCAATGAAACATTATTAGACCTTGAGGATGAACCTCCATCACTAGGTCTCCCGGTTTTAATAAGGCTTGCTTGCGGTGCTTGTTGGCTTGACTCTTGTACCTCTCATTGGACTTCTCGATTTGATCTTGGACCTTCTTGTGGAGCTCTTGAATTGCCTTTACCCCCTTGCTAGCCTCAACATTCATCTTCTCTTGGTGTATGGGTAGAAGGTCAAGAGGTCCAAGTGGACTTTGACTATACACCACCTGGAAGGGGGACTCGTTGGTGGTTCTACTTGGGGCTCTATTGTAGGCGAACTCGGCATGCGCAAGTAGGAGGTCCCAAGCCTTCAAGTTCTTCTTCACTAGGACCCTTAGCAAGGTTCCCAATGTTCGGTTCATCGCTTCGGTTTGGCCATCCGTTTAAGGGTGGCAAGTAGTACTAAACTTCAACTTTGTGCCCCACTTTCGCCAAAGCATGATCCAAAAATGACTTAGGAACTTTGAGTCCCTATCCGAGATAATAGTAAGGGGAATGCCGTGGAGCCTTACTATTTCCTTGAAGTACAAATCGGCTATGTGAGAAGCATCATTGGTCTTGTGGCAAGCTATGAAGTGGGCCATCTTGGAAAACCGATCAACCACCACCAAAATGGAATCTTTGTTGCGTTGGGTGCGTGGGAGACCAAGTATGAAATCCATACTCACATCTAGCCATGGCCCTTGTGGTGTAGGCAATGGGGTGTAAAGCCCTTGAGGGAGTGCATGGCTCTTGGCTATTTGACAAGTAGAGCACCTCTTGATTAAGTCTTAGATGTCCTTAGGCATGTGAGGCCAATAGGAGTGCTCTTTGGCCATAGTGTAGGTCTTGCCCTCTCCAAAGTGACCGGCAAGAGACCCACCATGAATCTCTCTAAGTATAAGCTCACGTGTGCCACTCCTTGGTACACACAATCGGTTGCCTTTGAACAAGTAACCTTCTTGCAATGAGAAATCTCGCTTTGGGTGAGTTAGGCAAGCCTCATATAGCTCCTTGAAATCTTCATCATCCTTGTACAAGGACTTGAGATGCTCAAATCCAAGCACACATGACCCAAGTTGGAACAAAAGGAGGTGTCGTCTAGACAAAGCATCCGCACCTTGGTTGAGCTTCCCGGACTTGTGCTTGATCATGAAGTGGAATGATTGCAAATACTCAACCCATTTTGCATGTCGAGAGTTCAACTTGTGTTGGCCTTGGATGTACTTTAAAGCTTCATGATCGGAATGCAAGATGAACTCATTGGCTATTAAGTAGTGAGTCCAATGTTCTAGGGCACGGATGATAGCAAAGAACTCCTTATCATAGGTTGAATACTTCCTCCTTGACTCACTTAGTTTTTCACTAAAGTAAGCAAGGGGCCTTCCTTCTTGGATCAAAACCGCACCTATGCCCACTCCGGAGTCATCACACTCAACTTCAAACACCTTGTCAAAGCATGGGAGAGCTAGGACCGGTGCATGAGTTAGCTTCTCTTTGAGTTCATCAAATGACTTTTGTGCTTGTGGTGTCCAAATGAACTTGCTCCCCTTCAATACCTCGGTCATGGGGGCGGCAATGGAGCTAAAGTGGCGTATAAACCTCCCATAAAAGGAAGCCAAGCCATGAAAGCTCCTAACATCATGCATGGAGGTGGGAATGGGCCATGTATTGATTGCTTCCACCTTGCTTTGATCAACACTAATGCCTTGGCCCGAAACTATGTATCCCAAGAATACCACCTCAAGAGTAAAGAAAGAGCACTTCTTGAGATTCCCATAGAGTTGCTCTTGTTTAAGGATCATCATAACTTGTTTGAGGTGACCGAAATGCTCTTCCTTGGTCTTGCTAAATACCAATATGTCATCAAAATATACCACCACAAATTTCCCAAGAAATGGCTTGAACACTTGGTTCATTAGTCTCATGAATGTGCTTGGGGCGTTGGAAAGGCCAAATGGCATGGCTAGCCATTCATAAAGCCCCATCTTGGTCTTGAAAGCAGTCTTCCACTCATCCCCTTCTCGAATCCGAATGTGGTAGTACCCACCCCTTAGGTCTATCTTGGAAAAGACCCTAGACCCATGGAGTTCATCAAGCATGTCTTCTAACCTTGGTATGGGATGTCGGTACTTGATAGTGATTTTGTTGATGGCCCGGCTATCCACACACATCCTCATAGAGCCATCCTTCTTGGGGACAAGAAGGGCGGATACGGCGCAAGGACTCAAGCTTTCACGCACCAAACCTTTGGAAACCAACTCCTCCACTTGCCTTTGAATCTCCAAAGTTTCCTTGGGGTTCATTCTATATGCCGGCTTGTTGGGTAAAATGGCCCCGGGAATGAGGTCTATGTGGTGTTAGATGGATCTTTGAGGGGGTAGGCCAGAGGGTATCTCTTCGGGAAAGACATGGGAAAATTGTTGTAGGAGTTGAGAGGTTAATGGGTGAAGAGGGGCTTCGGTTTCATCTTGTGGGGGTGTGCAGAGGATCATCTCCTTGAGGGTTTTATATTCATGATGGGAGGACAAGAGTGCCGGTTCAAGGAGGGATAGTAACATTTCTCCCCTCTTGGGATCGTCTTTGGCTTTGGGCTTGGTGATTTGATGTGGGGCTAAGGGGACAAGTGTGATCTTTCGGCTATCTTTGAGTAGGGTGTAAGTGTTTTGGTACCCATCATGTATGACCTTACGATCAAAGAGCCAAGGTCTCCCCAACAAAATGTGACAAGCATCCATGGGAAGGATGTCACACCACAACTCATCTCTATAACTTTTACCAATGGACAATGCAATCAAACAACGAGTGGAGACTTGGAGACCTTTAATGAGCCATTGAATGGAGTATGAGTGAGGGTGAGACTCGATCTTGAGTTGGAGCTTCTCCACCAAAGTAGTTGAGGCCACATTGGCACAACTACCTCCATCCACGATGAGGGAACATACACGGCCATTGACGGTGCACCGGGTGTGGAAGATGTTCTCTCTTTGTTCTTCCCGGTTTGGAACCTTATGACCACTCAAGGCTCTCCTAAGTACAAGCAATTCTCCTTCATCTGCCTCCTCAATACACTTCTCCTCCATTTCCATCAAGTGAACTTCCTTATCACTCCCTTCCTCCCCTAACTCGGCTTGCTCAAGTGCTTGATATTCAACCAAGGTAATGACCTTCCTATTGGGACAATCCGAAGCTATGTGCCCGAAACCTTGGCATTTGAAGCACCTTCTTTTCTCAAATGGGTTGAGGGGTGGCTTGAATGTGTTTGGCTTGAGGATGTGGGGGTGTTTGTGGGTTTAGGAGTGTTGGGTAAACTCCCCTTGTTGAATGGGTAGGCTCTTTGTAGAGGTTTAGAGAGTTCTTTCTTGTATTTGGCTTTCTTTTGTTGTTCGACTTCGTGAGCTAGGGAGCAAACCTCATCAAGAGTAGTATAATGTTGTAATTCTACAACATTCCTAATGGAGTCATTCACTCCTCCCAAGTACCTCACAATAGTTTGGTCCTTATTCTCCCTAAGGTCACAAATCATAACAAGTCCTTCAAACTCACGAGTGTATTCCTCCACACTCTTAGATTCTTGTCCAAGGTTATGGAGTTTGGTGTAATTGTCTTGTAGGTAGTGGGGAGGTAGAAATTTGGTCTTAAGTTTCTCCTTCATTTTCCTCCAAGACCTAATCTTATCCTTCCCTTTTCTAGCCCTCTTAGACACTACATTACTCTACCAAATTGAAGCATACTTGCGAAGTTTAAGAGCCACAAGTTTTACCTTCTTGTCATCCGGCACATCTTTATATTTGAAGACCCTTTCAACAGTGTTCATCCACTCTATGAATTCATCCGGGTTGAGTTGGCCTTCAAATTCCGGGATCTCCACCTTGAAATCCAAGGCAAGTTGTTTGCCTCTCCTTGCTCTTCTTGGCCTCCTCTCAACATCTTCATCACTTGTAGCAAATGGGTTGCCTTCGGATTCTTCTCCCACCGATTGAGAGTCATTAGAGTGAGAGCTTTGAAGCTCCCTTTGGTTATTCCTCATGGCTTGGTCTAATTGCTTCCTAAGATACCCAAGTTGAGCATCATTTTCGGCATTTAGCTTCATGAGTTGCTCAAACTTTTCTTCTAGAGAAGTGCTTGAAGACATCTTGGTTCTTTTTGGAAGAGGAATGGTGTGTTTTAGCATGGTTGGGTAGGGCACGGTCGTGCTCAAGGGCACGGGCAGGCCGTGCTGTTTTGCTGTGTTGAAATGGTGAGAATGGGCAGTGGCACGATCGTGCGCTTCAGCACGGTGTGGCCGTGCCGTTTTGTTGCCGAACGTAGGTGCAAACTACGGGTAGTGAAGTTTTGGGTTGATTTTTGTGTTTGGGTTAAGGGGATGTATTTAGGGTTGGAAGCTATGACCTAGGAGAGTAGCCAATAGCTCTGATACCACTTGATGCGCTTATAAGACCTTGAAATGAAGATCAAAGAAGGGATCTCAAGTAGAGGAGCAAATGGAAGAGAAAGAGGAAGGGTTTGTAAGCACCAATAGAACAAGAAGATAAACTAAGCTCACTTGGATAAGATATCACCACCAAGTTTACTTAGAGCTCTCCTTAAGGATCAAATGAGATAAGATATCACCACTCAATTGATCTTTAAGACTCTTGAACACCACACTAGGGAGCTAGGCTAGTGATAAGCAAGAGTAGAAAGAGAAACAAGGGAGTTTAAACTCAACCCAAATGTATTCATTCAAAAGTCCCTTACATGTTGAGGTTCTTCCCATATTTATAAGCCTTAACATGCAGCAAAAACCTATGAAAAACAAGGCCAAACAACCGGCCAAATGGAAAGAGGGAAGGGGGACCAAAAAGCAACAAGTACAAAAGCAAAAGTAAAAAGCTGCCAGTGCTTTTTTAGATCTGTAGCCCCAACTTCCAATGAGCATGACTTCCAAAATACTTGCCCAAATGGTTTCGTTCCAAATCTGGGAGAAAGCTCTGAGAGTCTAGTTTCCAAAAAGGCCTCTTGCAGCTTCAAATTCCCAGTCGTTTGAAAGTTACACCCTGAGAAAACCAAGGATATATCTGCTGCCATCAGACTGCATCTCTTGGGAACTTGCTTGCTTTTGAACCTCCAACCAAGGATTTGACTTCCAACTCTTTTGCTGGCCTTTCAGTACACTCCAAAAGGATTTCAAAAAGTGCATTTGATAGTTCCAAAGTTCATCTAATGGTAGAGAAAATGGAGTATCAAAACCGGGTACTGAAATGGTTGTCTGGGTAGTTTGGATAGCTTGACTTCAAGGGCTGAGTTGGATAGGCAAATGAAGTCCAAATGACTTGAAATTTGCTTTATTGGAAAGCTAACTTCCTAAACTTAAATCCCAAGGCAATTAAATGGGCCTAAACCACCTTTAGCCTAGGTGATTTGGGTCACCAAGTTGCTGTACTTGCTGACCAGAATTGTTGGGCAGTAGCCTTGATTCTCTATGAGTTTTCTCATGACTTGGGTGGCTTCTTGGACTTCCTTGGGGGTGGATTGCCTTTGAACTTGCTCACTCTCATTGCCTCCCATGGGTACATCACATGGCCTTGCAATCTAAACGATTATGATTAATTCACAACCTAGACTCCCTTCTCACAAGCACCGTACCACAAGAACCTCGAACCGCCCATAGTTCTACCTCAAATCATCCAACTACCATCTCGGTTTTCAATTTGATAATCATAACATATTATTAAAAAGGGTCTTATGAAATAGCTATGTATAACTTATCGAGTACGCAGCTACGTATAACTTATCGAGTAAGCAGCAATCGTCCCATAGCTCGTTACCACATACAGAAGCATAAATATATAGGTATATTTTGCATTCACTTGAAATAAGAACTTAATTAACTGAAATAAACTCACAGCGCATGAAACTTAGTATACATTCATGACTTGCGAATAGAAGGTAAGCATACCAAATTCATGCCACTTTCACGCATAACTAATCAACTAATATTCAAAGTATAACGATCCAACTGAACATGTATTGGCTTAAAATGTTCTCAGGTCGTTTCAAGGGTGCTCTTAAGCATGAATTAGCTAGTTCAATGTGCGTCAATTTAAAGAATGCTTGTCATTCAAGGGTTACTTATAAACATGAAGTAATCAAATTAGTCTGCTTCGATCTTAGGTGATCCTGCTTCGTTTCAAACATTCATACATTGGAGTTAAGGGGGTAAACATACTTCGTCATTCAAATGTTATTTCCAAAGCTGTTTTATAAGCATAGTTCAACTAAATAGGTAAGTATTGATTCGAAGCATTCATTCATTGTTTCGAAGTTACATTTCAAGTTTAATTGAGCTATTTCAGCATAATACGATTCTAAACGTTCATTTACTACATCGAAATCATTATTCGAATCTAAATAAGTCATTTAAGCATAAGTCCTTTCAGGGTGTTCATTTCTTTCGAAGCTATTAATCGAGCATGAATTGACCAAGTGTACATGGGTCAATTCTAGGCATTTATAGTCTATTTCGAAGTTATTGAACGAACATGATTCTGCTAAGCATACATATAACGATTCTAAGCATTTAAAGTTTACTTCGAAGTTATTAAACGATCATGGGTCATTTATGGTTTACTTTGAACTTAACAAATGATTATGAATTACCTAAACATACATTCGTCATTTCTAAACATTTATAATCCACTTCGAAGTTAGTTTTCAGGCATGAATTAATTGAATAGGTTCGAATCAAAGCTAAACATGCATAATTCACTTCGAATTAAATCTTCAGGCATGAATTAACCAAATAGATTCGAATCAAAGCTAAACACGCATAATTCACTTCAAATTAAATCTTCGGGCATGAATTAACTACATAGATTCGAATCAAAACTAAACAAGCATAATTCACTTCGAATTAAATCTTCAGGCGTGAATTAACTAAATTCACTTGAATCGATTCTAAGCCACTTTCGAGTATTAATCAACTAAACTAACATATATCGATTCGAAGTCACTATCGGGCATAAACTAGCTAAACTTAACATGCTTCGCAACTTAAAACTTAAGATGATTTTGAAACTACCAATACTTAGGGGGCGAGAAACACCCACCTGGACTCCAAGCTAGGGATTCGTTCGAAGGGTTTTAGGCTCAGCTTTGAGCACTGGAAAGACCCGATTCCCTAACCCTTGCTCACCAACGCACGAACCAACCCAATCCACGCTTAACTCACGTGAAAACAGACCAAATTCGACCCATTTTTGCAGCCCAGTTCGAAGAGCCTTGCCCGATCTGGTTTTTGCCCTCCCTTGTCGCTACTGCTGGTAGTCGCCGTAGTCGGGCTCAATCGCTGTCTGGTCGTCGTCCTCGGTCACGACGATCACCGGCAGTAGGCCACGGTTCGTTGAACCCCTTTCACTCCCTCACTCTTTCGCTCAAACTCTCTCTCTTTCTCCGCTGTGGCGTCGCGGGGCAGCGCCGGGGTTCGCACCAGGCGCGACGGTCGCCGGCCGCCAGCCGCCGACGTTCCCCGACCCTCAACTCTCTCTCGGTCTACCCCCCTCTCTCTGGTGCTGGCAGGTTCGCGGGGGTTAGGGGTTGAGGAAACCCCCCTGCTCGTGTCCGTGGAGAAGAAGGGGGGTTTCGCCCCCTTTTTTGATATATTTTATATATATATATTTTTTGGATGCTTGTTCAAGCGACTAACACCGCTAGTCTAATCTCATGTCTCTTATTCTAAACCCAATTGTTAATACCATCGCTCATCGATCATTCATTCCTAAATACGTCAAGGTTCAATTTTAATAAACCTCGAAACTAATTCTAAGGTTAACGACCTACTTGCATTCGGGAAACGACTAAATGAATCGAATAATGACTAAATTAAACTATCGATATAATTTGAAGGCGCAAATAGCACGAATTAAGTTTAAGATCAATAATAGCAATAATAAACCCTTTTTAATAAAATTATAGCTCCTAAAAGCACATCGATAATAATTTAACTCATATAATTGCTAAAAATACAAATTTATATCATAAAAAGGTAATACAGTTAGCTTAACAGAAAACAAGGAATGCGGGTCTTACAGTGGGTTTAGGGGATTAATCCCATAGACCACCTTGAAAGGTGAAAGACCAGTAGCCTTGCTTGGAGTCTTGTTGTATGGAAACTCAGCATGTGGAAGTAATAGATCCCAGGCTTTTGCTTGATGTTTAATCAAAACCCTTAAAAGAGTGCCAAGGGTTCGATTAGTAACCTCTGTTTGCCCATCTGTTTGTGGATGACATACCGTATTTGAGTTTAGTACCTAATTTCTTCCACCAAGTGATCCAAAAGTGACTTAAGAACTTGGTATCTCGATCTGAAACAATGGAACGGGGAATTCCATGAAGTCTCATAACCTCTTTAAAATAGAGCTCAACAACATGAGTAGCATCATTAGTTTTGTTGCAGGGAATAAAGTGAGCCATCTTCGAAAATCGATCTACCACCACGAAGATAGAATCCTGATTCCTTTGTGTCTTTGGTAAACCAAGTATGAAATCCATACTTACGTCTACCCAAGGCAATGTGGGAATAGGTAGTGGCATGTATAACCCTTCGGGAAGCGAATGACTTTTTGCAATCTGGCATGTACCGCATCTCCTAATGATGTCTTAAACGTCTTTCTCCATGCCTGGCCAATAATAATGTTCCCTAAGCATGATTAGGGTCTTGTCTTCACCAAAATGGCCAGCTAACGATCCAGCATGGACTTCTCGAATCAGTAACTCACGAGTGCTGCATTTAGGGACACATAATCAAGTACTCTTAAAGAGAGCCTTCTTGAACTAGGAAATCCTTTTTTGGATGTTTGGTGCATTCAGAATATAACACCCCAAAGTCTTCATCATCTTGGTATAATGCCTTTAGATGCTCAAATCCAAGGATACAAGCATCTAACTGAAATAATAATAGATAACGCCGAGAAAGTGCATCGGCGCCTTGATTCAACTTGCCGGACTTATGCTTGATAGTGAAGTGAAAGGACTGGAGAAACTCAACCCATTTGGCATGGCATGAGTTTAGTTTGTGTTGGCCTTGAATATACGTCAAAGCCCCATGATCTGAATGCAGAATAAACTCACTGGCAATCAAATAATGATTCCAATGTTCTAAGCATCGAACGATTGCATAGAACTCTTTATCATAAGTTGAATATCTCTTTCTAGTATCACATAACTTCTCACTGAAGAAGGCCCAAGGATGTCCTTCTTGAGTAAGAATACCGCCAATACCAACTCCAGAAGCATCGCACTCAACTTCAAAGACTTTCTCGAAGCAAGGTAAAGCTAGGACCGATGCTTGAGTTAGTCTTTCTTTCACTTCTTCAAAGGTAGCTTGGGCTTTAGGATTCTAAGTGAATGAGGAACCCTTAAAAACTTCAGTCACAAGAGCTAAAATGGTGCTGAAATTGCGTATGAATCTCCTGTAGAAGGAAGCTACGCCATGAAAGCTTCGAACATCATGAATACTTTTGGGAATAAGCTAAGTCCGAACAGCCTCAATCTTATTTTCATCTGCCTTAATACCATTTTCAGAAACAATATAACCTAAGAAGGTAACTTCATGGGTAAAGAAGGTACACTTCTTAAGGTTGCCAACTAATTTCTCCTTTTCAAGAACGAGCATCACCTGAGTTAAGTGATCTTGATGCTCCTGCTCATTCTTGCTAAACACCAATATATCATCAAAGCAAATGACCATAAACTTGCCCAAGTATGGTCGAAATACTTGATTCATCAATCTCATAAACGTACTACGGGCATTGGAAAGACCAAAAGGCATAACCAACCATTCATACAATCCACCTTTAGTGTTAAAAGCAGTTTTCCACTCATTACCCTCCCCAATACGAATCTGATAATAACCACTTCTCAAATCAATCTTACTAAACACCTTAGAGCCATGTAACTCATCCAACATATCTTCAAGCCTAGGTATAGGATACCTATACTTGATAGTAATTTTGTTAATGACCCTACTATCAACACACATCCTCATACTACCGTCCTTTTTTGGGACCAAAAGAGCCGGAACAGCACACGGACTCAAAGACTCTCGCACCAACCCCTTAGATATCAACTCTTCAACTTGACGTTGAATCTCCTGGGTTTCTTTTGGATTTGTCCTGTAGGCTGGGTTATTTGGTAAAATAGATCCAGGGATAAGGTCAATATGATGTTGAATGTCACGCTTTGGTGGTAAACTCAAAGGTATTTCATCTTGAAACAGGTGACTAAACTGATTCAATATGACCTTGGCTATGGGATGGGATGGAGATGGTGTTTCTGGTTCTTCTTGCACTTGCAATATCCATTCTTTCAAAGCTTCAAACTCATGTTGAGAGGCTTTCAAAAGCGGTTCTGCATATGTTAAGAGCAAGTCAGATTGAATTTGGGTTTTTTGTGGTTTCACTTTGTGGAGTTCGGATGGTGATAAAGGATTAAGGGTAATTTTCTTGCCATCTTTGGTAAAGGAATAAGTGTTTAGGTAACCATTATGCATGACTTTCCTATCATACATCAATGATCTCCCTAGTAGAATATGGCAAGCATCCATGGGGATAACATCACACCAAAGTTCATCTTGGTAGTTCTTACCAAGAGAGAATGAAATCAAGCAACGAGAGTTAACTTGTAATCCCTTGCTTTGATTTAGCCATTGAATATTGTATGGGTGTGGATGTGTCATGGCCTGAAGGCCCAATTTCTCAATCATACTCAATGAAACAATGTTGACACAACTTCCTCCATCGATGATTAAGGAGCAAACTTTCCCTTGGACTGTACACCGTAAATGAAAGATGTTTTCACATTGTTCATCCTTAGCAACTCATTGATTGCTCAATACCCTTCGAATTACTAGCATCTCACCTTCATCTACATTCTCCACAAAATCCTCTTGAGCTTCCTCAACATCTCCCTCCTTTTCCTCGGCAAACTCTCCCCTTATGGCTTCCCATTCAGCTAAGGTAATCACCTTTCGACTTGGAAAATCAGAAGCAATATGTCCTAAGCTTTGACAATTATAACACCGTCTTTGGCTTGTGGGATATGGATCTGGACGTGGGGGATTCGGTGGTGGCCTTTGAGGAGCTTGGTTCTTTTGTGGATTAGTTGGGAAAGGGGTAGATGGTTTAGGCTGAGGTGTGGTACTCCCCCTGTTTAAGGGTTGCCCACGGCTTGGCACTGAATAGGGCTAGAAAGAATCACGAACAAACATCCTGGATTTCCTTTGTTGCTCCACCTTATGTGCCAAGACACATATTTCATCGAAGGTGGTGTAAGCTTGCAATTCAACTACGTTGGCTATCCTAGGATCAAGCCCTCCTAGGTAGCGAACCATAGTTTGTTCTTCAGGCTCGTGAACGTCACATTTAACCATGAGTTTCTCAAACTCACGTGTGTATTCTTCCACATTCATTTTGCCTTGAGTAAGATGGTGAAAGAGCATATAGTTGTCTTGGACGTAAGTGGATGGCAAGAACCGTGCTTTCATCTTGGATTTCATTTTGTCCCATGTATTGATTTTGCTCTTTCTCTCCCTAGTCCTCTTAGCATTGAGGTTTATCCACCATA
Organism: Carnegiea gigantea; assembly: GCA_029747015.1. Lineage (NCBI taxonomy): Eukaryota > Viridiplantae > Streptophyta > Magnoliopsida > Caryophyllales > Cactaceae > Carnegiea > Carnegiea gigantea. Next base: position 66,972 of record JAKOGI010000170.1, read on the forward strand.
AGGAGGCATATCTCCTCAGTCTAAGAGCAACCAATTTCACCTTTCGGTCCTCTGGAATATCCTTATACTCGAAAATCCATTCAACAATTTGTAGCCATTCAAGGAACTCATCTGGGTCTAGGTTACCCTCAAACTCAGGAATTTCAACTTTGAAATCACTTGAGTTGAAAGTAGGCTGTGCTCCTCTTCTTGTCCTTTCAAATGGTACATCATCATCAGAGAAAGATAACGCATTGCTAGCTTTGATGGAGACCATCAAGCCAAGGAGTCCAATGCTACTGAAGAGGACAACGAGGGTTAGAGGAGTGTCAAGGAGGTCAAGGAAATCCACACCATGGTCAGAAATGCCCTAATTCATAGCCATATTCTACTGTCCAGTTTGATCGGAAACAGGCCCGATTTTGTGCACCTTTTGCAGTAAGAGGAACTGGGGGATTTGAATGGGGACCTTCACCCCCTTCAAGCTTAAGAAGTCATCTTTCAAATACAAAAGGTTGGACCATCTGGACTCTATGGCCCATTTCTTTCAAACGGCTAATCCAAATCCAGTGAAACTTTTTCCATTGGAAAATAAACTCTTCAAGCTTTCATTTGACTCCTTAATCATCGAATTTGGATCACAAACAAGAGAGTTATGACCCATTGAATCTGACCCTGCTGCTGTGAGAAAGCGCTGAACACTAGGAACAATTAATGCATGGGGAAACTTCAATCCTAGGGACTTAATCCACGTCCCCCTTACTCCCAATGCTGATACATCCTATGCTAAGTGGGAAATTGAGTTTAACAAGTCTCTAGGCTGATGGAATCAAGTTCTCAAGCCCTAGTTATCCGTGTTGCATTGTTTTCTTTTAATTTTACTTTGTAATGTGTTTCTTGCATTTCCAATTCTAGCCTAGTAAGTTGTGTTCGTGTCTTTTCATATGTAAGGCTAGCTCTATGAAGGGCTATATCTGAGTTTGTTTCAGCAAGCAATTATCAATTATCAAGTACAATTTTAGGATTGAGTTCAAACACTCTTTCTTCCTCAAATCCCTAGTTCTATATCTTAAGATTGGCCCCTCAAGTGGTGTTCTAGGTCTCCTTGTCTCAATTAGGTGGTGATTCAATTCTGTATCTTAATTGATCTAAGGAGATTGCCCAAGTTGTTGACAAGAGTGGCTCCTTTGGATTATCTCTTGTCTTAAGTTCCTGCTTTATCTATTCCCCTTTGCTTACATTCTGCCCAAATCATCCACAATCTGTCCAAATTACAAACCTGCTGATTTGCTCATTTGCAATCCGTTTTGCCAGAAGCACTCTGAGCTCTATGTATTTGGAGTGATTGGTGAGGTTAGATACATCAATTGGTATCAGAGCTTTGGCTACCGTCTTGTGGCCAAGCTTCCCAAACCTAATCACAACCCTTTGCCCAAACACATAGCCCACAAAGAACTCATATATTCTTATCAGAATGTCATCTAGTCTCACACCTGAACAAGTTATCGGGCAAGCTCTAAGAGAAAGGGCTGAGATGGAGGCCCAAGTCAAGTATCTTCAAACTCAACTTGGCCAACTTTTAAAAGAGAAAAGGAGGTGGAATAGAAGCTCCAACAGCCCCCATAACCGTGTTGATTCTGATGAGTCCGAGAGGGAGGAAAACAGCATCCAAGGGAGTTCAAGTGAAGAAGGCACCATTAGAAGACCCCATGGAAGGCGTGAAGGCAACTTTGAAGACTTCAAAGTTGATATCCCTGAATTTGAAGGCCAATTGGATCCGGATCGCTTGTTGGATTGGCTTTAAACCGTTGAAAGAGTCTTTGAATATAAAGACATTCTGGATGACAAGAATGTAAAACTTGTTGCTCTTAAGCTTAGAAAGTATGCTTCCATTTGGTGGGCTAACATAGTGGCTAAAAGAGCTAGAAAAGGGAAGCGGAAAATCAAAACTTGGACTAAAATGAGAGACAAACTTAAGTCTAAGTTTCTACCTTCCCATTATCTTCAAGGCAACTACTTGAAACTTCATCATTTGAAACAACGGACCAAGAGTGTAGAGGAGTACACTAGGGAGTTTGAACAACTCCTATTGAAATGTGATTTGAGGGAAGATGATGCTCAAACTATAGTGAGGTATTTAAGTGGTTTGGATGAACATATTATTCATGTTATTGAATTGCACCCCTATACTTCTCTTGATGACCTAAGCTCTTTGGCTTAAAAAGTTGAGCAACAAACGAAATCCAAAGGAAAGGGAGCCATGTCTAAGCGTACCCCCATGGCCTTTTCCTTCCGAAAGACCACCCTACTTTGCTCCTAAGCCTCAAACACCCCACTGCCCAGAAATACCCCCTACTGCCCCCATAACCTCCACAAAATTACCTCCCAAACCAAAGGACAAGATTTGGTGTTTTAGATGCCAAGGCCTAGGGCATATTGCTTCTGAATGCCCTAACAAAAGAGTGGTATCCCTTGCTGAATATCAAGCTTCTTTTGAGGAGCTAAATGAGGAGGAGGAAGAAGGAATGGAGGTGTGCTTGGCCGAAAATGTAGAGGAAGTTGAGGAGGGTCCGGATGAAGGTGAACTTTTGGTGATTAGGAGAGCTTTGAGTGGCTTTGCTACTCAAGATGACATGGAGTAAAGAGAGGCCATTTTCCACACTAGATGCACCATGGGAGGCAAAGTATGCTCACTCATCATTGATGGAGGGAGTTGTGCCAATGTTGCATCCAAAAGCATGGTGGGCAAGCTCAAGCTCACGGTCACACCCTATCGCAAGCCTTACACTATCCAATGGCTTAATCAGGGTAAGGGAATGCAAATCTCTTCTCGTTGTCTTATTTCTCTTTCAATTGGAAAGAACTATAAAGATGAGATTTGGTGTGATATTGTGCCCATGGATGCTTGCCATATCCTATTGGGGAGACCTTGGCTCTTTGATAGAAGAATCATGCATGATGGCCGGATGAACACTTATACCTTCCACAAAGACCACAAAAAGATCACCCTAACCCCTCTCAAATCTGCCCACTCTCCTAAACCCAAAGACAACCCCCATATGGATGTCTTTCTTACCACTCTTCTAAAGTCCCAACTCCATGAATTTGAGCCTTTTAAAGAGTGGATTTTAATGCAATTAGAACGGACAGAACCTACTGTCTATGCTCATCTTTTACTTACCCCACTTCTCCAAACGTTCCACCATGTCTTTCCACAAGAAATCCCTCATGGCCCACCACCACAAAGATCCATCCAACACAAAATAGACCTCATTCCCGGCTCTACTCTCCCAAACAAACCGGCCTATGGAATGAACCCTCAAGAGACTCAAGAAATCCAAAGGCAAGTGGATGATCTTTTGTCCAAGGGATTGATTAGAGAGAGCTTGAGTCTATGTGCTGTCCCAGCCTTACTTAGCTATAGCCGAAGTGAGGAGGATCATGCTCAACATCTCCATGAGGTGCTCACCATTCTGTCCAAAGAGAAGCTTTATGGAAACCTTGAGAAGTGTCATTTCTTCACTCCTCAAGTGGTATTTTTGGGCTATGTTATTTCTGCCCAAGGGATTCATGTTGATGAGAGCAAGATAAAGGCCATCCAAGAGTGGCCAGTACCTATGTCAATTCAGCAAGTTCGGAGTTTCCACGGCTTGGCTTCATTCTATAGGAGATTTGTGAGAGATTTTAGCTCCATTGTTGCTCCCATGACCGTGGTGCTAAAGGGCAGAAGCTTTGAGTGGACGGATCAAGCCCATTCTGCCTTTGAAGAGATCAAGAGAAGGCACACAAGTGCACCTATTTTGGCCTTGCCTAGTTTCTCCAAGATCTTTGAAGTTGAATGTGATGCTTCGGGAGTTGGTATCGGGGCTGTCTTGTCCTAAGAGAAGAGGCCTACAGCCTTCTTTAGTGAGAAGCTAAATGAGGCTAAGAGGAAGTATTCCACATACGATAAGGAGTTCTATGCAATAGTCCGAGCATTGGAGCATTGGCGGCATTACCTAGTTGGAGGAGAATTCATTTTACATTTTGATCATGAGGCCTTGAAATACATTCAAGGGCAGCACAAACTCAATCTTAGGCATGCTAAATGGGTTGAGTATCTCCAATCCTTTCACTTCATGATCCATCACAAGGCCGGCAAATTGAACAAAGGAGCGGATGCACCTTCAAGAAGGTATCTCTTACTTTCTGTTTTAAGTACTAAAGTTCTTGGCTTTGGGATTGTGAAGGGCATGTATCCTACTGATGAAGACTTCAAAGAAATCTATGAGAAGTGTTCCAAGCATGCTCATGGAATGTTTCATTTGGAAGAAGGTTTCTTGTTCAAAGGGTCTCGGCTTTGTATCCCTAAGTGTGGCTTTAGGGAGCTTCTTATTCAAGAACTTCATGGAGGGGCTCTAGCTGGTCATTTCGGAGTGGAGAAGACTTGTGCCATGCTCAAAGAACACTACTATTGGCCGCACATATCCAAAGATGTTGAGCACTTTGTGAAGAGATGCTCCGTATGTTAAATGGCCAAGAGCCATGTCTTACCTCAAGGCCTATACTCTCCTCTTCCCGTACCTCAAGCTCCATGGGAGGATGCGAGTTTAGACATTATCACAAGATTACCAAGAACTCAAAGGAACAAGGATTCAATCATGGTAGTGGTAGATCGATTCTCCAAAATGGCTCACTTCATCCCATGCCATACCACCAATGATGCTTCCCACATTACTAATCTCTACTTTAGAGAGATCGTAAGACTCCATGGTATCCCCAAAAGCATGGTTTCGGATAGAGACAGCAAGTTCCTTAGCTATTTTTGGCTCACTTTGTGGAGGAAGATGGGCACTCAACTCAAGTTCAGCACTACTTGCCACCCCCAAACCGACGGACAAACAGAAGTGACTAATAGGACTTTAGGGACCTTGCTTAGAGTCCTTGTCAAGAAGAGTATAAAAGGGTGGGATGAGTTGCTACCCCATGCGGAGTTTGCCTTCAACCGAGCACCTATCAAGGCCACTCACCTCTCTCCTTTTCAAGTGGTGTACGGACAGAATCCAAGAAGCCCATTGGATCTCACTCCCATTCCAAATCCCACCAAATTCAGTTGGGAGGCTGAGAAGCGAGCCAAGGAGATTCAGGACTTGCATGCTCAAGTGAGAGATAGGATTGTTAAGTCCAATGATCAAGCCATGAAGCAAGCAAACAAGCACAAAAGGGAAGCCCATTTCCAGCCCGGAGACTTGGTATGGATCTATTTGAGAAAGGAAAGGTTTCCTAACAAGCGCAAGTCCAAGCTAATGCCAAGGTCAGATGGTCCTTTTGAGATCCTTGAGAAGGTTGGCCCCAATGCCTAAAAAATTGACCTTCTTGGTGAATATGAAGTATCCGCCACCTTCAATGTGGCTGACCTCAGTCCATATTATGATGAGAATGAGGAACTTCTGAGTTTGAGGTCAAGCTCCAAGTTAGCCGGGGAGAATGACGGAGACCATCAAGCCAAGGAGTCCAATGCTACTGAAGAGGGCAAAGATTTCAAAGGAGTGTCAAGGAGGCCAAGGAAATCCACACCATGGTCAGAAATGCCCTAATTCATAACCATATTCTACTGTCCAGTTCAACCGAAAACAGGCCCGATTTTGTGCACCTTTTGCAGCAAGAGGAACTAGGGGATTTTAATGGGGACCTTCACCCTCTTCAAGCTTAAGAAGTCAGCTTTCAAATACAAAAGGTTTCAAGTCATTTGGATTCCATTTGGTTGGTCAAATTAAGCCCTATAGTAAATCGGCCAGAATCCAGTCCAGTTTGGACCATCTGGACTCTACGGCCCATTTCTTTCAAACGGCTAATCTAAATCCAGTGAAACTTTTCCATTGGAAAATAGACTCTTCAGGCTTTCATTTGACCCCTGAATCATCGAATTTGGATCGCAAACAAGAGAGTTATGACCCATTGAATCTGACCCTGCTGCTGTGAGAAGGCGCAGAATACTAGGAACAATTAATGCATGGAGAAACTTCAATCCTAGGGACTTAATCCACATCTCCCTTACTCCCAATGCTGATACATCCTATGCTAAGTGGGAAATTGAGTTTAACAAGTCTCTAGGCTGATGGAATCAAGTTCTCAAGCCCTAGTTATCCGTGTTGCATTGTTTCTTTTAATTTTACTTTGTAATTTGTTTCTTGCATTTCCTATTCTAGCCTAGTAAGTTGTGTTCGTGTCTTTTCATATGTAAGGCCAGCTCTATAAAAGGCCATATCTGAGTTTGTTTCAGCAAGTAATTATCAATTATCAAGTATAATTTCAGGATTGAGTTCAAACACTCTTTCTTCCTGATGTATGCTTGCAATGAACACAACCCAAGCTTACTTCACCCTTGTTCTTGCCAAGGAAACTAATGGGGGAAAGTGAGAGAATGTAGAAGATAAGAGGAGAGGTTGGATAGAGCAAGCCCCTTCAAGAGATAATCCAAGAGGAGCCACTCTTGTTGGATACTTGGGCAATTCCCTTAGATCAATTAGGAATCACCACCTAATTGAGATAAAGGGACCTAGACACCACTTAAGTTGCCACACTTAAGATATAGACTAGGAATTTTGAGGGGAGAGTTTCTTTGAGAACTCACAAGCTTATACATTCAAGTTGGTTGCAAAATGAAGGAACCAAGCTGCCTTTTAACAAGCAATGGCCGAGCTCCCTCTCTTCCTAGGCAGCAAATACAAAGCTAAGTACATGTGGGGAAGAGAAACACACCTAATCAGCCACTACTAGCTAGACACCTCACTACCTAGCTTAATCTACCTCATTAGGGGTTATTATGCCTCCCAAATGAGGTGTCAAGCTTACAAAAGTCCTAGGTTGCAGCAAGATGAGTCATTCAGCAAGTGGGGATGCAAGTTGACAAGCAAAAAGTCCAAGAAAAACAGCCCTTGTACCGGCTAGCAACAAACCGGGTAAAGGGATGTTTTGCTTGTCCTTTTGGCTGGATAAAACCTACACAAGGGGGTGCTTTGGATGGGATTTGAACCCTTGACTTGATAAATATTTATGTCCCCTTTCACGCTGCAAAATTTCAGAAACAATGGAGTTGAGTTGGTGGGCCAAACATTCCCTTAATTCGGACTGTGCTGATTGGCGCCCTGCAGTGCACTGTCTTCAGTTTTGGGCTTGGTTGGCTGACCAAATGGACTCCAAATGCCTTGCAAAAGGTCTTGTTGGAAAGCTAAGATCTTAAGCTTTAAGGGGGTGGTGCGTGCAGGAAATTTCCCCCTCTATATTTTGCTCCAACAGCGACACAAAATCGGGCCAGAAACTGGACGAACTGGATAGTGCACCTTCTGCTGTGTACATTAGTTTTCTGACCAAGGCATGAACTTCTTTGGCCTCCTTCGGGGTTGAATGGGTGTGAGGGTTTGCTGAATGTGTGGATGAAGCTTGGGCACGATGGTCCCCATCATCCTCCCCGGCTTGTTTGGAGTTTGACCTCAAACTCGGTAACTCCTCATCTTCATCATAGTATGGGCTCAAATCAGCCACATTGAAGGTGGCGGATACCCCATAATCACCGGGAAGGTCGACTTTGTAGGCATTGGGCCCGACCTTCTCTGATATCTCAAACGGGCCATCGGACCTTGGCATGATTTTGGACTTGCGTTTGCTTGGGAATCTCTCCTTCCGCAAGTGGACCCACACTAAGTCTCCCGGCTGAAAGTGGACCTCCTTCTTGTGCTTATTGGCTTGATGCATGGCTTGGGTATTAGCCTTCTCAATCCTCTCCCGGACTTGAGCATGAAGGTCCTTGATCTCTTGGGCTCGTTTTTCAGCCTCCCAACTAAACTTGCTAGGTGTGGGAATGGGAGTGAGGTCTAAGGGTGTTCTTGGATTGTACCCATAGACCACTTGGAAGGGGGAGAGGTGGGTGGCTTTGCTTGGTGCACGGTTGAAAGCGAACTCCGCATGAGGTAGGAGTTCATCCCAGGCCTTGATGTTCTTCTTCGCAAGCACCCTAAGTAAGGTGCCCAAGGTCCGGTTAGTCACCTCGGTTTGGCCATCGGTTTGGGGGTGACAAGTGGTACTAAACTTGAGAAGTGTCCCCATCTTTCTCCAAAGTGTGAGCCAAAAGTGACTAAGGAACTTAGTGTCCCTATCCGAGACCATGCTCTTGGGAATGCCATGAAGTCTCACAATCTCTTTGAAGTAGAGATTGGCTATGTGGGAAGCATCATGAGTGGTGTGGCAAGGAACAAAGTGGGCCATTTTGGAGAATCGGTCCACCACCACCATGATGGAGTCCTTGCTTCTTCGTGTGCGGCAAACCCGTGATGAAATCCAAGCTAATATCTTCCCATGGGGCTAGAGGTACGAGCAAAGGGGAGTAGAGGCCGTGGGGAAGGGCATGGCTTTTAGCCATGTGACAAGTTGAGCATCTTTTGATGAAATGCTCCACATCTCTAGCCATTTTTGGCCAATAGTAGTGCTCCTTGAGCATTGAGCACATCTTCTCTACCCCAAAGTGGCCGGCTAGAGCACCACCATGCAACTCTTGGATTAGCAACTCTCTAAACCCGCACTTAGGTATATAACGTCGTGACCCCTTGAAGAGGAACCCCTTTAGGAGATGGAAGAGGCCGTGGGGATGGGTTGCACACTTTGCGTAGATCTCCTTGAAGTCTTCATCGTTGGTGTACATCCCCTTGGCAACCTCAAACCCAAGTACCTTGGATTCAAGGGTAGAGAGCAAGAGATACCTTCTTGAAAGTGCATCGGCCCCTTTGTTCATTTGGCCGGATTTATGGTGGATCACAAAATGGAAGGATTGCATGAACTCTACCCACTTGGCATGTCGTGGGTTGAGCTTATGTTGTCCTTGGATGAACTTCAAAGCTTGGTGATCCGTGTGGAGAATGAACTCTCCTCCAACCAAGTAATGCCGCCAATGTTCTAGTGCCCTCACAATGGCATAGAACTCCTTGTCATATGTAGAGTACTTCCTCTTGGCATCATTCAACTTTTCACTAAAATATGCAATGGGCCTCTTCTCTTGTGACAACACGGCCCCTATGCCAACTCCGGAAGCGTCACACTCTACCTCAAAGACTTTGGAAAAACTAGGTAGTGCAAGAATGGGTGCACTAGTAAGCTTCTCCTTAATCTCTTCAAAAGCTCGTTGGGCTTGATTACTCCACACAAAGTGCTTGGCCTTGAGGACCTCGGTCATGGGTGCCATGATGGAGCTAAAATCTTTGACAAACCTCCTATAGAAGGAAGCCAAACCATGGAAGCTCCGGACTTGTTGTATGGAGGTGGGAGTAGGCCACTCACGGATGGCCTTGACCTTGTCTTCATCTACATGGATGCCTTGAGCCGAAACCACATAACCCAAGAAGATAACTTGGGGTGTGAAGAAGTGTCATTTCTCAAGATTACCATAGAGCTTCTCTTCGGCCAAAATGCTCAAGACTTGATGGAGGTGGCTTGCATGCTCTTGTTCATCCCGGCTATACACAAGAATGTCATCAAAATAGACAACAACAAATTTGCCAATGACCGCCCTAAGCACCTCATTCATAAGTCTCATGAAGGTGCTTGGTGCATTAGTCAAGCCAAATGGCATAACTAACCACTCATAGAGGCCCCCTTCGATCTTGAAAGCCGTCTTCCACTCATCCCCTTCAAAGATGCGAAGTTGATAATAGCCACTTCTAAGGTCGATTTTGGAGAAGATAGTGGCCCCATGAAGCTCATCAAGCAAGTCTTCCAACCTTGGAATGGGGTACCGGTACTTGATGGTGATCTTGTTGATAGCTCTACTATCAACACACATTCTCATACTCCCATCTTTCTTGGGCACAAGCAAGGTCGGGACGGCACACGGGCTCAAACTCTCACGGATTAACCCCTTGGATAGGAGGTCATCCACTTGTCTTTGAACCTCTTGAGTTTCTTGAGGGTTCATGCGGTATGCCGGCTTGTTTGGGAGTGTGGCACCGGGAATAAGATCAATCTTGTGTTGGATCAATCTTTTAGGGGGTAGGCCATGGGGTATTTCATGTGGGAAGACGTGGGAAAAGGTTTTCATGAGGGGTGTGAGTAAAGGATGGGAAAACTCCTTTACCCTGGCCGGTTCTTGGCCTGAGAGAATCCACTCTTTGAAGTCTTCAAATTCATGTAGTTGAGAGTGGAGTAAGGTGGCGAGAAAGACATCCAACTTGGGATTGTCTTGGGGGTTCTTTTGTGGGCTTGGTTTAAGCGGAGTGAGGGTGATTTTCTGATGGAGGTCCATCCCCTAGCATGATCCATGGCCAGCAAGGAAGCCCAAAGAGTCCAAGTTCCACGTCCAAAATGCAAAGAATCAGCCTAGGAACACAAGGGAACTTTTTTGTCAAAACTGGAATTTCAGGCGTGCACAAACCCGATTTTGTGCACCTGATTTCCTAACCCTCCCAAGGCTGAAACGGGGTTCCAGGAAGCCTAAGTTTAAGTTCAATATGTGCTCTTTCCATCAAGACCTCTTGCAAGTCATTTGGAGATCATTTGGTACCTCAAAACCTCATGCCAAGTCAGACACTACATCCTGGCCAGAAACTGGACTGTCCGAAATCAAGGGCTGTTTTGGTGGACCATTTCTCCTCTATTTGGTTTGAAACTTTTATGGCTTGAAATTACTTTGAAAATATTATCAAATGGCCATTAAAAAACTCAGCCAAATTACACACATGTGGAGCTATTAACCACCAAAACATTGCACAAAACACCCTTTTATCCAGCCCATGCCCAGCCGGTACAAGAGAGAGAGGAATGAGGTGTTTTTGCTGTTTTCCATGCTTAGCCACTTGCAAGAATCATCATGAGGAGTGCCAAGCTGCCAAGGAAGCTTCCAATCACCCCAAGGTCGACACATCATCCTCAAGATTAGCATAGAAGAGGTGTCAAGTGGAGGATGCATCTAACCTTTTTTGCTTTGATTTGATCTTTGTATTTTTGCCTAGTGTAGCTTGTAGTGCAACCTAAGGCCTATGTTTGTACCTTGAAGATTGTATTAAATTCCCCCCCAAGGCCCTTTGGCCGGCCACTCTCATGCAAACATAGTGAATGAAGTTGAGCATTGCTCCTTTGAACTCTCAAACTCTCTTCTAGCTTATCTCTTCCTTTGGCCGGGTTGAGTGGTGATCTAGCAAAAGTCTTAACTCCTTCTTGGTGGTGCTTCTGTATCCAAGGGGTGGTTAAGGCCCTAACATCTTTCCTTGGTGGTGTTTCTGTATCCAAGGTTGGTGTTAGTTCCGGTTACTTATCCAAGTCCAAGGAGAGTTTGAGGATTCAAAGTTGCCTTGAACTTCTTGCACTTTCCTCCCATCTTCCCTATCCTCTTGGCTTTCCCTTGGGGATACATCATACTTGGTATCAGAGCTAAGGCTTCCCTAGGCCTAAGCATGCTGTCCAACACCCTTCCAAACACCCAAACACATTTCCCCCACAAAAAAGCCAAAACCGTGCTCCACGGGTTTTCACCGCCCAGAACATCGGCACGGCTGCCCCGTGCCAAAGCGCACGACCGTGCCACCCTCACATCCCAGCCACACTTCATTTTCACCCACAGCCAGCACCTCAGCACGGCCACCCCGTGCCATGTCACACGACCGTGCCATCCCTTTTCCAGCAACATCTCAACTTCACTCCCGTCCAGAACCAGAGCACGGCCACCCCGTGCCTCACAGCACGCCCGTGCCACATTCAGGCCGTGAAGTTCCTCCTTGTTTCAACGTGAGCACTACCAGCATGACCATGGAGGAGAAGTTTGAGGCTCTCATGAGGAATTATGAGGCCTTGAGGCTACAAAATGAAGAGATCAAAGGTCAGAACGAGTATTTGAGACGACAACTCGGAGATTCCCTGAAGCAAAAGCGTAAGGAGATTAGAAGCTCCCTATCTTCTAACTCCTCCGACTCCGAGCCAGAAGCAAGAGAAGCCCCACACTTGAACTCATTAAGTGAAGAGGAGGCTTATGGAAGATCAAGAAGAGGAAGGCGAACAACCTCACACCATGGAGACATTAGAGTGGAGATTCCAGAATTTGAAGGGAAGCTAGACCACGATGAGTTCTTGGAATGGATGCAAACCGTTGAGAGGATCTTTGACTACAAAGAGATTTCGGAGGGAAATAAGGTAAAACTTGTGGCCCTTAAACTTCGTAAATATGCTTCTCTTTGGTGGTCCAACCTTTGTGCTAAGAGAGCTAGGCAAGGGAAGGGAAAAATTCGAATATGGGAAAAGATGAAAGCCAAACTCAAAGCCCGTTTCTTACCCCCATCTTACCTACAAGACAATTACTCCCAACTCCACAATCTTACCCAAGGGAACTTGAGTGTCGAGGAGTACACTAGGGAATTTGAGAAGTTGTTAATCAAGTGTGACTTGAGGGAGCCCGAAGAGCAAACCATAGTGAGGTATTTGGGTGGGTTAGATCCTAGATATGCTCGTGTGGTAGAATTGCAACAATACACCACTTTTGATGAGGTGTGTGTCCTAGCCCACAAAGTTGAACAACAAAGGAAATCCAAGCTCTACAAAAGAGAACCTCCTAAACCCTTTCCCAAGAGCCAACCTTTCAATAAGGGGGGCTCTTATCCACCCCCCAAACCCACGGTTACTACACCCCCACCTCCACAAAAGAACCAAGCTCCACAAAAGACTCCACCTTCCTAAAACCGTCCCAACCCTAAGCCAAATGACCAAAGAAGATGTTTCAAGTGTCAAGGTCTTGGGCACATTGCTTCGGAGTGTCCAAATAGGAGAGTTATTACCTTGGCCGAGTGGGATGAGAGAAGAGAAGAAGAGGGAGTAGAGGAGGAAGAAAGAGAAGGTGTGTATTACATGGAGGAACAAGAGGAAGTGATTGAGGAAGCGGATGAAGGAGAGTTACTTGTGTTGAGGAGAGCCTTGAGTACCAAAAGAGGAGAGCATGAAGAACAAAGGGAGAACATCTTCCATACAAGATGCACCATTCAAGGCAAAGTGTGTTCCCTCATCATTGATGGTGGGAGTTGTGCAAATGTAGCATCCTCAACTATGGTGGAGAACCTTGGCCTTCAAGCTTCGGCTCATCCTCACCCCTACAACATTCAATGGCTAAATCAAGGTAAGGGGTTGCAAGTTAATTCAAGATGCTTGATTTCATTTTCCATTGGCAAGCACTATCATGATGAGCTGTGGTGTGATATCATCCCCATGGATGCATGTCACCTTTTGTTGGGAAGACCATGGTTATTTGACCGGAAAGTCGTGCATGATGGGTACTTGAACACCTACACTTTCCACAAGGATGGGAGAAAGATCACCCTTGCCTCATTAAGCCCTTCCCAACTCCACAAAAGCAAGCCCCAACCAACCCATGACCGTTCGGATATGCTTCTAACCGTGAGTGAGCCTCTCCTTAAGGCTTCTCACCATGAATTCAAAGCCTTTAGGGAGTGGATCCTAGCCGCCATTGAAGAGTCCGAAACCACCACCCCAGCACACCCCCTAGCCCTTTCCCTCATTGAACACTTTAGCCATGTCTTTCCCGAAGAAATACCTCCCGGCTTACCTCCACAAAGAACCATCCAACACCACATAGATCTCATACCCGGTTCCATCCTCCCAAATAAACCGGCATACCAAGCCAACCCCAAGGAAACCATGGAAATCCAAAGGCAAGTTGATGAGCTTATGGATAAGGGGTTGATTAGAGAGAGCTTGAGCCCTTGTGCGGTTCCGGCCCTCCTTGTTCCAAAGAAAGATGGGAGCATGCGCATGTGTGTTGATAGTAGGGCAATCAACAAAATAACCATCAAGTATAGATATCCAATTCCCCGCCTTGATGATGTATCCTCAAGGGAAAGCCAAGAGGATGGGAAAATTGTAAGAAAAGTGCTAGAAGTTCAAGGCAACTTTGAAACCACAAACTCACCTTAGACTTGGATAAGCAACCGAAACTAACACCAACCTTGGATACAGAAACACCACCAAGGAAAGATGTTAGGGCCCTTAACCACCCATTGGATACAGAAACACCACCAAGAAGGAGTTAAGACTCTTGCTAGATCACCAGTCAACCTGGCCAAAGGAAGAGATAAGCTAGAAGAGAGTTTGAGAGTTCAAAGGAGCAAAGCTCAACTTCATTTCATACAAATGCTTGAGTGGCCGGCCAAAGGGCCTTGGGGGGGTTTAATACAAAGCTTTCAATTAAAAACATAGGCCTTAGGTTGCACTACAAGCTAAACTAGGCAAAAATACAAAGATCAAATCAAAGCATAAAAGGATAGATGCATCCTCCACTTGACACCTCTTCATTGCTAATCTTGAGGATGATGTGTCGACTTTGTGGCCAATGGAAGCTTCTTTGCTGCTAAGTACTCTTCATGATGGCTCTTGCAAGTGGCTAAGCATAGATTAGAGCAACAATCACCTCACTCTTCTCTCCTTGTACCCGGCTGCCCATTATCCGGTTAAAAGGGTGTTTTGTGCCTTGTTTTGGTGGTTAATAGCTCCTCATGTGTGTAATTTGGCTGAGGTTTTTTATGGCCATTTGATAATATTTTAAAAGTAATTTCAAACCATAAAAGTTTCAGATCAAATGGAGGAGAAATGGGCCACCAAACAGCTCCTTGTTTCAGCCATGTCCAGTTCAGCGCCAGGAAGCAGCACTTGTATCAAATGAACTCCAAATGACTTGCAAGAGGTCTTGATGGAAAGAGCACATCTTGAACTTAAACTTAGGCTTCCTGCAACCCCATTTTAGCCCCGGGAAGATTAGAAAATAACGTGCACAAAACCGGTTTTATGCACGGCTGAAATTCCAGTCTTGACAAAATAATTCCCTTGCTCACCTAGGCTGATTTCTTGTATCTTGGACATGAGACTTGGACTTTTTGGGCTTCCTTGATGGCCTTGGAGCATGATAGGAGATGGACCTCCATCATCCTCCCCTTGTTGAAGAAAATTTGCCCTCAAATTGGTAAGATGATCATCCTCCTCATAAGGGCTAAGGTCGGCTACATTGAAAGTGGCCGAAACTCCATAATCACCGGGCAAGTTTATCTTGTAAGCATTGTCATTGATGCGCTCTAACACTTCAAAGGGGCCATCGGCTCTTGGCATCAACTTGCTCTTCCTCTTAGAAGGAAACCATTCCTTTCTCAAATGAATCCATACCAAATCACCGGGGTGGAACACCATCTTCTTTCTATACTTGTTGGCATGGTCCTTGTATGATGCATTTGCCTTCTCAATCTTGGCCCTCACGGTTTTATGGAGCTTTTGGATCTCTTCCACTCGTTTGCTAGCCTCCATGTGAGGCTTTTCATTCATCTCTCTTGGGATAAGATCAAGGGGACTCAAAGGATCCAACCCATAAACTACCTTGAATGGAGATAAACCCGTGGCCTTGCTAGGTGTTTTGTGGAAGGCGAACTCGGCATGTGGCAAGGCTAAGTCCCAAGCTTTGACGTTGGACCTTACTAGCACTCTCAAAAGAGTTCCCAAAGTCCGGTTGGTGACTTCGGTTTGCCCATCCGTTTGAGGGTGGCATGAAGTGCTATACTTGAGCTTGGTTCCTATCTTCTTCCAAAGTGTCACCAAAAATGGCTAAGGAACTTGGTATCCCTATCCGAAACAATGGATCTAGGGATGCCATGTAGTCTCATTATCTCCTTGAAGTATAACTCGGCAATGTGGGTGGCATCATTGGTCTTGGTACAAGGTATGAAATGGGCCATCTTAGAAAAACGATCAACAACAACAAAGATCGAATCTTTACCCCTTTGTGTCCTTGGAAGGCCAAGGATGAAGTCCATGCTTACATCTTCCCAAGGATGGTTGGGAGTGGGGAGGGGTGTGTAAAGACCGTGGGGTAGGAGGTGACTTTTGGCAACTTGGCAAGTTGCACATCTCTTCAACACATCTTGGACATCTTTGCTCATACTCGGCCAATAATAATGTTCCCTTAACATCATAAGCGTCTTGTTTTCTCCAAAGTGACCGGCAAGAGATCCTCCATGGATCTCACGTATGAGTAACTCTCTTGTGCCACACTTAGGCACACACAATCTTGATCCCTTGAATAAAAATCCATCTTGGACAAGGAAGTCACCTTTGGGATGTCGAAGGCACTCATTGTAGAGCTCTCCCAAATCTTCATCATTCTCATAGAGGGACTTCAAATGCTCAAAACCAAGAATGCAAGCATCAAGTTGGAATAGCAATAAGTGCCTCCTTGACAAGGCATCGGCTCCTTGGGTGAGCTTTCCGGACTTATGCTTGATGGTGAAGTTGAAAGATTGGAGGAACTCCACCCACTTGGCATGCCGTGAGTTAAGTTTATGTTGCCCTTGAATGTATTTCAAGGCTTCATGATCGGTGTGCAAGATGAACTCACTAGCCACCAAGTAATGATTCCAATGCTCAAGGCACCTCACTATTGCATAGAACTCCTTATCATAAGTGGAGTACTTCCTTCTTGAGTCACAAAGCTTCTCACTAAAGAAGGCTAAGGGCCGCCCTTCTTGAGTGAGAACTCCTCCAATGCCAACTCCCGACGCATCACACTCTACCTCAAACACTTTATCAAAGCATGGCAAGGCAAGAACCGGTGCTTGGGTGAGTTTGGACTTGATGGTTTCAAAGGCTTCTTGAGCCTTGGGAGTCCACTTGAACGATGCACCTTTGATAACCTCGGTCATAGGGGCCATAATTGTGCTAAAGTCCCTAATGAACCGCCTATAGAATGAGGCAAGCCCATGGAAACTTCGCACATCATGAATACTCTTGGGGGTTGGCCAAGACCGAATTGCTTCCACTTTACTCTCATCAACTTTGATGCCTTCACTTATGACAATGTAACCAAGGAAGGTCACCTCATGAGTGAAAAATGCACACTTCTTGAGGTTACCATAGAGCTTTTCCTTCTCTAGAACCTTCATGACTTGTGTGAGATGTTGAAGGTGCTCTTCTTCATTCTTGCTATAGATGAGGATGTCATCAAAATACACCACAACTAATTTGCCAATGAAGGGCCGGAACACTTGGTTCATGAGCCGCATGAAGGTACTTGGAGCATTTGACAATCCGAATGGCATGACTAGCCACTCATATAAGCCTCCTTTGGTTTTGAAGGCCCTTTTCCATTCATCTCCCTCTCTAATGCGGATTTGGTAGTAACCACTTCTCAAATCCACCTTAGAGAACACACTAGAACCATATAACTCATCAAGCATATCCTCAAGGCGGGGAATTGGATATCTATACTTGATGGTTATCTTGTTAATTGCTCGACTATCAACGCACATACGCATGCTCCCATCTTTCTTTGGCACAAGGAGGGCCGGAACCGCCCAAGGGCTCAAGCTCTCTCTAATCAACCCCTTATCCATAAGCTCATCAACTTGCCTTTGGATTTCCATGGTTTCTTTGGGGTTTGTCCGATAAGCTGGTTTGTTTGGGAGAATGGAACCGGGTATGAGGTCTATGTGGTGTTGGATGGTTCTTTGTGGTGGTAAGCCGGGAGGTATTTCCTCGGGAAAGACATGGCTAAAGTGTTCAAGGAGGGAAAGGCCTAGGGGGTGTGATGGAGTGGAGGTTTCGGATTCTTCAAGGGTGGCTAGGATCCACTCCTTGAAGGCCTTGAATTCATGGTGAGAAGCCTTAAGGAGAGGCTCACTTACGGCTAGAAGCATGTTCGAATGGTCATGACTTGGTTGGGGCTTACTTTTGTGGAGTTGGGAAGGGCTTAATGGGGCAAGGGTGATCTTTTTCCCATCTTTGTGGAAGGTGTAGGTGTTTAGATAGCCATCATATATGACCTTCCGATCAAACAACCAAGGTCTTCCCAACAAAAGGTGACATGCATCCATGGGGATGATATCACACCACAATTCATCATGATAGTGCTTCCTAATTGAAAATGAAATCAGGCATCTTGAATTAACTTGCAACCCCTTACTTTGATTTAGCCATTGGATGTTGTAGGGGTGAGGATGAGCCGAAGCTTGAAGGCCAAGCTTCTCCACCATAGTCACGGAAGCCACATTTGCACAACTCCCACCATCAATGATGAGGGAACACACTTTGCTTTGAATGCTGCAACGTGTATGGAAGACGTTCTCCCTTTGTTCTTCATGCTCTCCTCTTTTGGTACTCAAAGCTCTCCTCAATACAAGTAACTCTCCTTCATCCGCTTCCTCAATCACTTCCTCTCGTTCCTCCATGTAATACACACCTTCTCTTTCTTCCTCCTCTTCTCCCTCTTCTTCTCTTCTCTCATCCCACTCGGCCAAGGTGATAACCCTCCTATTTGGACACTCCGAAGCAATGTGCCCAAGACCTTGACACTTGAAACATCTCCTTTGGTCATTTGCCTTAGGGTTGGGACGGTTTTGGGAAGGTGGAGTCTTTTGTGGGACTTGGTTCTTTTGTGGAGGTGAGGGTGTAGTAACCGTGGGTTTGGGAGGTGGATAAGAGCTCCCCTTGTTGAAAGGTTGGCTCTTGGGAAGGGGTTTGGGAGGTTCTCTTTTGTAGAGCTTGGATTTCCTTTGTTGCTCAACTTTGTGGGCTAAGACACACACCTCATCAAAAGTGGGGTATTGTTGCAATTCCACCACATGGGCATACCTAGGATCTAACCCACCCAAATATCTCACTATGGTTTGCTCTTCGGGCTCTCTCAAGTCACACTTGATTAATAACTTCTCAAATTCCCTAGTGTACTCCTCAACACTCAAGTTCCCCTGGGTGAGATTGTGAAGTTGGAAATAATTGTCTTGTAGGTAAGATGGGGGTAAGAAACGGGCTTTGAGTTTGGTTTTCATCTTTTCCCATGTTCGAATCTTTCCCTTCCCTTGCCTAACTCTCTTAGCACAAAGGTTGGACCACCAAAGAGAAGCATATTTACGAAGCTTAAGGGCCACAAGTTTTACCTTATTTCCCTCGGAAATCTCTTTGTAGTCAAAGATTCTCTCAACGGTTTGCATCCATTCCAAGAACTCATCGGGGTCTAGCTTCCCTTCAAATTCTGGAATCTCCACTATAATGTCTCCTTGGTGAGAGGTTGTCCGCCTTCCTCTTCTTGATCTTCTATAAGCCTCCTCTTCACTTGACGAGCTCAAGTGTGGGGCTTCTCTTGCTTCCGGCTCGGAGTCGGAGGAGTTAGAAGATCGGGAACTTCTAATCTCCTTTCGCTTTTGCTTCAAGGAGTCTCCAAGTTGTCGCCTCAAATACTCGTTCTGACCTTTGATCTCTTCATTTTGTAGCTTCAAGGCCTCATAATTCCTCATGAGAGCCTCAAACTTTTCCTCCATGGTCATGCTAGTAGTGCTTGTGTTGAAACAAGCAGGAACTTTACGGCCTGAATGTGGCACGGGCGTGCTGTGAGGCACGGGGCGGCCGTGCTCTGGTTCTGGACGGGAGTGAAGTTGAGATGTTGCTGGAAAAGGGGGGGCACGGTCGTGCGACATGGCACGGGGTGACCGTGCTGAAGTACTGGGTGTGGATGAAAAAGGAAGCGTGGCTGGAATGTGAGGGTGGCACGGTCGTGCTCTTTGGCACGGGCTGACCGTGCCGATTTTCTGGATGGTGAAAAACCGTGGAGCACGGTTTGGTGTTTTTTTTTTTTTTTGAGGGGGAATGTGTTTGGGGTGTTTGGAAGGGTGCTGGGCAGCAAGCTTGGGCCTAGGGAAGCCTTAGCTCTGATACCAAATATGATGTATCCTCAAGGGGAAGCCAAGAGGATGGGAAAATTGTAAGAAAAGTGCTAGAAGTTCAAGGCAACTTTGAAACCACAAACTCACCTTAGACTTGGATAAGCAACCGGAACTAACACCGACCTTGGATATAGAAACACCACCAAGGAAAGATGTTAGGGCCCTTAACCACCCCTTGGATACAGAAACACCACCAAGAAGGAGTTAAGAATCTTGCTAGATCACCACTCAACCCGGCCAAAGGAAGAGATAAGCTAGAAGAGAGTTTGAGAGTTCAAAGGAGCAAAGCTCAACTTCATTTCATACAAATGCTTGAGTGGCCGGCCAAAGGGCCTTGGGGGGGTTTAATACAAAGCTTTCAAGTAAAAACATAGGCCTTAGGTTGCACTACAAGCTAAACTAGGCAAAAATACAAAGATCAAATCAAAGCATAAAAGGATAGATGCATCCTCCACTTGACACCTCTTCATTGCTAATCTTGAGGATGATGTGCCGACTTTGGGGCCAATGGAAGCTTCTTTGCTGCTAAGTACTCTTCATGATGGCTCTTGCAAGTGGCTAAGCATAGATTAGAGCAACAATCACCTCACTCTTCCCTCCTTGTACCCGGCTGTCCATTACCCGGTTAAAAGGGTGTTTTGTGCCTTGTTTTGGTGGTTAATAGCTCCTCATGTGTGTAATTTGGCTGAGGTTTTTTATGGCCATTTGATAATATTTTTAAATTACTTTCAAACCATAAAAGTTTCAGATCAAATGGAGGAGAAATGGGCCACCAAACAGCTCCTTGTTTCAGCCATGTCCAGTTCAGCGCCAGGAAGCAGCACTTGACTTTGCTTGAGGTTTTGAGGTATCAAATGAACTCCAAATAACTTGCAAGAGGTCTTGATGGAAAGAGCACATCTTGAACTTAAACTTAGGCTTCCTGCAACCCCGTTTCAGCCTTGGGAAGGTTAGGAAATCAGGTGCACAAAACCGGGTTTGTGCACGCCTGAAATTCCAGTTTTGATAAAAAAGTTCTCTTGTGTTCCTAGGCTGATTTCTTGCACTTTGGACGTGGAACTTGGACTCTTTGGGCTTCCTTGTGGGCCATGGATCATGTTAGGGGATGGACCTCCATCATCCTCCCCTTGTTGAAGAGAATTTGCCCTCAAATTGATAAGGTTGTCATCCTCTTCATAAGGGCTAAGGTCGGCCACATTGAAGGTGGCCGAGACGCCATATTCACCGGGCAAATTGATCTTGTAGGCATTGTCGTTGATGCGTTCTAGCACTTCAAAGGGACCGTCGGCTCTTGGCATCAACTTGCTCTTCCTTTTAGAGGGAAACCTTTCCTTTCTCAAGTGAACCCATACCAAATCACCGGGGTGAAACACCATCTTCTTCCTATGCTTGTTGGCACGGTCCTTGTAGGATGCATTGGCCTTCTCTATCTTTACCCTCACGGTCTCATGGAGCTTTTGGATCTCTTCAACTTGCTTGCTAGCCTCCATGTGAGGCTTCTCATTCATCTCCCTAGGAACAAGATCAAGGGGACTCAAAGGGTCCAACCCGTAAACTACCTTGAATGGGGACATACCCGTGGCCTTGCTAGGTGTTTTGTTGAAAGCGAACTCGGCATGAGGCAAGGCTAAGTCCCAAGCTTTGAGGTTGGACTTCACTAGCACTCTTAGAAGGGTTCCCAAAGTCCGGTTGGTGACTTCGGTTTGCCCATCCGTTTGAGGGTGGCATGAAGTGCTATACTTGAGCTTGGTTCCCATCTTCTTCCAAAGTGTCACCCAAAAATGGCTAAGGAACTTGATATCCCTATCCGAAACAATGGATCTAGGGATGCCATGTAGTCTCATTACCTCCTTGAAGTATAACTCGGCAATGTGGGTGGCATCATTGGTCTTGGTACAAGGTATGAAATGGGCCATCTTAGAAAAACGATCAACAACAACAAAGATCGAATCTTTGCCCCTTTGTGTCCTTGGAAGGCCAAGGATGAAGTCCATGCTTACATCTTCCCAAGGATGGTTGGGAGTGGGTAGGGGTGTGTAAAGACCGTGGGGTAGGAGGTGACTTTTGGCAACTTGGCAAGTTGCACATCTCTTCAACACATCTTGGATATCTTTGCTCATACTCGGCCAATAATAATGTTCCCTTAACATCATAAGGGTCTTGTTTTCTCCCAAGTGACCGGCAAGAGATCCTCCATGGACCTCACGTATGAGTAACTCTCTTGTGCCACACTTAGGCACACACAATCTGGATCCCTTAAACAAAAATCCATCTTGGACAAGGAAGTCACCTTTGGGATGTCGAAGGCACACCTTGTAGAGCTCTCCCAAATCTTCATCATTCTCATAGAGGGACTTCAAATGCTCAAAACCAAGAATGCAAGCATCAAGTTGGAATAGCAATAAGTGCCTCCTTGACAAGGCATCGGCTCCTTGGTTGAGCTTTCCGGACTTATGCTTGATGGTGAAGTTGAAAGATTGGAGGAACTCCACCCACTTGGCATGCCGTGAGTTAAGTTTATGTTGCCCTTGAATGTATTTCAAGGCTTCATGATCGGAGTGCAAGATGAACTCACTAGCCACCAAGTAATGATTCCAATGCTCAAGGCACCTCACTATTGCATAGAACTCCTTATCATAAGTGGAGTACTTCCTCCTTGAGTCACAAAGCTTCTCACTAAAGAAGGCTAAGGGCCGCCCTTCTTGAGTGAGAACTCCTCCAATGCCAACTCCCGACGCATCACACTCTACCTCAAACACTTTATCAAAGCATGGCAAGCCAAGAACCGGTGCTTGGGTGAGTTTGGACTTGATGGTTTCAAAGGCTTCTTGAGCCTTGGGAGTCCACTTGAACGATGCACCTTTGATAACCTCGGTCATAGGGGCCATAATGGTACTAAAGTTCTAATGAACCGCCTATAGAATGAGGCAAGCCCATGGAAACTTCGCACATCATGAATACTCTTGGGGGTTGGCCAAGACCGAATTGCTTTCACTTTACTCTCATCAACTTTGATGCCTTCACTTGTGACAATGTAACCAAGGAAGGTTACCTCATGAGTGAAAAATGCACACTTCTTGAGGTTACCATAGAGCTTTTCCTTCTCTAGAACCTTCATGACTTGTGTGAGATGTTGAAGGTGCTCTTCTTCATTCTTGCTATAGATGAGGATGTCATCAAAATACACCACAACGAATTTGCCAATGAAGGGCCGGAACACTTGGTTCATGAGCCGCATGAAGGTACTTGGAGCATTTGACAATCCGAATGGCATGACTAGCCACTCATACAAGCCTCCTTTGGTTTTGAAGGCCGTTTTCCATTCATCTCCCTCTCTAATGCGGATTTGGTAGTAACCACTTCTCAAATCCACCTTAGAGAACACACTAGAACCATATAACTCATCAAGCATATCCTCAAGGCGGGAATTGGATATCTATACTTGATGGTTATCTTGTTGATTGCTCGACTATCAACGCACATACGCATGCTCCCATCTTTCTTTGGCACAAGGAGGGCCGGAACCGCACAAGGGCTCAAGCTCTCTCTAATCAACCCCTTATCCATAAGCTCATCAACTTGCCTTTGGATTTCCATGGTTTCTTTGGGGTTTGTCCGATAAGCCGGTTTGTTTGGGAGAATGGAACCGGGTATGAGGTCTATGTGGTGTTGGATGGTTCTTTGTGGTGGTAAGCCGGGAGGTATTTCCTCGGGAAAGACATGGCTAAAGTGTTCAAGGAGGGAAAGGGCTAGGGGGTGTGATGGAGTGGAGGTTTCGGATTCTTCAAGGGTGGCTAGGATCCACTCCTTGAAGGCCTTGAATTCATGGTGAGAAGCCTTAAGGAGAGGCTCACTTACGGCTAGAAGCATGTCCGAATGGTCATGGCTTGGTTGGGGCTTACTTTTGTGGAGTTGGGAAGGGCTTAATGGGGCAAGGGTGATCTTTTTCCCATCTTTGTGGAAGGTGTAGGTGTTTAGATAGCCATCATGTATGACCTTCCGATCAAACAACCAAGGTCTCCCCAACAAAAGGTGACATGCATCCATGGGGATGATATCACACCACAATTCATCATGATAGTGCTTCCCAATTGAAAATGAAATCAGGCATCTTGAATTAACTTGCAACCCCTTACCTTGATTTAGCCATTGGATGTTGTAGGGGTGAGGATGAGCCGAAGCTTGAAGGCCAAGCTTCTCCACCATAGTCACGGAAGCCACATTTGCACAACTCCCACCATCAATGATGAGGGAACACACTTTGCTTTGAATGGTGCAACGTGTATGGAAAATGTTCTCCCTTTGTTCTTCATGCTCTCCTCTTTTGGTACTCAAAGCTCTCCTCAATACAAGTAACTCTCCTTCATCCGCTTCCTCAATCACTTCTTCTCGTTCCTCCATGTAATACACACCTTCTCTTTCTTCCTCCTCTTCCTCCTCTTCTTCTCTTCTCTCATCCCACTCGGCCAAGGTGATAACTCTCCTATTTGGACACTCCGAAGCAATGTGCCCAAGACCTTGGCACTTGAAACATCTCCTTTGGTCATTTGGCTTAGGGTTGGGACGGTTTTGGGAAGGTGGAGTCTTTTGTGGGACTTGGTTCTTTTATGGAGGTGAGGGTGTAGTAACCGTGGGTTTGGGAGGTGGATAAGAGCTCCCCTTGTTGAAAGGTTGGCTCTTGGGAAAGGGTTTGGGAGGTTCTCTTTTGTAGAGCTTGGATTTCCTTTGTTGCTCAACTTTGTGGGCTAAGACACACACCTCATCAAAAGTGGTGTATTGTTGCAATTCCACCACATGGGCATACCTAGGATCTAACCCACCCAAATATCTCACTATGGTTTGCTCTTCGGGCTCTCTCAAGTCACACTTGATTAACAACTTCTCAAATTCCCTAGTGTACTCCTCAACACTCAAGTTCCCCTGGGTGAGATTGTGAAGTTGGGAATAATTGTCTTGTAGGTAAGATGGGGGTAGGAAACGGGCTTTGAGTTTGGTTTTCATCTTTTCCCATGTTCGAATCTTTCCCTTCCCTTGCCTAACTCTCTTAGCACAAAGGTTGGACCACCAAAGAGAAGCATATTTACGAAGTTTAAGGGCCACAAGTTTTACCTTATTTCCCTCGGAAATCTCTTTGTAGTCAAAGATTCTCTCAACGGTTTGCATCCATTCCAAGAACTCATCGGGGTCTAGCTTCCCTTCAAATTCTGGAATCTCCACTCTAATGTCTCCTTGGTGAGAGGTTGTCCGCCTTCCTCTTCTTGATCTTCCATAAGCCTCCTCTTCACTTGACGAGCTCAAGTGTGGGGCTTCTCTCGCTTCCGGTTCGGAGTCGGAGGAGTTAGAAGATCGGGAACTTCTAACCTCCTTTCGTTTTTGCTTCAAGGAGTCTCCAAGTTGTCGCCTCAAATACTCGTTCTGACCTTTGATCTCTTCATTCTGTAGCTTCAAGGCCTCATAATTCCTCATGAGAGCCTCAAACTTTTCCTCCATGGTCATGCTAGTAGTGCTTGTGTTGAAATAAGCAGGAACTTCACGGCCTGAATGTGGCACGGGCGTGCTGTGAGGCACGGGGCGGCCGTGCTCTGGTTCTGGACGGGAGTGAAGTTGAGATGTTGCTGGAAAAGGGGTGGCACGGTCGTGCGACATGGCACGGGGTGACCGTGCTGAAGTACTGGGTGTGGATGAAAAAGGAAGTGTGGCTGGAATGTGAGAGTGGCACGGTCGTGCTGTTTGGCACGGGCTGACCGTGCCGATTTTCTGGATGGTGAAAATCTGTGGAGCACGGTTTGGTGTTTTTGAGGGGGAATGTGTTTGGGGTGTTTGGAAGGGTGTTGGGCAGCAAGCTTAGGCCTAGGGAAACCTTAGCTCTGATACCAAATATGATGTATCCTCAAGGGAAAGCCAAGAGGATGGGAAAGTTGTAAGAAAAGTGCTAGAAGTTCAAGGCAACTTTGAAACCACAAACTCACCTTAGACTTGGATAAGCAACCGGAACTAACACCAACCTTGGATACAGAAACACCACCAAGGAAAGATGTTAGGGCCCTTAACCACCCCTTGGATACAGAAACACCACCAAGAA
Organism: Carnegiea gigantea; assembly: GCA_029747015.1. NCBI lineage: Eukaryota > Viridiplantae > Streptophyta > Magnoliopsida > Caryophyllales > Cactaceae > Carnegiea > Carnegiea gigantea. The sequence continues at coordinate 92,751 of JAKOGI010000170.1, forward strand.
GGAGTTAAGACTCTTGCTAGATCACCACTCAACCCGGCCAAAGGAAGAGATAAGCTAGAAGAGAGTTTGAGAGTTCAAAGGAGCAAAGCTCAACTTCATTTCATACAAATGCTTGAGTGGCCGGCCAAAGGGCCTTGGGGGGGTTTAATACAAAGCTTTCAAGTAAAAACATAGGCCTTAGGTTGCACTACAAGCTAAACTAGGCAAAAATACAAAGATCAAATCAAAGCATAAAAGGATAGATGCATCCTCCACTTGACACCTCTTCATTGCTAATCTTGAGGATGATGTGTCGACTTTGGGGCCAATGGAAGCTTCTTTGCTGCTAAGTACTCTTCATGATGGCTCTTGCAAGTGGCTAAGCATAGATTAGAGCAACAATCACCTCACTCTTCCCTCCTTGTACCCGGCTGCCCATTATCCGGTTAAAAGGGTGTTTTGTGCCTTGTTTTGGTGGTTAATAGCTCCTCATGTGTGTAATTTGGCTGAGGTTTTTTATGGCCATTTGATAATATTTTTAAAGTACTTTCAAACCATAAAAGTTTCAGATCAAATGGAGGAGAAATGGGCCACCAAACAGCTCCTTGTTTCAGCCATGTCCAGTTCAGCGCCAGGAAGCAGCACTTGACTTTGCTTGAGGTTTTGAGGTATCAAATGAACTCCAAATGACTTGCAAGAGGTCTTGATGGAAAGAGCACATCTTGAACTTAAACTTAGGCTTCCTGCAACCCCGTTTCAGCCTTGGGAAGGTTAGGAAATCAGGTGCACAAAACTGGGTTTGTGCACGCCTGAAATTCCAGTTTTGACAAAAAAGTTCTCTTGTGTTCCTAGGCTGATTTCTTGCACTTTGGACGTGGAACTTGGACTCTTTGGGCTTCCTTGTGGGCCATGGGTCATGCTAGGGGATGGACCTCCATCATTAAATGTATAATTCATTTTACTCTACAAAACCTCAAATCATCCAGTTAGCAATCTCAGGGCACAACGCTCATATACCACCTCCAAAATAGGCTTTAGGTGTACTAAACTAATGCAACATCAATTTTAAAGTGACATTCTATTTACCATTAATCTCCAACAGACCGGTTAGTCAAAACCACACATCAAGTCAACATGCGAATATCCTAAAATCAGCATTATCACCATGATTATTCATTTTGGCTCTAAATTCCCGAAATACTGACTCCTAACTCAGACTCTAACTTGCATTAACTAAAATCAGTAAAATTCATTAAAATTACCAATAATTTAGGAGGAGAGATACACCCACCTCGATTTCAAGCTAGAGGCTCGACCAATGGCTGTTGGGCTTGACTTTGGTTACTTGAAGACCTAGATTTTTGACTCTTTGCTACAACCATGCCCAAATCCATGCGAATATGCTCTAACCAAGCCCAAATCACCCCATTTGAACCCTAAATTTACCCAAACATTCACTCATTGACTTGAGGTTGTGATGGTGTTTGGTGCTGCAATTTATAGAAGATTTGACGTAACTAAAAGCTAGATTGCATAGCTACACCCAAGCACGCATTCGGAGCCTAGAAACAGTGCCCAAACCCACTAAAAATGTGGCAAAAACCTTCAAATTTCTGCCCTGATTTCACAGCAGAGGGTTTGTTTGATGTTGCAGAGGTGAAATATGGGGAATTTGGTGCTGGGTGAAGTGAAACTTAGTTGAATTTCATTCCTTGAGCCACGTGTATGGGGAGAAGGAGATGAGGACGATGAAGAGCATAGAGAGAGAGAGGCGAGCTCGGTTGGGTGGTCGCACCTGGAGGAGGACGAAAAAGGGGGCCAAGCGCATTTACAAAGTGCCCCCCATCTCTCTTTTTTTTTTGGTTCCAAGTTGCTCAATAATTAACACCACTAGTCTAATTTCGGACTCTGTATTTTAAACCTGAATTGATAATACGATCTCTCGTCTATTATTTGTTCCTAAATATATTGAGGTTCGTTTTAATAACTAACGAAATCAATTCTAAGGCTGACAATATAATCGTATTTAGGTTCCTACTCGATTTAGTATCCATTGATAATCCTTATTAACACTTATTAAAATCATCAAAAAATTTTGAAGCCAATAATAATAATAATAATAATAATAATAATAATAATAATAATAATAATAATAGCGCGGTAATATTCTTTCTAATAAAATTTTCGTTCATGCAGGCACATCAATAGTAATTTAACTCATATCATTTACAAAATACAATTTTATAACGTGAAAAAGGCAAGACAGTCAGCTTAAGGTAAAAATAAAGAACGCGGGTATTACACTCTTTCCCCCCTTAAAAGAATTTCGTCCTCGAAATTACTTACCCAGTGGAAATAAGGTTGGGTACTTCTCCTGCATTTCTTTTTCCAGCTCCCAAGTTGCTTCGGCTATCTTGTGATACTTCCAAAGCACTTTAACATAGGGAATACTCCTATTCCTGAGCTTCTTCTCCATTCTTTCCAATATTCGAATAGGTTCTTCCACATATGTGAGGTTCTCCTTAATCTGCAAGGGTTCATACTTAATGACGTGACCTGGAACCGAAACGTACTTTCGGAGGCTTGATACATGGAATATGTCATGTATGCCTTACGGTGAAGGAGGTAGGGCTAATTGATATGCGACTGTGCCTATTCTTTATAAAATCTCAAAAGATCTAACGAAACTTGGGCCAGTTTTCCTTTTTGACCAAACCTTATGCTTCCATTTTGTGGGGAGACCTTCAGGAATACATGGTCCTCAAATTAAACTCTAAAGGCCTTCTCCTGATATCTGTGTAACTCCTTTGCCCACTCTGGGTAGCTTGTAACCTTTTATGCACGATTTTCATTACTTTAGATTGTTTGGTCAATCAATTCCACCTTAGAGGGTTCTCTTTCTCCTACTTCTTCCCAACAAATAGCAGTCTACAGTGTCGACCATGCAGTGCTTCAAAAGGGCCATACCAATACTTGCATGGGAGCTGTTATTGTGAGCAAACTCGACCAGGGGTAAGTTGTGATCCCAGGTTCCTGCGTACTCTAATACATAGGCTCTTAACATATCTTCTAGGGTTTGAATAGTCCTTTCAAATTGCCCATATGACTAATGGTGGAAGGCCGTATTCAGGCATAGTTCAGTTCCCATTGCTTCTTAGAATTCGTGCCAAAACCTCGATATAAACTTAGTATCTCGGTCTTACACTACGCTGAGGGGTACTTTGTATAATCTGACTATTTCCTTGATATATAAATCTGTAAATTGCTCGGAGGTGAGGGTGATTTTCATGGCTAGGAAATGTGAAGCCTTGGTCAATTTGTCAACGACCACCTAAATACTATCATGTTGTTTGGTGGTTTTCGGTAATCTAGTGATAAAATCCATGGTGATGTGCTCCCATTTCCACACTGGGATAGGCAAGGGTTGAATTATGTGCTTCTTTCAACAGTTCCTTCTTGAGGTCTAGTTCATTAGGGACACATAATCTGTTCCTGTACCAAAGCACATCATTTTGGATCTAAAATTCCTTAATTCTTCTTGCTCCTACTCCCAAATTTTCATAGTCTCGGGTTCTTGCTTTTGACACTGCATGATTTGTTCTACTAGTGGAGAGGTAATCTGGAGTGCTGCTAGGTAATTTTGATTCCCTGGTAGCACCACTTCTACCTGAAGGGTATCAAGTTCCCTTGGAAGTCTCTTCTCCTAAGTAAGCAGGCAAGCAATAGAACTAGTGGATTTTCTGGCAGCTATTTCCTTTAAGTTCTATTCTCTCTCCTTCAGAGGTTGAGAAAGTGATTAGCTTCTTTTCACAATCTATAGTCCCCTTATACTTAGCAGGCCAATCCATCCCTAAAATAATGTCCCACCCTTGCATTTCTAATTGTACCTAATCAGAAGGAAGGGCTCTCCTTTCTACCTTAACAGCATGGTCTCTAAGGATAAGCTCAATATGATAAGCAGTGGTCACTTAAGGTTGTACATCCATCTCATCAGACTTACTAGTGAGTCTCTTTGCAAATTCAGAATCAACAAAAGAGCGAGTAGCACCAGAATCAAATAAGATGCGAGCATAAGGATGGTTAACAAGAAGAATACCTGACACTATGTTAGTAGGTTCCTCAGCCTCTTCTCTTTTTGAACAGAATACCTAACCTCGTGGTAGTGGCTTTTGGTTGCTTCTATTACCTCTTGAGGAAGCAGCAATTGGAGGGCAACCTCATTGTGCTGCTGGGTTATTCCCTATTCCTAATCTCTGGGTATTGCCCTGATCGTTCCATGTGGCCTCTGGGTAGTTGGCGACCTGGTGGCCCTTATAACCACCTCCAAAATATTGGCCCGTAATGCTTCTGCATAAGCCAAAGTATTGACGCCCACACTGGTCACATGTTTTCCTTTGTTTCCAATGGACGGGTTGCTTCCTTTGTCCTGTCTTATCCCAGGTTTAAACCTCCTGAAGTTCCTATTTCCCTAGGAATTGAATCCTCCGTTGCTGAACTTTCTCTTTGCTTGGCCTTTTTCCCTATTTTCAATCTCGGACTCATTGATGATGCAGGCTACTTTTACAGCCCTTTGATACATTTCTTGAAAATTAACGTAGGTGTCCCTTGCTATCGTCTGTTTTACTTCCCCTTTTAGTCCTTGCTCAAACTGGTCCATTCTCATTTCTTTGGTGGCCACTTGATTTGGAGAAAATGGTTCAGTTCATTGAACTTCACCGCATATTCTATCACACTCATTTCCCCTTACTTCAAGCGTGGGAACTCCTGTTCCTTAGCTTTTGTCACGTGTGAGGGGTATTATTGGGTATCTATTAAAGCCTTCAGTTGATCCTAGGTCAATGCTGGTTCACCTGCCCTAGGTTTTACCATTCCCCACCAGAATTCAGCTTCTCTCTCGAATTGATAGGTGGCCAGACGGACCTTAAACCTCTCAAAGCATTCCATAATTTCAAATAGATTTCCATTCTTCGAAGCCATTCCTCATATCCCATGTGATCAGTTCCACCTCTAAACTTGGGAGGTTTAACTTTCTTAAATTGACATATCATATCTATGGTAGTAGGTTCTGGAATTGGTTCTTGTTGTGGAGGCATCTGTCACATATTTACACAAAGGATTACTTATGTCTACTTTCAACTAGGGGTTAACACGTGACCACTCTAGGACTTATAGAGGTAGGATTCCTTGGTTAATGAAATGATTTGTAAGTGGGCAAAAGATGTTATGTACAGCCATAAGTTAAGTTTCAGCTCAACCTACACATGGTTATACATGCATATCACATCTTGCTTAAAGGAAATGCACATATACGCTTAACAAACTAGTAAATATATAACACTTTCATAGGCACCAATTGCATTTATTTCATTTGAACATAGGCAATGTGCGTTAGGAGTCACTGGAGATCCCGTTATCCTAGTGCTTCATCTTAGAAAGAAAACAAACTTGAGAGGCTTAAATCCAACTTATTTGTATACTACACAACATCTGTGAACCTGAGTTCATGCTACCCTATCTACTCATCGTCCGAGGTGTCACTTGTAGCAAAGTTATCAACCATGGATTCGTCTGAAATTCCTGATTGATCGGAGTTAGGGGCAAATAGTCCTTCTAACCTCACAGTGGGGGCATATTCAATGTCTTGTTCTTCATGCACTAATTCACCCATTCTGAGCATGGTGGCTCGCCATCCTCGGTGGTAGAATGTTCCATAGGCATCCACCCAATGCACCCACATCGTGCCGATTCGCCGGTAGCACTCAGCTTGAGGCCTCTCAGTGAAGAAGAGTCTCATTTAGTGATGCTCTATTTGGTTTCTCTCAGCTACAGTGGTGGGAAAGTTTTGGTGCTCCGCAGGTTGGATGAGTAAGGCTTGAATGAGCTCGCTAGCAGCAATGCTTCTCTGGAGCGAAGTAAACCCTAATTGGTCTACTTGATGGTCTGCCAGTAGGAGGAAGTCTACCAGGCCTCGGTATGTAAATTGGGCGTATGCCCCCATATGTAGAGTCCACTGTCGTAGGGTGACCGTGCCTCCCTCCATCTCCCATCCAAAGGTATCTTCCATATGAATCTCATTACCCAATAGTTTTGGGTGACCCGATGAGGACCCCACCGGTTATACATTCCCATTGCTTGCCAAAATATGACCACGTTCCACGTGGCCCGCCAAAAGGGTAGATAAACATAATCGGCGATGTGGAAAACCATCTTACACTTCCAATGTAAGGATAAGTGGAGAACTAGCGTGTATATAAATCTCATAGGTCATGCAATTAGTAATACATGTAATACCAAGCAAGGCATGATCATATAAGCACGTAAGTCACATATTTCATGCACTGCACTCCTATTATGATATCTAAATGTATAATGAAAACCTGTGGCTCTGATACCACCTAATGTAACACCCCCAACACGAGGAGGAGTCACACCGCCAGTATTCCTAAAGGAAATCCCTAAGGCTATTGAAGTTGAGTAACGTCATTAGCATTTAGATAGAGGTCCTGGAATAAAACTGCAAGAGTTTTTCATGTTTTTACAGCATTTTATGGTCTTAACTGAGCTAAGGGTACCTGTAAACTAATAGAAAAGTAAAACAAGGTAAAAGGGTGGCTAGATTCACCGCTTTAGGGCACCCGCCTGGGTCTCTAACAATCAACCAACTAAACACAAGGTTTGACATTATATACAAAGGTAAGAGCTAACTATATGCTTATGCATTCAATGCTGAGCTTAAACGATTACAACATGGTTAAGCATCGAATACTTCACAGTAACTATACACTTGAGACAGGCAAAAAGATTGCTGATAGCTCGACATCAAAATAACTCCAAAACATCCTTTATACCGGCTTAATCTCGACCTGGAAAGGGAAATGAGGAAGGGATAAGCTACCATATGCTTAGTGAGTATTCCTCAACTCCTTAAAAAGCAAAACCATTTGCAGGCAATAATGATAAGTAGCAGTCACATCACATTTGTATATTATTATCATATTAGGCAATCACAATCCCCAAAGAAGAATCGTCACCCATAAACTTTATACGAGCCACTCAAGATCATTTCTAAACCCTTGATAACCAAACTTTCTTAATAAAGAAGCATTTAGGCACATAAGCAAGTAAGCAATGAGGATAAAGTAAGATGCTTTCAAATACGCAATTTGAAAATGCGGTGACTCATGTTATATTCAAAGAAAAGTTTACAAATCAAGCTAGCCCCTTTAAAGACTAGTTTACAATTCACACTAGCCTCGTCAAGGCTCATTTACTTTCTAGAAGTTCTTGAAATACCCATGCTGGTAATCAATTCAAATCATTTTCTCATTTATAAGGAAAATATCTTCTCTTTTTAGCATAAGATCTCATAAGGTGCTGGCTAGGGGAGATTTACACTCGCCGTAAGTGAGGTCATCACTCATAACTCACGTTATCCCGAGGGTGTATGTAACAAAACATTTGGCCAAAACGCATCTCAGCAGAGTAGCTCCAACTTCAATATTGTCCTCTGTGGGGGCAACATCTCACGCCTTATCATGCGTCCAGCCCCCCTCAAGGTTTTGTCACACATCACACATCATCGAACATTACCTATGGGGGAAACATCTCACGCCTTATCTTGCATCCAGTTCCCACCCTCAAGGTTTTATCACATGTCATCGAACATTACTCTTCTCATGGTCTTCTAGGGTTCCTACTTCTGGGTCTAACTCTGTAGGCCTGGCCAATTGCCTAGCACTATCTTAGCCTTTAAAATCATATTAAACCCTCTTAGGTTATAAAAAGTTGTCATTGTCACACACGGTAAGTTTCACCTTCAAGTTAATTACGAATTGTTTCTCTTTAATAGTTGCTTACTCCATTAAAATCATGCTTGTCTAGCCAAAAGAGCCCATAACCCCACTTATGGTTTATGGTTCTTTCATTTTCAACATGACAAGCTTGTTAAAATCATAATGAGTTTACTCACTCACAATTCGAAACTTAAAGTAATTGGCTAGCACCTAACTCAAACTAAGCTTCGCAATTAACACCTTCAATTGTCCGTTTTCAGTTCGTTTAAAATTCTTTTAAACACAAAGGAGGAGATATAAACAAACCAAAGCCTTAAAATGTTTTTGAGCTCGTTACTAGTTTGCTTTTTTAACTTCCTAGACCTATCGACTATTCAGTTAGGTCATTCATTGAGTAGTTAGACAATTTAGGATCTTTTTAGGCTACAAACGTCCTAACAGACAAATAGGCAACTGGTAAACATTGAGAAACATTCGAAATTACAAAAGCAAGCTTTTAATGACCCTTTTTAAAGATTTTTGAGTTCACAAATCAATCACATAGCATCATTTAACAATTTCAAGAGGGAAGAGGTTCACAAGCCGCACATTTGCAACACTTCGCAGGAACAGTTTCAGCTGAATCTACTTTAATATTCCATATACCTTGCAATCCACACGATAGCGATCAATATCAAACCCCTGCTCCGTCATCACACAGCACTGACCACAAGAACCTCGAATCACTCAATAGTTTCACCTTAAGCCATCTGACTACTAAGCTGGGTTCAATATTGCCATAATTCATTCAATAGCTCATGAAACCATCATACATAAGTGTCATATTCGCGCTAATAGCCAAAAATAGAATTTAAACATCACCAAATTGATCCAACAACAACATTAAATGTATAATTCAACTTGCTCTATAATACCTCAAATCACCCAGTGAGCAATCTTAGTGCACAACGGTCAGATACCACCTACAAAACAGGCTTTGGGTGTACTAAACTGATGCAACAACAATTTTAAAGCGATATTATGTTTTTCACTAATCTCCCACAGACCAATCAAATCAACATGCAAATATCCGAAATCAGTATTATCACCATGATTACTCAATTTGGCTCTAAATTCCCCAAATATTGACTCCTAACTCAAATTCTAACATGTAACTAAAATTAGTAAAATTCATTGAAATTACCAATAATTTAGGAGGAGAGAAATACCCACCTCGATTCCAAGCTAGAGGCTCGACTAATGGCTGTTGGCTTACCTTTAGTTGCTTGAAGACTCAGATTTTCGACTCCTTACTACAACCACTCCCAAACCCATGTGAATGTGCTCCAATCACGCCCAAATCACGTAATTTAAACCCCCAATTTACCTAAATGTTCACTCACTAACCTAAGGTTGTGATCGGTGTTTAGTGCTGTGATTTCACCCCCAATTTATAGAAGATTTGAAGTAACTAAAAGTTAGATTACATGGCTACAGCCAGGCACGTATTCAGAGCCTTGAAATAGCGCCTAAACCCACCAAAAACGTGGTGAAAACCTTCAGATTTCTACCCAGATTTCATTGCAGAGGGCTTGTTTGATGTTAGGGAGATGAAATTTGGAGAATTTGGTGCTGGGTGAGGTGAAACTTAGCAGAATTTCAGTGCTTCAACCGCGTGTATGGAGGAGAAGGAGATGAGGACGATGAAGAGCACATAGAGAGAGAGAGAGAGAGAGAGAGAGAGAGAGAGAGAGAGAGAGAGAGAGAGAGAGAGAGAGGTGAGCTCGGGTGGGGGGTCGCATCTGGAGGAGGACGAAAAGGGCGGTTAAGTGCATTTACAAAAATGCCCCTCCTATCTCTCTGTTTTTTTTTTTTTTTTAGGTTCCAAGTTCCTCAATAATTAACACTACTAGTCTAATTTCGTACTCCATATACTAAACTCGAATCGATAATACGATATCTCGTCGATTAGTCGTTCCCAAATACATCGCGGTTCGTTTTAATAACTAACAAAATCCTAACATTGACAATATAATCATATTCAGGTTCCTACTCAATTTAGTACCCGTTAATAATCCTTATTGCTGCTTATTAAAATCATCGAAAAATTTTTAAACTAATAATAATAATAATAATAATAATAATAATAATAATAATAATAATAATAATAATAGCAACAATAATACTCTTTTTAATAAAATTATCATTCACGCAGGCACATCAATAGTAATTAAACTCATATCATTTATAAAATACAATCTTATAACGTTAAAAAGGTAAGACAGTCAGCTTAACGTAAAAATAAAGAATGCGAGTATTGCACTCTCCCCCCTTAAAAGAATTTCGCCCTCGAAATCGCTTACTAGGTGGAAATAAGGTTAGGTACATCTCCCACATTTCGTTTTGTGGCTCCCAGGTTGCTTCGACTATCATGTGAGCGCAGGGCGAAGAAGGAACAGTCTTTAGGCTCGATGTTTGTTGAGCAGATTCAAAGGTTAATAGCAAATGCAGTTAAGGCTCAGGAGGGTCTCACAAAACTCACTTGTACATAAAGCCTTATACAAATAGGATTGATGGTCTTCGTAAGCCCATGGCTGTTGGGCTCCCAAATTCAACCAATTTGATGTTAAGGGCAACCTTAAGTAGCATATCGCCCACTTCATTATGTCATGCAACAATGCTAGTACAGAGGGAGACCATGTGATGAACCAGTTTGTCTGGACTTTAAAAGGGATTGCATTTGACTGGTACATGGACTTGGAGCCAGAGTCCATTGATAGCTGGGAACAAATGAAGCAGGAATTTTTGAATTGGTTCTACAACACTCAATGTATTGTTAGCATAACAGAGCTAACAAACACTAGACATTGGAAAGATGAGCCAGTTCTTGATTACATCAGTCGTTGGAGGCCTCTCATTCTTGAGTACAAGGACCGTCTATCAGAAGCTTCAGCTGCTGAAATGTGTTCTTAAGACATGGAGGGCGATTTACTCTACCTCTTGCAAATGAGTAAGCCAATAACCTACCGAGAATTAGCGACGAAGGCTCATGAAAAGGAGATGACAATCACAAGTTGTCGTGGCAAGTCTTCTTTCTCATCTGCTACTAAAAAGGATAATAGTGAATTCAAGAAAAATCCTAAGTCCTCAAAGTCCTCAAACAAACAATCCACGGCTGTTTCAATCGGGGAGTCGGTTTCAATCTACGGAAAGCCCAAGTATAAAAATAAGAAAGGTGAGTTCTCTAAAGATACTGGAAAGAAGCATCCAATATTGAAGGAACTGCAAGAAAAGAAATATCTATTCCCCGACTCAGTCTTGTCCAAAATGCTTGATGATCGCCTTGAAAGGGGGTTATTAAACTTCAAGAGCCAAAATGCCTCAAAGAAGATGGAAAGGTTACCAACCCAAAATATTATCGGTATCATAGGATGGTTAGTCATCATCTTGAAAAATGCATTACGACCAAGTAGTGCATTATGCAACTTGCTAAGGACAGGAAGACAATATTGGATTTGGATGACACTGTTAAGACAAATCATATTTCCACCTAGCTTCTTCATCACTGTAGAAGCAAAAACATACTCAACCTAATGGTAGAGTAAACACTGGTTTGATTTCCTCCCAAGGAGAGAAATTAACTACAATTCAATTTGGGAGTTTGGAGCTTGTTGTAGTTCCCACTAAATCCTAAGGAGCTTTGATGGAGACAAGTCCTTTTGGGGATGTCTCGTATAGAGCTGGTGATGATAGAAAGGGATGGACTCTTGGCACTGGACGGAGGCCAAGGAAGCAAAATCAAGTTCAATTGCCACCTCTTCACCATAGAAAGATACAAGGTAAAAAGACAAGCCCACATCATTCAAATGGGAAGAAGAATCCAAGAGCATTAAATGGCACAAAATTCTCTCTGTTGACCTGCTTGAGCAAGAGCCTCTTGTTCTTATCATAGTTGAGGAGTTGCTCCCAATAGGTGTCTTCGAGAAAGTCACAGTCAAGATGACCTCGTATTTTGAGCTCGAAGAAGAGGAAGATGAAGGAAGTGACAGACAAGAGAAGTCTCCAAGAGTAGCTGACAAGACCTTGAATGTTTTAGAGGCTTTGCCAACTTGAATGGATAGGAGACAAACCTTTTGTTTGCCTGATAAAATGCTCCAACATGTTGTTGTTGCCTTATAACACCCAAAACTTTATGCTAATAAAGTCAAGGATGTGGGAGGATCGACAAAAAGACCTGTTCAGTGTGCCTCTTGCAACAGTGCAATCACTTTCGCTGATGATAACTTATTGTGGGGATCCAAGCCTCACAATCATCCTTTATTTGTGACTAGCTACATTAGGAAGCAGAAAGTTAAGCACACCCTCTTAGTAGATGGCGGGTCAGCCGTCAACATCATGCCAAAGACGACAATGAACGACCTAGGCATCACAGTGGAAGAACTTTCTAAGAGCCAAACAATGATTCAAGGGTTCAACCTTGAGGGCCAGCATGCAATCAGCATGATCTGCGTTAAATTGATAATAGGAGACTTGTCAACATCCTCAATCTTCTATGTAATCGATGCTAAGACTTCCTACTGCTTATTACTTGGGTGACCATGGCTTCATAAGCATGGGATTGTGGCTTCCACTTTATACTAATGCCTTAAGTACTACCAAGATGGAGAGAAGAAAATAAATGGGGATGTCAAGCCATTCACAAAGGATGAGTCTCACTTTGCAGACGCAAGGTTCTTCGAAGAAGTTGCTGCACCTAAAGAAATAATTTTATCCACAGGCAAAGGTGACACAAAAAATGCTCTCAAGAAATAAAATATGATGCTCCTAAGGAGCAACATGGAAAGAAACATATAAATAGGGGAACACAACTTCTCCTATTGAACGAGTTGCTAAACCAGTTGCTACTTCAATGGGCTCAATGCCACCAATTTTAAGGTACATACATGGGTCTCGCTGTAAAGAGGGTGAATCGCCCTTTAGCAAGTACATAAGCAAAAGCATCGAGGCCAAAGCTATTTAAAAGGATGATGGAGTTAGCATAACCACCCTAAAAGGAAGTGTAACTGTTCCAACACTTAAGATGTGGCAGGCTAAGCTAAGTAGGCCTCCTTTTTCTGGGTTTGTCATTTCTTTTAAATAAGACAATGACTTTCCAAGTGCACAGACTAAAGAGGGATTTGATCAGAATGTATATAAGCTTATGGAAAGGGCAGGTTATGACTTTTAAGCCTCATGATCTCACTGAAACCTAAAGAAAGATCTAAGAGCAGGGAGGTTCTATAGGCATTTCAGAAGTTGGACTTTGTTTTGCACCACTGCAGCCAGTCAGAATCTCTAGGCAGTGAAAGGATAAGAAATAGGTGATTCAGCACATCTTAACTAAAGAAGTAGACAAGAGTGAAGATGAAAATGCTCCGCCTAACCCAAAGCCATATGTGTTTAATAGGCTACGATCGTCCACTTAGAAAAAACGCCCATCAATATTCACCCATATAGGGAAAATGAAAGATAACAGAATCTTTGTTTTCAACATAACCAAAGATGATCCCCAGCCAAAGCCTTCAGTTTTTGTCATTAAAAAAAATAGTGAAAAGTCTTCAAACTCATAACTTCAACATGAGAAAAGTTATGCGTTTAGCCAGTTAGGAGTAATAATGAAGTTTAGAGCTCTATCCCTTCTTATATGAAGCATTTCTCCAGTCTAGATGTTAACATAGATGGTTCATTAAGAATAAATAGGCATACTGTGGTCTTCACAGGTTAACAAAAAAGCTCTAATTCTTATGAGGAGATGGAGAAAGAAGAAGTTGTTTCTTCCAATCATATCAAAATCCATGAATGTGATAACTCAGACTTAGAGATAGAGCTGGCAGAAACTCCTGAGACTCTCCAAGACAGGGATAGGCTACAGTTGATGATTTAAAGGAGTTGAATCTTGGAACCAATGAAGTGCCTTGCCCTATCTATGTGAGCTCATCACTCATACTTGAAGAGGACAAGCAGTACTTGGAACTCCTGTTAGAGTATAAGAAAGCTTTGCCTGGAGATATAAAGAAATGCCCGGGTTATATCCAAAGGTTGCAGTCCACCACATGTCTATCAAAAATGGTGTTTCACCTAAGAATAAACTTCAACAACATTTTCACTCAGAGTTGGTACTAAAAATTGAAAAAGAGGCTAACAAACACATAGAGGAATCATTTGTGAGGTCAAGTACCCAACATGGATCATAAACATTGTGCCTGCCAAAAAAAAAAAAAAAAGGAGCAACTTTGCATTTGCTTAGACTTTCAGTATCTTAATGACGCTTGTCCAAAAGATGATTTCTCGTTACCAGTTGCAGAACTTATAATGGACTCAACCACAGGGCACAAAGCGTTGTCATTCATGGATTGTATTGTAGGATACAATCAGATTCAGATGGCACTAGAGGATCAAGAGGCCACAGCCTTCCGCACACCCAAAGGCACTTTTTGCTCTAAGATGATGCCCTTTAGTCTTAAGAATGCAGAAGAAACTTACGAAAGGGCAATGCAAACAATTTTTGATGATATACTCCATAAAACAGTCAAGTGCTATGTCGACGATTTCGTAGTCAAGTTCAGCAAAAGGGCGGATCACATACAAGATCCTCACATAATCTTTGACCAATTACAAAGATACCAGTTGAAGATGAATCCACTCAAGTGCGTATTTGGTGTCACCTTTGAAACGTTCTTGAGTTTTATCATCCATTATAGAGGAATTGAGATCGACTAGTTGAAGATCAAAGCAATCCAATAGATGCCTGAGCCTACGAATCTCAAGGAGCTTCACAGACTTCAAGGTCACTTGCCATATATCCAAAGATTCATCTCAAATTTTGTTGGACACTATCATCCCTTTAACCACCTCATGAAAAAAGGTGCACTGTTTGAGTGGGACGAGTCATGCTGCACTACTTTCGAGAAAATAAAGAAGTATTTGTCCCATCCTTCTGTGTTGGAGGCACCAATCCCTGGCAAACCTCTTACACTGTACATTGTAGCTCAGAAAAAAATCCCTAGAAGCATTATGCATATAAGAAAATGAGAAAGGAAAAGAGGTTTCCTTGTACTACTTAAATCGTATGTCTGTTGGTGCTAAATGAAGGTACTCTTCCATAAAAAGATCTGCTTCTCACTTATCTTTGCCATTCAGAAACTTAGATATTACATGCAAGCTTATAAAGTGCAAGTGGTCTGTAAGGTCCATCCCATCAGGTACATCTTATCCAGGTTAATCTTAAATGGGCAACTGGCAAAATTGGCTATAATCTTAAAGCAGTTCGACCTTATCTAAGTACCACAAAGGGCGGTTAAGGGGCAAGCATTGATAGATTTCTTAGCATATCATCCAATTCCTGATGATTGGGATCTACATGAAGATTTTCTAGGAGAAGATGTATTCCTTATTAATATACTCCCGCTATGCGAAATGTATTTCAATGGAGCAGCAAGACCGGATGGTGCTGTTGTAGGAGTAGTTTTTGTCTATCCTGGAAAGCACATCCTCCCATATTCATTTCTACTCGCTCAATTATTTTCTAATAACATGGTAGAATGCTAAGCGCTCAGCTTAGGTCTTCAAATGGCTATCGTGATGGGGATTAGAGACCTCAACATATATGGTGACTTGTAGTAAGTCATCAATCCACTACTTGAGGAGTACGAGGTTAAGAAAGAAGATCTTATCTTGTATCACAAGTATGTATTACAATTGCTGAACAGGTTGGATATAGTCAAGTTAGAACATGTGCAAAGGAGTACCAACAAGATGGTTGGCACACTTGCAAGCCTCGCAGCCACTCTGGCACTGGGGCAGAAAAAGGAATGACTATCCTAGCATGTGGCCGCTAGGTTGTTCCACCTGATGATGAAGGCTTAGAGGAAGATGTCAACATGACCTGTGTCCCTGAGACAGATGCAGAGGATTGGCGTCACCATATAATTGAGCATTTAGAGCACGGGAAACTTCCTACTAACGCAAGGCATAAGACGGAAATATAACGGAGAGCTTCACGGTTCCAGTACTACAATGGAACGCTCTATCGATGCTCTTTGGCATTTGGTTATGATGCTAGGATGTGAAAGAAGTAAGGAAAGCGATGGCGAGAGCTCATTGAAGTGTGTGTGCAGCACACCAATCAGGGCCTAGTCTATATGATCGCATTAAAAGGGCAAGTTACTATAGGCCCACTATGGTGCAAGATTGAATAAATTATGCAAAGAAGTGTGAAGTAAAAATTTAACGGCAAATTGGGTGCTACCAAGTGTTAAAAATAATTAATAGCTCGACCAATCACAAATTACCATCTGTCACGTTAACTTTGGTGGACCACCTTGGTCAAAATTAAATGCGACTAAAATTTAGCCAGTTAGGAGCTGCCACGTGTTGTTGATGATACAAAAATTAGTAATTAGTTTCTTTATTTAAAATAAGGAAATAATTACTGGGCCTAGGCCTAAAGCCCATCTCTAACCTAGCTGACAGAGCCTATGAATAAGGGTCCTTCCTCCCTCATTTTGAATATTCAGCATTATAAAATTCAGAGGCTCAAACTGCAAGCATCATCGAGCTGCCAAGTGAGAAGGAACATAAACTTGCAAGCTTCAGAGTCAACAATCAACCACTTGCAAATCAAGGTTCCTATTCTTGATCTGCAAGTGGTTGGTTGCTGACTCTGAAGCTTGCAAGTTCTTGATCATTATCACTTAATAGTTAGATGTTGTTTGCAGTCTGAGCCTCTGAATGGTGCAATGCTGAATGTCAAAAACAAGGGGGGAAGGACCCCTATTTATAGGCTCTGCTAGTTAGGTTAGAGTCGGACTTTGGGTCTAGGCCCAGTAATTATTTTCTTATTTTAAATAAAGAAAATAATGATTAATTTCTGCATCATAAATAACACGTGGCACCACTTGATTTGTTATTGCATTTTTACCTCCTGCAAATGCCCCCTCAAGAGTCGGCCTTGTATGCAAACTTGGAGGTTTTTTTTTTTTTGGGTGAGCAGCTGATTCTCGAATGCTTGGGAGATAAAAACGGTTGAAACTTTGATGATCCTTTTATTTTCCTCTTTTGGGGCTGGTGCGTGGTCCAGGTCTTAGAAAGGAGTCCATCTTTTAATGGATTTAGGCTTGCATTGTGGCCATTAGCTAATTTTTTTTTTTTTTTTGGTTTTGACCTATGGGTGCCATATATAATGTGGTGGGCTACCTTTTCCCTTTTTTTTTGTTTTGCAGCAAATTCAACTCCTAGAGTAGTCTTCGCATCAGCAAAACACCCAGAGTTTAGATGCCATACACCAGTGTCCCTAATATATGATAAGATTTATGATAAATTGATAAGGATAGAATTTATTATGATTGTATTGGAGTAGGAGTAGAAAGCTTGAGTTAGCCATGGTATGTAAATCAAACTAGCGGCTACTTTCCATAACTTGCCTCATTCTTCGTGAATTCTTTGGCTAATTTTATGAGCTCACCCTAAATCATAAGCTTGATTAATGACTTTCTAGGTGCCAGATCGTTGTTAGCTGATTGCCTTTTCTCATTTGCAGCAGCCTGTTCATACTTCTAGAGATTCATCTTCTCTCTTTTTCCCCCCTAGATTGGTCAGATTTCTCCTCCTCATAAATTACTGCTACAACGTTCTCCTTTTTCTCTTTCTCATTCTCTTCTTTCTTTTCTTGATTCATTAATTCTTCATTTTTGTTGAACACTTTTGATTTTTTGGGGTAACTGAAAAGCTTATAACCCCCTGAGGCTTGAAAAAAAGCCCAGGGTCTTTGCCATTGATAATTTCCTTCATGTTGAACTCCAATCTTCTAGCTTTATGGATAAATCCGTAAAATTCATCTTTGACAGGCTTGCTTGGGGGGAATAAAAATGGATGATAAGTGATTTACAATTTTTTTTCATTTTATACAGAGCTTTTGTTTTCCCCTTAAACAACAATGGCGATGCCAAGCACTCTGAATTGTTTTCTTTTGCAAAATGTCACCAAAGTGTTAATGCCTTGTGATAAACACCTCATCGCAACTTCCTCACATTTTTGTCTTTCTCTGCTGCCTTGCCCAGAATTCGTGCCTTTGAAATTTTGCTTCATTTTTGTATTTTCCCTTTCCTTAAGACTTTTGATATTCTCTTCACCTCTTATTTTAAGGCCCATTTGTTGGTTTTATGAGTAGACTAATTTACTATTGGTATTGCAAATTTTTTTTTGGGCACAATTTTGTTTTGAGAGCTTAAACTAATGTTATTTTTTTCCCCCCCAGGAAACTACTGAATTGACTACCCCTCCAATTAAATCGCAAAGTGAGGTCGGCCTTTGAGACAAGGAATCATTTCTCCTCATAGATTCGATTCTTCATAGGAGACTCCCTCACTTAATCTTTTTGGAGTTGCCTTGCCTTTCTTCCTTCTCCATGATGCATTTTTTGGACTCATCCTCGAACTCCAAAAAGCTAACTCTTACCATCTTGGACAGAGAAGGCGATCTAATTGAAGAAAGCGTAACTCTCTGCGTAGATATGCCAATACCCCTACTGTCCGAGCATTTTTTACTTCATAATTACCTTGTAGATTCATGCTAGAGTGTAGAATCTACCCATGACACTCAAAGTTCAGACGAAGTCATCTCATGCTCGAGAGTCCTAAAGCTTAGCTTGGCCAAACTTGCAGGGGAAGTATGGCTCAATCACAATTGTTCTTCGTTACCACAAGGTCAAAAACCCAGAATGGAAGCGAAACAAACATGCTCTTCAACTTGGGGATAATTCTAGGTGTCAATCAAGGTCATCGATGTATCCTTCATCAGAGCATTAAAGTACATGATAGACGTATCCTTGCATTTTGATAGCTCTCGAGCTTCTTGTACCTCATGGGTCTGATTCATCTTTTCATCTGAGAACCTCACCATCTTAGGATAACTATGCTGATGATGGGGATGATCAAAATAAGTTTTGAAGTAAGTCCCTAACCATCTATAAATGTAGTGAATGGGGAAAATAACTTCGAACTTATTTAGGCTTCGAGCCATAGAAATTCTGTTAAAACCCCTATAAATGTTGACCAAGGTAGGAATTGCTAGGTTTAGAACTTTACCTTGAGCAAGTTTGCTTGCAGCCACAAATACAGCTGGGCGAATAAGGCACACTGCTTTAGTTGGTAGCATAAAGGAGCATAACCAGCAGGAAATAAGGGTGGCAAGGTAGGTTTCTTAGATAAGAGCCTCGGGAATGCTGAGCATCACAAAAGGATCCTTTTCCCTCTAGTTCACATTGTGCAAGGACCAGTCAGGCCAGATGGATAAGAAGTGTTTACTCCCAGTGACCCAAGGCATAAGACAAAAATATAGTGGAGAGTTTCTCACTTCCTTTACTACAATGGAACACTTTATCGATATTTTTTTCTTGGCCTTTAGTTACAATGCTTGAATATGAAATAAGCAAAGAAAGCAATGGCGGAAGCTCATTCAGGATTCTGTGGAGCACACCAATAAGGACCCAGGTTATATGATCGCAGTAAGAGAATGTGTTACTACTGACATGTTATGGTGCAAGATTCCATAAATTATGCAAAGAAGTGTGACTCTTGCTAGTTTCATGCCAACTTCATGCATCAAACCCTAGAACCTCTCCACCCAATGGTTGCGCCTTAGCCATTTGAGTCATAGGGGCTTGATATCATTGGACTGATCACGCCTAAGTCGTATGCTAGTCACTCCTACATCTTAGCTGCCACTGATTACTTCTCTAAATGAGCAGAGGCAATTCCATTAAGGAAGGTCAAAAAGGAAAATGTGATCGACTTTATAAGGACACACATTATTTATCAATATGGCATGCCTAGGTACGTCATCACCAATAACGGTAAACCCTTCTTCCATAATCTGATGACTAGTCTATGTCAATTTTTAAGTTTGCCCAACACAAGTCCTCTATATACAATGCCCTTGAAAACAACCTGGTAGAAGCCTTTAACAAAACATTTTGCAACTTTCTCAAAAAGTTATGGCAAAGTCTAAATAGGGTTGGCAAGAAGACTAGGGGAGATTTTGGGTTATATAAAACCACGTACAAGATGCCAACACAGTCAACCCCGTATGCTCTAGTTTATGGAGTTGAAGTTATGCTGCCATTGGATCTCCAAATTCTATCACTCCGTATTACCATACAGGAAGGCTTGACGAAAGATGAAACTCATAGGCTTTGCTTAGCTGAGTTGGAGGCCCTTGATGAGAGAATACTTAAGGCACAACAGAAACTAGAATGCTATCAAGCTCATCTATCAAAGGCGTTCAACAAAAAGGTTCAGCCAAACTTACAGGGGAAGATCGCCCCATGAAGATCACCACCAACTAGCATATGCCATGGTGACTAGTGTAGACTTCTCATAAGCGGAAGAAGGAATTATTACACTGGACCTTGTAGTGTATACTGTCAGGTTGAACCAATAGCGAACTACATCTTATAATGTGCTATTATGATCATTCATTCTTGGCTCACTTAGCACATCTTGATAGAAGCTAAACTGTCGCCAAACTTGCAGGGGAAGTATAATTCAATCATAATTTTTTTCCTCTCCAAGGTTAAAAACCCAGAACAGAGGAAAATTAAATATGCTCTCTAACTTAGGGATAAATTCTAGGTGTTAACCAAGGTCATCGATGTATCCTACATTAGAGCATTAGAGTACATGGCAAACAAATCCTTACATTTCAATAGCTCTCGAGCTTCTTGTACGTCAAGGGTTCAATTCATCTTTTCACCTGAGAATGTCACCATCTTAGGATGGCTATGCTGATGATGGGGGTGATGAAAATAAGTTTTGAAATTAGTCCCTAACCATCCATAAGCGTAGTGAATGTGGAAAATAACTTCCAACTAATTGAGGCTCCAGGCTATGAAAATTCTATTCAACCCTTGATAAATGCTGGCGATGTAGGAATTGCTAGGTTTAGAACTTCGCCGTGAGCAAGTTTGCTCGCAGCGACAAATATAGCTGGACGAATAAGGCACACTGCTTAAGTTGGTAGCGCAAAGGAGCACAACCAGCAGGAAATAAGGGTGGCAAGGTAGGTTTCTTCAGTCAGAGCCTCAGGAACGTTAAGCATCACAAAAGGATCCTTCTCCCTCTTGTTTTGGCTTTTGCGAGGCGCAGTTAGGCTAGATGGACTAGAAGTGTTTGTTGGAGCTTGAACTCATTTCTTGTTGTCACGGCTGCATAGGAACCAGAAGCATATCGATTCAGAAATAGGGAACTGAAAGATGTCATGAACATCTTGGCATAGTAAGTGGAATGCAGAAAAGAGGAATGAGCAAGTCACCGGAATGTTATTATCTACATATCCCGCAGAAAGGAGTTCTCTGGCAGATGGAATGACTTCTCGTAGTAAGCACCTTAAACTGGAAGTCCACCTATAATCCGCGAATCCCATAAGGAGATTGATATGTCACCGCTCTTTGCACAAAAGATGTTGGTAGTGTGGCACCATTGTTCACAGAATGTTTTGAAAACGGTGAGACTCATGTCATAGGGGAACAAATATGCGTACAGTCCATCATAGAGCCTCCATTCCATAAGTCTTTCTTTGTTGCAGCCAAGAGTGTGTTCGAGCCATTCCTAATAGCATGGAATGAAGAAGCTGTCGGAGAGGCAAGATGAGAAATTGTCCCAGGACAGTAACCTATGCATAATGTGATGGTGGAGTAGGGGCACTGCTGCTTAAGAAGGGAGTGAAGATGCAAATGAGGGCGAGCTGAGCTTCAGGACTCTCGAAGATGAGATGAGTTCATCTGAACTTTATATGTCGTGGGTAGATTCTACACTTCAGCATGAATCTGTAAGGTAACTATGAAGTAAAGAGCACCTGGACGGTGGGGGTGTTTGCATATCTACACAGGGAGCTCCGTCTTCTTCAATTGGATTGTCATCTCTATCAAGGATGTAAGACTTGGCTTCTTGCTGTTTGAGAATGAGTCCAAGAAATTCACCATGGTGAAGGAAGAAAGGCAAGTTAACTTCAAAAAGATTAAGTAAGAGAGTCTCCTACGAGGAATTGAATCTACAGAGAGAAATGATTCCTCATTTTAGAAGTCGACCTCACTTTGCGATTTAATTGGAGGGGTGATCGATTCAGTACTTTCATTGACAAAAGAAAAAACAACATTAATTTGAGGTCTCAAAAAAAAATTGTGAAATAAAAAATTTTTTGCAAGACCAATTGTAAATTGGTCTACGCATGAAATAAACTAATGGGCCTTAAGAAAAGGAGGTGGCGGGAATATCAAAAGTCTTAAAAAAAGGCGAAAATAAAAGAAATGAAGCAAAATTTCAAAGGCACGAATTCTGGGCAAGGCAGTAGAGAAAGACCAAAATGTGATCAAGTTACAATGAGGTGTTGGTTAGAATGCATTAACACTTTGTTTACATTCTGCGAGAGAAAACAAGTAAGAGTGCTTGGCATCGCCATTGTTGCTTGAGGGGGAAAAAAAAAGCTGTATATAAAACCCAAAAAAAATTGTAAATCCCTCATCATCCATTTTATTCCCCTCTAGCAAGCCTATTAAAGATGAATTTTATGGATTTATCCATAAACTAGAAGATTAGGGTCCAATACAAAGGAAAGTATTAATGGCAAAGACCTTGACTTTTTTTTTTAGGCCTCAGGGGGTATGAACTTTTCAATTGCCCCAAAAAATCTCAGCATTCAAGAAAAAATTAAATAATTGATGAATCAAGAAAAAAAAGATGGGAATGAGAAAGAGGAAAAGGAGATCGCTGTAGCAAAAATATCAGAGGAGGAGAAATCTAACGAATCTGGCAAAAAGAAAGAGAGAATGATGAATCTGTAGAAGTACAAATAGGATGCTGCAAAAGAGAAAAGGCAGTTAGGTAACAACGATTTAGCACCTAGAAAGTCATTAATCAAGCTTATGGTTCAGGATGAGCTCACAAAATTAGCCAAAGAATTCATGAAGAATGAGGCAAATTATGGAAATTAAAGTAGCGTTTAGTGGGATTTATATACCATGGCTAACTCACGCTTTCTACTCCTACTCCAATACAATCATAATAAATTCTATCCTTATCAATTTATCATGAATCTTATCATATATTGGAGACAGAGTGTATGACGCCCAAACTCTGGGTGTTTTGCTAATGCCAAGGCTCCAAGAGTTGAATTTGCTACCCCAAAAAAAAAAGCGAAAAGGTAATACAACATCAAATATGGCAACCGTAGGTCCAAACCAAAAAAAAAAAACAAAATCTCATTGGCTGATAAATACGAAGCAAGATTAAATCCATTAAAATATGGGCTCCTTTGTAAGACCTGGACAATATACCAACCCAAAAGGAGGAAAATAAAAGGATTGTCAAAATTCCAACAGTTTCCTTCTGCCAAGCATTCGTGACTCAGCTGTTCACCAAAAAAACCAAAAAAACTCCAAGTTTGCATATGTGTTTGACTCCAGAGGGGGTTATTTGTAGGAGGTAAAAATTTGACTGCAAATCGGGTGGTGTCACGTGTAAAAAAAAAATAATTTGACCAATCACAAATTTCCATGTGTCACATTAACTTTGGTGGACCCGCTTTATTAAAATTAAATGTGAATAAAATTCAGCTAGTTAAGAGCTGCCTTTTGTCATCGATGATGCAAAATTTAGTAATTATTTTCTTTATTTAAAGTAAGGAATAATTACTGGGCCTAGGCCTAAAGCCCGGTTCTAATCCTAGCTGGTAGAGCCTATAAATTAGAATCCTTCCCTCGTCATTTTTGACATTCAGCATTGCAGAATTCATAGGCTTAGACTGTAAGCAGCATCCAGCTATCAAGCGAGAAGGATCAGAAACTTGCAATTCAGAGTTAGCAATCAACCACTTGCAGATCAAGAATAAGTAACTATTTTAGAGTTGTCCAGCTTTGCACCAATCGAGATCAAGCGGTCATGCCCTCGAATTAATTCAAGTCATTAGGAGATCGAATTATAGGACTGGTTCATTGTATTCAATTCAAATATTGTACCTACACATACTACGTCAATACAAAATAAAATTTATTTCTCAATTTCTTGTCTAATTTATTTTAGGTTCAAAATTTATAATTACAAAAGGATTTGTAACCAACTTTGGGATCTTTATATGCATCAAAGTTGAATTATCGACACTCCTCGAAGGGTTGAAACTTGCAAAGTTCAATGTATATGGCAATATTCTGGTGAACGTGGACTCAAAAGTGGGAGTTAAAATGGTTTTCGAAGTGGCCAAATACAACCATCCATATGTTAATGTCATTAAAGCGATATGACTCTTGGTTCATAATCCAGAATGGCATGTGAAAATTAGAAATTGCTATCATGAATCAAACCATGCTGCTGACTATTTAGCTAAAGTACGGATTGAATTTAATTCCCCCTTTAAGGTCTTTGATGACCCTCCACCCCTTATTATGCATATTTCATTTGAAGATGCATCAGGAGTTGTGAGATGAGTTAATACGGGGATTGAAAATCTCGTGCTCACTTGTGGGACCACATTGACCCTTGAAGCGTTCATGGCAACTGCTCGCAACTGGAAGGAGTTGGAGCATTACACTTAGACTTATTTTCTCTATATATACCACAAATAACCATTGAGATAAAATGCTGATAAGAAAAATGCAGATATTCTCATATTCATGTTCTCTCATATTCAATTCAAAGGGTGTATAATGTTGACCTTGTTCCCACCATATTCCCATTTTCTCTGCTCTTCGCCTTATTATCAGCCAAAACACCCAAAATTGGATAGATATGATGGTTAAATTTGGAGGCAAGAATATGCTATCAATCTTATCCTAAACCATATAGATAAACAATTTTATCCCTAAGATCGCATGGGTCGTGTGTGCGGAGTTAATCCTAAGGTACCCCGACATATACGACACTAATTTTTCAGGGCCTAAGTTTTTTAGAGTGAATATTTTAGTAACTTGACGTTTGTTGACCGAACTTTTAGGTGTCCTCTGTTTTTCTTAAACTCCTAAACTTTTAAAATTTACATTTTAACTCCAATCCTTAAAAACATGCTTTTGAAAACTTTAAATTTGTGCATGTGTATTCTCTCTCATTTAGCAGTATTTGAGGTCCTCTTTTATTTGGTATCAGACCCATGTGACTGAAAATAATTAAAGTTATTCAGATGATTAATAATTAATTAATCTAGTTAACTGTGTTTAATGCTTGAATCATCAGCTAATTACCCTGCTTCTAATTGTTCTCATATTGTTCACTCACCTGAAGAAACCACTTCAATAACGCCCCAACTAAATTGTATCACTGATATAGTTCTCGAACTAAAAATTGAATTAGCCAAAGTTAAGATTTAAGTCAAGGAGCTTAAGAAGCAATTATCTGTAATCCATCTTTCTTTAGTCAACGAGAGTAGACACAGTGGAAAATCAACGTTGAGTATTAGCACTGCTTTTCAGCATAAATATCCTTTCCAAAACCCAAAAAACAAAAACCTATTTCCTTTGCATGATATATAAATCTAAAAAGAAGTAGGAGAAAAATTAGCCAAAGCATCATTTGAAAAGGCATAAAAAAGAAGAAAATGATGGAATATAAGCAGTATAATCTTGGCAAAGTACGGGATATGTTTGAAAAAGAACAAAATCCAGAAGAATTAAATAAAATCATGGGCGCAATTATTGATAAACAAGATGTATTAAATGATGATAATGAGGAGACAAATATTGCCCAATTAGAAGAAGAAATATATCAGCAGATGAATCTGATTAAACTAGAAGACTTTAATGTGCTACCATTAGAAGAAGTTAGAAGAAAACTTGATAAAAGCATGATAAATTGGTTATTGAAGATGAAATCAATGAGATTGGAGAAGAACTCAACTTAAGTGAAATAGAAACCTATCTAATTAATAATGTTGTTCCTAAAGTTGAAGAATTTGGGTTAATATTCTAGAAGAAATACTAATTTTATGAGACCTAAGTACATTCCGATGGGATGTACAATCAATTTTTCTTTTGGGTTTATGCCAAGGAAACCTACTACCCTTGAAGAAATCGACCTTACCCCAATTAGCCAAACCGGATATATCCTAAGCATCGATGGAGCCTGTAATAGAGAAGAAATATTTAAGCACTGGGAAAGAGGTGTAAATAGTGTCATAAACCTAAGTACTACATGGATTGCAACAAATTTCCTAAACTACATCGAACATAGTTTTTCTAACACTATGGATGACTGGTATGATTTATTAAACGAAGATGGTGAAAATACATTAAGAATAATGGAAATACCGTCTGCTATGTTAAAAAGTCTATGTAAGAAAACTGAAACCAAATGCATGAGAGCTAAACTTGATTCTGAAGAAAAAGCAAGAGAATGACAGAGAAAGATTAATAATATAGCATTATGAGATACGAATTTAGTTAATATTATTACAAAATTGGGCATAATATTCTATGACAAATTGCCTTATTCTATACATTCCATAATTAATGAAAAATATATTACATGGCCTGAAAGAGCAGATGTCGTTGATATCCTTGGTTCAAGAATCTCTTATTTAAGAAAATGGGTCAATCATCAATTTCTTAATCTCAAAAAGCAAAGAAAATTAAGAAGCAATTTTTAACATGTTCGGATTCACGTCACCGTTGGGCAAAGGAACCTGAAAGGAGAATAAAAATAAAATTTTGTAAGAAAAAGAGCTTTAATAAGCAAAGGGGAGAGAAATATAGAAGAAAATATTATAACAAACCAAGCCTTAAAAAACGGAGATTTTTAAGGAAAGCAATTTATTATCCTGCATGGAAAAACAACTATAAATGCTGGGAATACAAAGATGTAGAACATTATGCTATGAGTGCAAAAATAGAAAGAATAACAAGCTTATTGAAACCTTATGTAGCCTAGATTATGTTGAGCTTAGCGAGGAAAAAGCATTAGACCTATTCCTAAATAACAGTAAAGAAATTGTTGAAATTATATTGGATAAGGAATATAAAGAATGTGATTATGAAGAAACACGCCAGATGATAGAAAGTAGCTTAATTTAGTCTTGGTGATCTTCAAGGAGAAGAGTTTGTTATAGACAATGAGAACGAAGAAGACAAAGGAGATTAGGTCCTTCCCACAATTCAGGAAGACATGATCTATAAAAAATTCATCTTTCAATTAAAGAGTAAGTATATATGTGAAATGATGGAAGGATATCTAGAAATCAAACTATGAGTATGATGTAGGGGAAGTTAATCTCACTACTTGGAAAAATATCCTTAAGCATAACAAAGATAGAAAGTACAGATATATCCATGTTAGAAGTGTCCAAGTTCAAATCACTCCATTATAATATTATAGCAAAGATATTGATCTTTATGCTTTGCTCTATGATATTAGGTAAACCAAATTTAATAATCAAATTATCACATGAATTAAGACTAATTTATGTCATGGATCAGTAGGATTTAATTATCAACCTAGATATTATGTAAGCCTAAAAGGTAAATTTGCTAAAAAGTTCTTATCTCTTATGATAAAAACAATCGGGATGGACATGAAAAGAGGAAAATACCTACTACGAATATTTTGAAAAATTATCTACAAATTAGGTAATACTACAGTCTAAAAACTAAGATGACAACTATGGAGGCAGCAAAATTTGAAAGTCCTACCCCTATGCAAAAAAATCCAGAGGATTAAATCCAATCCTCAGGGGATGAGGATTGACTGTTCATAGATGTCTAGCTTTGCCAACTCCCAGAAAAATCAAGAAGAAAAAGGTGATAAAAATTGATGAGAATGGTAAAACTGCCATTAAACCCAAATTAAAAAGATCAGAGAGAGGAGAGAGATCTTCATCAACTATAGAAGAGCTTAAAGAAGATGAAAAGGGGAGGATATCCATTGAGGATGTTTTGGAAAATTATCTACAAATTAGATAATACCATATGTCAGAAAACTAAGGTAACAATTATAGAAGCGAAAAAATTTGAAAGTCCTCCCCCTATGCAAAAAATCCAAAGGATTAAATCCAATCTTCAAGAAATAAAAATTGACAGGTCATGGATATCGAGTTTCTCCAACCATACAAGAATCAATAAGAAAAATGTCATAACAATTGATGAGAATGGTAAAATTACTTAAAAACCCCAATTATTAAGAAGCATGAGTGTAAGATTAGAATGGGGAGATGGGTCTTCATCAGATAGCAAAGAGCATGAAGAGGATGATATAATTAGGATGACCTGTGAAATGCATGGAATGAGCTTTGAACCTGCAAGACGCAATGTAGATAGAAGTATGAGCCTAGATAGGAAAGTCATTGGGCGCAAAACAAGAACTAATAGTGACCTATATATGAACATGAATTAATCAAAAATATGACAATAGAGATATGCTATGAAGCTACCAATATAAATCCTAATACCATCCATATCCCAATAAATGTATGCTTAGAGGGATATAATAAATATCAGTTGTGTTTTTATATAGATAGTGATTGTTCTATATGCTTTGGAAAGAGATCTTTATTTCCAGAATTTATGTGGAAATAAGCCAAAAATCCTTTACAAGCAAGGATAGCATTATAGCCACAATGAAGCCATTGAAGGGTTATATATAGAATTAGGAGGAGTTGAATGCACTATACCAGTTCTATAGGCTACTGATCAACCCTTTCATGATATGATTATTGGAAATAATTTTTAGAGATTATATTCCCCTTGGACATAGACCCTAAACTAGATAATATTCATAATTAGTGCTCACTCAGTTCCTATTGAAAAATTAAACAAGGCTTGTACTCATTAGAAAATTGACTTTACGTACAGCCAGCATGGTAAGAAGGTAGTGCTTGCATAATGTGAGATAGCTTTAACAATCTCATTACTTGAGTTATATATTAAAGAGCAGATTGTCGAACAATAAGAGAAATTGTGCAAAGAATTCTACTCTAATAATCCTCTAAAATTTTTGGATAAAGATAAGACATTTGCAAAAACTACTTTGTTAAATCCCAATACTATTATTCAGGTTAAAGAAATGGTGTATGCACGCTAAGACATTCAAGAATTTCATAAACAAATCAAATAACTTCTGTATAAAGGATTGATTAGGAATAGCAAGAGTCCTCACACCAGTCTCACTTTTATGATAAGAAAGCATGCAGAAGAAAAAAGAAAATGCAAGACTGGTAATAAATTATAAAAAGCTTAATGATAATACTGTCTTTAATGGTTATTATATTCCTAACAAAATAGTCATTTTTAAAAGAATTTAAGGAGCCTCTTGGTTCTCGAAAATGGATTGTACAAGTGGCTACAAGCAAATTAAAATGGATGAAGAAAGTATTCTTTTAACTGCATTTAGTGACCTACAAGGACATTATGAATAGATAGTAATGCCATTTGACCTTAAAAATGCACCTCAAATATTCAAAGAAGAATGAATAGCATCTTCAAAGGACTTAATCATTGTTGTTTAGTTTACATCAATGATATCCTTGTCTTTTCAAAACCATAGAGCAGCACAAAGATGATGTCTTAGCCGTCACCCAAAGATGCATTGATCATGATATTATACTTGATAAGACCAAGTGTATTTATACCGAACAAGAAATTAAGTTCTTAGGCCTAGAGATTAAAGCTAAATAAATCATCCTACAAAAGCATATTTTAGAAAAAATAGAAAGTTTCCATGAAAAGATTGAAGATAGAAAGTAGTTAGAAATGTTTCTTGGATGCCTTACCTATGGTTCAGATTTCATTAAAAAATTAGTCAAACTAAGAAAGCCATTGCAGCAAAAAGTCAGGAAAGAAGTAAGTTGGACCCCTAGTGATTCAAAGATTATTCAAAACTTCAAAATGCAGTGTAAAAATCTCGCTGTTCTTAATTTTCCTAATGAAGGAGATGATTTAGTTCTTAAGACTGATGCCAGCAATGAGCACTAGAGTGCGGTACTCAAAATCAAAGAAGGAGAAAAAATATGCGAATATTGCAGTAGAAGTTTTAATAAGGCGAAATGCAACTATACCACAATGGAAAAAGAAATCTTTACATTGATAAGGGGAATTAAAAAGTTTTTAATCTTTTTAGCTCCAAAACCTTTTCTTATTTGAATTGATTGCAAAGGAAAGCTTGGTTTTGTGAAAAGGAATTTATCAAATATGCAAGAGTAAGGGCAGCCTATGCATTGGCAATTATTGCTTAACTAGTTTTTCTTTTGTATTGAGTATATATAAGGATCAAAGAACTCCCTGGCAGATAGTTCAACTCGAGAACTTGTTGATGGTAATCATCAAAGCAGAACTCCTGTCGGAAAAAGAGGAAATTCAATATGAAATGCTATTATTACTACAATGGGTTTCTCTTTCTAATCAAGTTCTTATAGATAATTTGGAATTTCATACAAAAAGTAGATGATGTTTTGGTCTACTGTCTTCTGCCTGCCTAATAGCCCAAAGATTTTCCTTCTAGGGTTACAAGTTAATTACTTAAGGTGCACTTATGATATTCCAGAAAAAATAAGTTTTCATGTTTAAGAAAAATGGTTCAATCAGTGGTATGCGGCCTACTTTCACTAGTATCATAATTATTCCTATGATATTTGGGAGCCTTGCAGTACAACAATCTACTTTCTCGATAAATTTGGAGTTACTGGTGTTAGTTTTCCAGAAAATTCAATATATCCAAATGATCCCGTGATTAAAGCTTGGGAGTATGGGATGGTAGTATACTTTATGGAATTCCTAGATCCAAAGTACCCATTTTTCTCAAGACTAACTAAATTTTAGCAATGCATGTTTAGAAGGATACATTGGATTCTCACATCTCTTAATGGTCCAAAAAAATCCCAAATAATAGATGCCTATTTGTGGAGGTACATTGTACATTAATCGAGTATGAAAATGGACAAGCTAAACCAGCTCATTATCTTATTCAGATAGTTGATTTCGATGACCCCAATGATCAACCACAAGAATAGAATCCAGAACAATGAGAATCAGTTGCTGATCCTACTTTAGCAAGAGCCATCGATTATTACAACGTTTATTATTAAAGTTTGGGATTGATTGAATGCGGAAAGAGACTAATGCATTGCAGAAACACTACTTTTTCTTATCACAATGAGTTTAACAAATATATGAACGTAGAGGGAGGGACTTCAGAAGATATATTTGATTATCTCTTTGATATTGGAGCTTTTAAAAATTCTTGTCAGAAAAAGGAAAGAAATATCTTCTTGAATTATTTGAAAAATGGGATCTAGAGCATCTTCAATTTGATGAAGATTTTGTTGACTATCCGGATAATGATGGTCTCGAAGATATTATTGGAGATGAAGATATGCAGGATCTCAATAATGATGACTAGTCTTGCTAGCATTAAAAGACTCTGAAAAGTGGTTGCTCTATTATTATACTATTTCGATAAGTGTCAGGTCTATATAATAAGGCAGTCCACTATAGTCACGTAATTGTAACTATAGCCATGTGTAAAAATAGTGTGTACTATATCCATTAGGGCATCCTATGTATCCCTAGTCCCTTTATAAAAGGAGAGGCTGAGTAATGAGAAGGGACACAATCATTTGAGTATACCTAAGCAAAAGAAAAGTTAGGATTCTCGATTTCTCTATGAGCAAGCATCTCTGATGATCTTAGTAGTTTTGGTCCCTCTTAAATTTTTCTATTGTGATATTTCCATTTTCAAGCTTTCAATAAAATAAGCTTTCCAGTAGGGAAAGTTATTCAATTGAACCTTATGTCTTAAATTTAATAATTTCTTGCTTAAAGTTTCACAATCCTTTAAAGTATAAATAACTTGATTAGTGACTATGGTCGGAGGTAGGAAACAAAATAGATCTGTGCTATGCCTGATCTAAGGAATATATGGTTAAGATTAGAAATTTTTGTAAACTGAAAGCTAGAGGAATGTTAGGCTCCAATGCCGACTAAGTTCAGGTAATGATCGAAACTATCTAATTAAGTTTTAATTATTTTGCTAGGCATGTGGGCCTATAACCATAGGAAGTATAATATCTAAGCTATAAGTAGTAGATTGTGATAATTAGTGATAGTAAAGTTATTATAAGAAGTTTAATCATTCAAAACAAGTATATTTCTTGAAAAAACCCTAAAAATAGCTGATTTGCATATTTTACCCAATTCTGAGGGTCTTTCTGCAATTTCTAAAACATTTGGGCCAAAAGTGAAAAAGAAACAAGTACCGAAGGTATTAAAAAATTAAAATAGGTTTTTAAAAGGTAGCAAAAACCTAGAACGTCATAGCTCACGGTACTAAAAAATTAAGCAAAAAAGGTGAGAGACCTAAAAAAAATCAATGAAACATATGTCAAGGTACTAAAAGATCAATACCTATCGTATGTTCGTACACGATCTAACTATGCACTTTCTTGGATTCAACTAAGGCAAAACCTATCAAACCAATAGGGCCACACAAAACTAAATGATCGCGCACCTCCATGTAGTCTGACCATGTGTCACGCATATGGGTCGTGTGGTTTCACACAGTCAAATTGTGTATGCTCATTTTTGGAATATTTCCAACACTTCCGGTACAAGGCTTTGATTAACTTGGGGTATGGGGACATTTAAATCCCATCCAATTTGGCACTTAAACTTATATGTATAGATACCAATATTTAGACTTTAAAATTGATTTGTCGAATTTTCATGTCCAGTTAAAGATGATAGGTAGATAGTTTTCTATTGGCCTCGTAAAATTGTAAATACATATCTGAGTCAAAATAAAATAAGGCAAGTAGTGTGGAAAAATTTAATTTGCATTGATTTTCAGAAGATATGCATATAATTTTGAGTATTTGTTATATGTAAACAAATAAAAGTCCCCTAATTAAATCCTCTATTCATTACTTGAAGGAGCTCTAGGTTTGGGATTTGATTTTTATTGACAAATTTCATTTGAAATTCGTGAATGAGGGCCTCAAAATCGAAGTTTTTCCTTAAAAGGATTTACTTATTTTAATTAGAGATTAGGCATCACAAGCTTTGATTGTGTTGTTCCCTTCCCCTTGAGAATTTTAGCTCTTGAGCCTTTAAAATATGATGAGGGTGACTGAGTTTCAATCCCAAAGTATTGGAATAATGTTCTATTTATCAGGAAAGAATTCCCCCTCTTTATTAAGATTTATAACTTGGTATTTGCTAAGCGTGGACCTTTTGACTTGGTAGTTCCTAAATCATTGGCTTAGTAGTTATTGGAGGTGGGGATCTATGGGGTGTTTGGTCCCAACTCATTAAAAAAACTAAATTAATTAAATAGGCTGATAAAAAATAATCAATTTGGCTTCATTTTTTAATGTGACACATATTACTGAATTTTGGAAGGCCTTCCATGGGATTTTAATTTCTTGAGCAAATGCATGGTATGCAGCACTCCCTGGGTTCCAAGGTCATTTACCAAGTTCAAGTCACAGATTAAAGTTGAGCCCAATTTTGTCTATACAGCTAGAGTTTTTGCACGTTCTGCTTAACTCATTTCATTGAGTTAAAGAGCTCCATTTTGGATCCAAAAGTATTGATATGAAATCTTAATATGTATAGTTTATGGATGTGTAATTTATTTTGATCTAAATGTAGCGAAAGTGGTACATCCAGATCAAAACATTTTGATGTGCAGTTTTGATCCAATTCTGCTCAGTTTTGGGGTTTGAGTTGGTTCATAACCTCAAACCTAATTCAGGGCAAACATTTTTTTTTTGGCCATTAGCCACCATCCTAAGGTATCATACATTGTAGGAAAATCTAGGCTAAATATAGTTATTAATGGTGATCCATTAAGCCAAAGTTAGCCTATGCAAGAGTGGCTCTAATCTGCTCAGTTTTGGAGATTAGGTTGGTTCAACCACCAAAACCTTATTTAATGCCAATATTTTTGTTCAAAATGTTAGTTAACATCCTAGGGTATCCTGAAATATAAAGAAATTAGGATTGATAAAGTTCATTAAGGTGATTCAACTAGCACAAGTTGACATATGTAAAATTGGTCCCATTTTGCCCGGTTTTGAAAACCGAGTTGGTTCTCCCACCAAAACCCAATATAGTGATAGTTTTCTTATTTGGGGTGTCTTTTGACATCCTAAGATTTGCTCCCATGAAACAAAATGTGGTGTAATTGTAGCTTGACATGGAGAAAATTGCTTTTGCTTAAGATTGGCTGCTAATCCGATCAATTAGGCTCTAATTCGCCTGTTTAATATCTATGATAGCTCCTCCTTTTGTGTTGCTCCAAAATCACATCCAACCTGATGTGAGAGACATGGAGACATCTGAGAGAAAAGCCATGTGAAGAACTTAAGATTTGGGGAAGCAAACTGCCAAGCTAGCACACAAGCAAGTCAAACATGCACAATGGTCACCTGCTTACTTTCGTACTTGCTTGCTTCCTTGGTCATTCTGTATTGAGATTATGGTTAGCAACCTGATGATTTGATTGAAGATCCTTAATCTTAGATAGCTTAAACCTTGTGATTCTTTTGATTTCAAGGTTGATTATCATGGTTAAAAAAGTAGGATTAGGTCCCCTAATCTTTATTAGCCAATTAACATTCTGAGTTGCATTCTACGTAAGTGCTGAATGTATAAAACTGTAATATCTTGTATTTTTGTCCCATATTGATCCTATAAGAAGGGAACCATCCTTTTTAAGTCTATAAATACCCCCTCCCCCTTCTTTTGTAAAAAGCACATTGAGAATTCTAATGAAAGTTTAAGCTTTTGCAAAGCAATGAAGCTGAGCTTTGTTTTTATCCTACAAATATCTTTTTGTTTGTTCAAGTGTTCTTGGTGGTGAGCTAGAGTGAACCATTTACACAATTAGAGGCTGATTTAGCCTTTAATCTTATTATTGGTGGGTTCTTAGGCTAATTGGTGGCTTTGCCTTTAGATCAAGTTATATCAGTTCATTTTAAGTTCTTTCTTTGTGTTCTTTCATTGTGCACTTGCATTTGCATTCTGACTTTTATGGTTAACCCTCCCTTATCCCTTTTCTATGGGTTGTGGTTTTATCTAATTCTCTTTGCTATTAACCCTCCCTTATTCTTTTAAGGGTTGTGGTTTTTCATTTATGCAAAAGAAAATAACCCTCTCTAGTTTACTAGAGTTGAGGTTCACAAAAAAGAAAATCAAACCCTTTCTTTAAGTTGTGGCCTTGACTGAAAAGATTCAACCCCTACATGCCATTTAGAGTTGCGATTTTAAGGGCTTATTTTACGAGGTCTAACCTTCCAAGTATTTGATTGTGCTTACTTGTGATGGGCTTAACCAACAGACATTGAAGTTAAGTTTGGGTCGAGAACCCCACGTAACATTGTGGTATTAGAGCACAACCCGGATATATTATGAGTTTTTTCCTTTTCTTCTTTACACCATAACCATGTTACTCTTCCTTAGCCACAAAGAACCTAAATCCAAACACAAGACCAAAAAGGAACCCTTAACTCCACAAAAAGCTTCCAACAAGATTTCATTTGTTTGCCCAAGTTCAATCCTAAACTCGTCTCTCTAACCACATATATGCTATATTTCAAAGGAGAGTTGAAACCAACTCTTCACTTGGAATAGGTTTATCTACTTGAAGTTTATCTTGAAGAAAAAGGGTTTTCAGATGAAGAGAGTTTTATAATAGCAATCCCTAAACTCAAGTTGTATGCCTATGCTGGTATACACGCCTTGTTAATGCAAGAGCCAAAGAGGGTAAATTTGAAATCAAAACTTGGGGCAAACATAAAATGTACATGGATAACAAGTTCTTTCCTAAATGTTGTACACACCATCCTAAACTTCGAAAAAGGAGTTTGTCGAGATTTTGACAAAGGTAGAACCAAAGGAAGTCCTAGAAGACGTGATATGTGAACCTAATGAAAGAGATTTTGTTGGGTTTGAACTTGAGGAAGTAGTAAATGAGAGTAAAGGAGAGCTCTTCGAGGATGACTTGAACTAATTAAGCTCTGATCTGTGTGTTTAGTGTCTATGATTGCTCTTCCTTTTGTGTTACTCCAAAATCACATCCAAGCCGATAAGAGAGACATGAAAATGTCCTAGAGAAAACCCATGTGATGAACTTATACTTTGGGGAAGAAAACGGCTATGCTAGCACATAAGCAACTCAAACATGCACTATGGTTACCTCCTTGCATACTTACTTGCTTGCTTCCTTGATCTTTCTATCTGGGCATTGAGCTTGGTAACTTGATGATTTGATTGAAGATTATTAATCTTAAGCACCTCAAGCCTTGTGATTCTTTTGATTTCAAGGTTGATTACCATGCTTTAAAAAGTAGGATTTGGTCCTTTAATCTTTATTAGCCAATTTACATTCTGGTTTGTATTCTATGTAAGCACTGAATGTATGAGCTTGTAACATCTTGGACTTTTTTTCCACATTGAACCTAGAAGAAGGGAATAAGCTTTCCCAAGGCTATAAATAGGAGTTCTTGCGCTTGAAACAAGGAGAAATGAGCGTAATAGAATATGCGTTAAAGTTCAATGAGCTAAGCCGATTTATACCACGTCAAGTGGCCACCAAAAAAATGAGGATGGACCACTTCGAACAGGGGTTAACAGGGGAAGTGCAGCAGATAATAGCAGGTATACTTATGATAATTTTTAAGAAACGTCCCAGAAGGCTATGAAAATAGCCTGCATCATGAACGAAACCGAAATTAAGAATAGAGAAAAGGACCAAGTAAAGAAGAAATTCTGCCCTGGAGGATCCAATTCTCAAGGAAACAAAGACTTTTGGAGGTCTAAACCTGGTATGAAGCAGGACAAAGGAAAGCAAACCACCTGATGGAAACTAAGGAAAACGTGTGACCAATGTGGACGTCAACACCCTGGCCTATGCAGAAACTTTACGGGCCCATGTTTTGGATGTGGTAATATGGGTCACAAAGTCAAAAATTGCCCAAGGGCTACATGGAATAGTTAGGGTAATATTCAGAAATCCGAAATAGGAATCAACCCAGTAGCACAACAAGGTCGTCCACCCGCTGACGCTCCCCCAGGGGATAATAAAAACAACTAGAAGCCACTAGCGGACAGTCGGATACTTAGCTAGAAGGAAAAGAGACTGGGAAACCTTCTAAAACCATGTCAAGTATTCTTCTTGTTGTTAACCAACTTTATGGCCCCATTTTGTTTAATTCTAGTGCTACTCACCCTTTTGTTATCCTTGATTTGCAAAGAAACTTGTTGGTAAGCCTCACGGGATGCATATAAAACTTTATATGACCTCTTCCTTAGGAAATATCTATTATATTGATCTTTCTTTTAGAGATTGTGTTGTTATTATACAAGAGAAAACCCTTCCTAATAACTTGGTATGACTAGAAATCCAAGGATGGGATGTTATTGTGGAGATGGATTTGATAGCTAAGCGTAAAGTGACTTGGATTGTAAAAAGAATGCGGGAGAAGTACCCACATTAATTCCTCCAAGTAAGCAATTTCGAGGACAAATTTCTTTTAAAGGGAGGAAGAGCGTAATATCCGCGTACTTTATTTTCCGCTAAGCTGTTCATAATGCCTTTTTATGGTATAAAAATCGTATTTAATTAACGATACAAGTTAAATTATTATCGATGTGCCTATGTGAGCAATAATTTTATTAAAAATAATATTGTCGTTATTAAAATTATTACTATCATTATTGTTAGTTTAAAAATTTATTCAATGATTTTTAATAAGCATTATCAATGATTATTAACGAGCACTAATTCAAGTAGGAACCCGAATACGATTAGATTGTCAACCTTAGAAGTAGTTCGATGTTTATTAAATTAACCTAGATTTGGGAACGATTAATCGATGAAACGTCGTGTTATCAATTTTGGGTTTAGAATTCGAGTTACGAATTAGGTTAGCGGTACCAATTCTTAAGCAGTTTGAAACAAAAATAAAAAGAAAGAGAGAGGAAGGGGCATTTTGGTAATTTATGCGCAATCCCCTCTCCTTCTTCTTCCTTCACGCGTGAACCCCCCCGACAGTCTCTCTCCTCTCCTCTCTACTTCACCTTCTTCCTCCTCCTCTCCTCCACCATACAAGCATCCAAGGAGCTTGAATTTGAGCAAAATTCCACCATACCCAGCTGTAAATTCTACCCATTCCACCTTTTCCACAAGCTAAAAACAATTGGTGCGAAATTTGGGCTAAGACTAGAGCAAAACCACCACGCTTCCGGTGGGTTAGGGCGACAAATTGGAGCACGAACACGTGCCCAGGTATGGCCATGCAATTCAGCTCTTCGTTGCTTCAATTTTCTATAAATTGGAGTAAAAATTCGCAACTTCAAATACCCAATTCA
This sequence comes from Carnegiea gigantea, assembly GCA_029747015.1. Classification (NCBI taxonomy): domain Eukaryota; kingdom Viridiplantae; phylum Streptophyta; class Magnoliopsida; order Caryophyllales; family Cactaceae; genus Carnegiea; species Carnegiea gigantea. Next base: position 130,875 of record JAKOGI010000170.1, read on the forward strand.
ACCTCAAGTCAATAAGTGAAATTTGGGTCTGCTTTAGGGTTCAAATTTTGTGAGTCTAGAGTGAATTCGGTGCTGCTCGTGTGACCAGAGGGCAAGGTCGGGAATTTGGAGTTGTTTGAGCACCCAAAGTCGAGCCAGCAAGCCCTTCGAACGAACACCTAGCTTGGAATCGAGGTGGGGATTTCTTTACTTCTAAATTCCTATTAATTTTGGCAAATTTAATTAAATTAGCTAATGCATGTTAATTTTGAGGATTGGAATCAGTTTGGGTAAACTTAGAGTCGAGATTGAGAAATTACGAATGCGGTGCTGATTTTAGGTCATTTGTTCGTCGAATTGACGCTAAGTTTTAATAATCGGGCAATTTGGAGAAATGTTTAATGAATAGAATGTTGGCATAGCGCTGTGAAGCTTTAGGATACTAATTGAAGTAATTGTGGAATAAACTGAATTATATCTAAAGGTTATAGCTAAATCGGTTTAGGCGTGTTAATGGTCTATTCGTAATAATTACAATGAAATACTATGCCTATGGATATTGGTTTGCGAACTAGAAAGTAAATATTGCGTTGGATTTTTTATTTGCATCAGTTAAGTATACGTTAAACTCTATGTTGGTTATTAAGCATGAATGTTATACCAATATATGATCGTTCTATGTATTATTGGTTTGTGCATGTGAATATTGAACCGAGCTTGATAGCTGGATGGTTTGAGGTGGAACTAATGAGAAATTTAAGGTTCTTGTGGTCGGTGTTGTGTGAGGAGGAAGCCTGGGTTGTGAATTGCCGCAATCATGTGGATTGCGAGGCCATGTGTGGCTTATTGAGTATATTCTACCAAGTTGTGCTATGAAGTGTGTGAATGTGCCACATGCGAACCCTTTTCCCCCAATGTGCTACGTGATACTATGTGACCAATTCTCGAAATTTTAGACGTGTTTTAAAAGAAGGGTTATTTAGAAAGCTTGTTTTCATGATTGCAAATGGTTTTGAATACTTACCAATTGCCTGATAGTTTATGAAGATGTTTGTAGCCTAAAGGAAATCCTAAATCATTGAACTATTCGGTGAGTGACTCGACTGAATAGTTGATATGTTTAGGAAGTTTAAAAGTAAACTAAAAGTGAGTTCGAAAACGTCTTAAGGCATTGGTTTTTATATAACTTCTCCTTGTGTTTAAAATTTAAACGTCTTGAGAAAGGACATATTAAGGTACTAATTATGAAATTTAGCTGAATTGTATGCTGATTTGTATACTAGCTGCTTATTTAAGTTTCAATTGAGTTTCGAGTCACGAGCTAGTAAAATCATTATGATGTTAAGAAGCGTTTATGTTGAAAAATTATAAAAAAATCTTGTTTTAATCATAAGCGAGCCAAGTATTCCAAATTTTGAAGAGTAGTAAGCTGAAAATGATTTAAAGTTTTAATTTGCTTAAGCACCCTTCTTTGAGTATAAAAGGGATTTTAAACGAACTAAAATTGGACAACTGAATGAGTTTATTACGAAACTTAATTTGAGTTATATGCTATTTGAATGAGTTTATTACTTTAAGTTTCAATAAGCTTAATTACGAATCTAGTTTGATTATTACTTTATGTTTCAATAAGCCTTAATTACGAAACTAATTTGAATTAAACGCTAACTAGGTACCTTAAGTTCCAACTAAGTTTCGATTTATGAGTTGGTATATTTATTACGTTTATAAGAAGCTTTTAAGTTAAAAATGAAGTAGATTCACGAGTTAGCAAACTTATTTCGTTTATAAGAAGTTTTTAAATTAAAAACGAAGTCGATCTACGAGTTACCAAACTTAATACGTTTATAAAAAACTTTTAAGTTAAAAACAAAGTCGATTTACAAGTTAGCAAACTTATATAAGAAGTTTTTAAGTTAAAAATGACGTCGATTTATGAGTTAGCAAACTTATTATGTTTATAACAAGTTTTTAAGGTAAAAACGAAGTCGATGTACGAGTTGGCAAACTTATTACATTTGTAAGAAGTTTTTAAGTTAAAAACGAGGTCGATTTACGAGTTAGCAAACTTATTACGTTTATAAGAAGTTTTTAAGTTAAAAACAAATGAATTATAAACACTTCGAAAAGTTATGGTCGTTTTGTTAAAAAGTAAGATTTTAGCGAAGTAAGCAATTGAAAAAAAGAGAAATAAAATATGTTTTAAAGGCTAAGAAAGTGCTAGGCGATTGGTCAGACCTTGCGAGTGGGAACTGGACGCAAAGATGGCATGAGCTGTTTCCTCCAAAGGTAATGTTAGGAGCTGAATGTAAAGATGGCGCGAGCAGTTCCCGGGAACTGGACTCAAGATATGACTATCTTGGTGTGAGCTGTTCTCCAGATATATTATGATGTGTAACGCATAAGAAAACCTTCAGGGGTACTGGATTTAAGATATGACTATCTTGGTGTGATCTGTTGCCCCACAAAGGACAATATTAAAGTTAGAGTTACTCTGTTAAGACGCATTTTGGCCAATAAGCTAAGTACGTATACCCCAGGGATAACGTGAGTTGTGAGTAATGATCTCACTTAGGGGCAGTGTAGATCTCCCCTAGCCAGCACAATAAGATGTTTTTATGTTATGAGTAAGTTCCTAATAAATAGGAAATTGGCATTTTGCCAATTTAAGCATTTCAGAAAAGAACGATTTCTCAGGGCCATTACGAGGCCATATTAAATAAGATTTGAAAACCTTATAAGGGTTATTAGAGGACCATTACAAAAGAAGTTCTTTTAAAGAATATGAGCCTCAAGAGGCTAACTAAAGTATTTTTAAGAAAAGAAAGAAAGCTTTCAAATGTACATATCCTGCACATATTTTATGAACGTGTCTCCAAGTATAGTTAAATGAATTTTCAAATAAAGTATGGTTACATCCTAATAATGCATCGTGCATTCAAGCTTTTCAGTGTGCATATTCTATGGAAGAATGTTTCCCACCAAGTCTTTCTTACCAGTTTGGATGTTTTGAAAACTTTTATAAGCTTTAAAGAAGTTAGCGTGAATTATAAACTATTCCTGGAATATATCGAGAATCACTGTGTTTTCAAAAGTATGTTGAAAGTTCCATATTCACTCTTTGTGCTTACTTGTTTACATGCTTAAAGTATAAGCGTGGTAATCTTTCCTTAGGGGCTATGATTGTCTAATATGATAGTATTGTATAAATACGTGATATGTGACTAAAATTGGTATTGTTACTTGTAAATGGTTTTGGCTTTAAGAAGTAGGGGAATTCTCACTAAACGTGTGGTTGCTCATCCCTTTGCTTACTCCCTTTTCCAGGTTCAGTTTGAGCAGGTATAAGAGATATTTTGAACTTTTTTTGATACCGACCAATCAGAAGCCTTTTGCGAGCTTTACAAGTGTTCCATGCCTACCCTGTTGTAAATATTTAAGTTTATTGTTATATGTGTAAGCAGGTAGCCGACTTTGTACCTGTATATGTATCATTTTAACCCTTGTGTTAGCTGTTTGATTGTGAGTAATCCCGGGCGAGTAGCCCACGGCGGTGAATTTGGGTAATTTTAGCAGATGTTATACTTTATTACCAGCTTACAGGTACCCTTAGCTGAGCTAAGATCCTAAAATGTTGCTAAAATAGGGGAAACTCTTGCAGTTTTGTTTTAAGATGACTATTTAAGTGCTAATCCACACCCTCGATTTTCAAGAGCCTTAAGGACTTCCCTCCAGGAAGTCCTGGTGATGTGACTCCTCCTTAGGTTGGGGGCGTTATAACTATCTCCTAGATAACTTACTCATGCTCTACAATCTAAGGTAAGAAAACAAGAATGCAGAGGAGTACATAAGAGAATTTGAGCAGCAGTCACTCAAATGTGATATCCAGGAGGATGATATGCAAACTATAGTCAGGTATTCAGCTGGTCTCGATGAAAAGACAGCTCAGTGATAGAGCTACATCCATAAACCATCCTGGATGATCTCAGCTTATTAGCTTACGAAGTTAAGATGTAAAGGAACACCAAAGGAAAATAAGAAGCTAGTAAGCCCCCATAAAGAACCTAGCCCCTTCGAGAAACCTCCTCCCAACAAGGGAAGGCCTAACTTCACTCCTTACTATAGAACCTTACTCCCTTCTACCCCCAAAACACCCAACAACTTAGCTCCTAATCCTGTCGATGCTGAAGGTGTTCTAAGTATCAGGGTCTATACCATACAGCATCTGAATTCCCTAACAAGCGGGTAGTGACCTTGGCTGGGTATCAAGCGGTGCATAAATCTATCGAGGAGATAGAAGAAGAAGGTAACAAAGAACTTCTCTTGATTGAAGAAATGGAAGAGTATGAAGAGGGTTCAGATGAAGGAGATCTGCTCATGGTTAGGAGAGCCTAGACCAGCTTGGTAGCGCCAGAAAACCAAGAGTGGAGGGAGGCCATCTTCCACACCAAATGCACTATAGGAAGAAAAGTCTGCTCGTTGATCATATGTGGAGGTAGCTTTACCAATGTTACATCGAAGACTCTAGTGGATAAACTCAAGCTTCCTACTGTACCCCACCCCTCTCATTCAGTGGTTGAATCAGGGAAAAGATATTCAAATCTCTTTTGAGTGCATGATTTTATTATCCATTAGAAAGATATGAAGATGAGATTTGGTATAATGTAATTCCTATGGATGTTTGCCATGACTCACTAGGCAGACCTTGGTTGTTTGATAAAGGGACTATGCATGATTGTAGATTAAACACCTACACCTTTACCAACAATCATAGGAAGATCACCATTACTCCCCTTAAACCCTCTCAGATTCAATGACCCAAGGAATCACCTTAGCTTGATGTTTTCCTCACTTCACTGCTCATATCCCAGTAGCATAAGTTTGATTATGCTCAAAAACTAATGCTTTTGGATCTTGAGCCAAAGACTAGCCCTCTTATTGTCCATCCTCTATTATAACCTCTTCTGTGTTGAACAAGTCTTCCCCACTGTAATCCCTCCTAGTTTGTCATTAAAAAGGTCTATCCAATAAAAGACTAACCTGATTATAAGGTTAGTATGCCCAAATAATCCTGCTTATGGAATGAACCCTCAACAAACAAATGAGAGGCAAAGGCAGGTGGATGAGTTGCTAGCTTGGTTAGGGAAACCTTAGGGTCCTTATGCTGTTCCAGCTCTGCTAGTACCCAAGAAGAATGGGAGTATGAGAATGTGTACGGACAGTAGGGCCATAAATAAGATCAGCATCAAGTACAGGTACCCTATTCCGAAATTGGAGGATCTTATTAATGAGCTAGATGGTGCCATAATTTTCTCCAAGAGATTGATCTCATAATGGATACTATCAGATAAGGATCATTGAGGGGGATGAGTGCAAGATAACCTTCAAGACTAAGGGAGGACTTTATAAATGGCTAGTAATGCCTTTTGGCTTAACTAATGTCCTTAGCACCTTTATAGGATTGGTGAATCATGTTCTCAACCCTTTAATAGGGAAATCTATGGTAGTATACTTTGATGATATTCTAGTATATATTTAGATTGAAGAAAGGCATGCCCACAGTTTGTATCAAGTACTCCAGATTCTAGCCTAAGAGAAGCTTTATGGTAATCTTGAGAAGTGCAATTTCTTTACCTCGTATGTCATGTTACTTGGCTGTATTGCATCTTCATATGGAATTTAAGTGGATAAAGGAAAGGCCAAGGCCATTAGAGACTCGCCAGTACCTACTTCAATCCAGCAGGTTAGAAGCTTTTTTAGCTTAGCCTCATTTTATAGAAGATTTGTAAGGAACTTCGACTGACTAATGGCTCCAGCTACTGAGGTGCTTAAGATTAAGAGGCTTGAATGAAAGGATCAAGCCTAGAAGGCCTTTGAGAACATCAAGGAGAAACTAACCAATGCCTCCATCCTAACTCTACCACACTTTGCCACAATATTTGAAGTAGAGTCTGACGCATCTAGGGTGGGCATTGGAGCTATGCTGACTCAAGAAGGAAGGCACATTGCTTATTTTAGTGAGAATCTAAGCGAAGTCAGAAAGAAGTTCTCTACATATGACATAGATTTTTATGCCATAATCAAAGCATTAGAACACTGGAGACACTACCTTATTGGTAGAGAGGTCATCCTGTACTCAGAACATGAGGCCTTAAAATTCATTCAAGGCCAGTACAAGCTCAACCCATGGCATGCTAAGGGGGTTGAATACCTGCAATCATTCCATTTTATACTTCACCACAAGTCAGGGAAGCTCAATAAGGGTACAGATGCACTCTCTAAGAGATATCTACTCCGATCCAGTCTAAACTCCAGAATGCTTGACTTTGTGCTGATCAAATAGCAATATAAGGATGACGAAGATCTCTAGGAGTTGTTTGAGAAATGCTCTCATCACCCTCATAGAGAATTTCACATTGATCAAGGCTTTCATTTTAAAGGAAGTAGGCTGTCTATTCCCAAGAGTGGGGTTATAGAACTGCTGGTTCAAGAAGTGAATGGTGGAGCCTTGGCTAGTCATTTTAGGATTGATAAAACATGCTCCATGCTCAAAGAACATTACTACTCGCTTAAATTGGCCAAAGATGTAGAGCATTTTATCAAAAGGTGCTCTATCTGTCATTTGGCTAAGACCCATGTCCTACCCCAAGGTTTTTACTCCTTACTGCCAGTTCCTCAAGCCCCATCGAAAGATATTACCTTGGACTTCATTACTGGCCTGCCCAGGACCCAGAGAAGCAAAGATTCAATCATGGTTGTGGTTACAGCTTATTAAAAAAATGGATTCCCAGTTCCCATCCCGGACCCGCTGGCTCCATACTCGGACCCGGTTGAACTGGGTTCGGGACGGGTTCTGAAATCCTAGAACTAGTTGGAACCAGGTTCGAAGTTGAATCCTAAAAACTTGGAACCGGAACCAGACCTGTTACCCTGTCCAATCATTTTTTTTTTTAAAATGTCTAAGTTACGTAGTTACCTATTGACATCAGGTGTTTTTCTTTCGATGCCACCGTAATTTCCGACTATGCGTTAATATTACTAAATCTTTCTGTTAATGTATAACACTATAAGAAAATGGTATTTTTTTATGCTTGGATGAAACAAAATGCTATTTATTAGTTAACCAATTGGATTTTGATGCATAGTAAATGTCTATCTGCCACTTTGTTAAATTTTATTTTGAGCAATCGATTAGTTAGCTAGCTTCTAGGTTTATTGGTTCTCTCACAAAGTTACAACTACAAGACAAAAATTTAAATGAGATGAAATAAAACAAAATAGAAAAAAATTAGGAGGTAGGTACCCAGTTCCGGACCCGATCCCAGCTAGTTCCCGGACTGATTCCAAAAATCCTCGACCTAGTTCCAACCAAGACAGGGACTAACTCCACAAAAATAGACCGTGTGCCCAGTCCTGCTCAGCCTTAGTGGTGGTTGATCAGTTTATAAAAATGGCTTACTTCATCACCTTTCATGCCACCTTTGATGCTTCCAAGGTATCTGATCTATATCTCAAGAAAATAGTTAAGGTGCATGGCATTCCCAGGAGCATAGTTTCTGATAGAGACACCAAATTTTTGAGTTATTTTTTGTCACCCTATGGAGAAAGATGGGAGCTCTGCTCATGTTTAGTGCCACTTGTCACCCTCGGGTAGATGGGCAAACTAAGGTGACCAACAGGACCCTAGGTACATTCTTTAGGGTGCTTATAAAGAAAACTGCCAATGGGGGGATGAGCTACTTCCTCGTGCTGAGTTTACTCACAATCGGGCTCCAAGCAAGGCCACTAAGTTATCTCCTTTCCAAATTGTATGTGGTCAGAATCCACAATCACCAAGTTTAGTTAGGAAGCAGGAAAAAGAGCTGAGGAGATCAAGGATCTCCACACCAAAGTGAGCACTAGAATCGAGAGGAGCAATGAGCTAGCCAAGAATTAGGCCAACAAGCACAGAAGGGATGCTCATTTTCAACCTAAGGATTGGGTCTGGGTTCAGCTTAGGAAGGAAAGATTTCCTAGCAAGACGAAATCTAAGCTGAAGGCAAGGTCAGATGGCCCTTTGAAGTTTTGGAGAGGATTAGTCCTAATGCATACATGGTGGACCTACCTAGGGAGTGTGGGGTCTCTGAGACCTTTAATGTGGCTAATCTCAGCCCCTACTGTGCTGAATCTGAAGGGTTACCTAGTTTCATGGCAAACTCTCTTCAAGAAGAGGGACTGATGGAGGCCTAGTCATTAATGACTTCATTGAGTCTAACGAGATAGCCAAGGCACGTTCAAGCCTAAAAGAGCTTAAGGAAATCATGGCCTTAGTTAGGGATCACCTTCAATGTTTATTTCTTTTCAATTCTAGTCCAATCAGCTTCTAGGTAGATTTTGTAACCATGATCAGCACGGATCATGACTTGGGGGAGACCTGTTAATCCCCCTCGCCATTAGATCAACTTGTCCATGATCTAATAAAATAAGTTTCAGCATTTTTACAGCACAAGAGGTCAGTAAGTTAAGCCCAAACTCCAGACAATGCATTCTGGGCTGCAACCCAAACACCCCAGTTTTTAGAAGGCAATTTATAGGCTACTTGGCATGCATCTATCATGTGCCTTCAAGCCTTTAAAGTGAGGTAAAATATTTATCAAATAAGCTCCTAAAAGATGGTAGTTAGCTGCCTCATGGCTTGGTTTTATCTAGCTGAAGTATGAAGAAAACACCCTAATGTCCATCTATTATACTTACTGTCTAGGGCGATAATTAGCAAATCTAACCAACTTGCAAGTTATATTTCAGCTACTTAAGGGTCATTCTGAGAGTTTAAACCTAGCCATTTTTGTTAAGTTGAGTAACACCTCATCCGATTATTTTAATGACCAGAATAGTTGTCATTAGCTCCATAGTTTAGTTTCAATCTGCTTATATCACCTTTGCTTATATCACCCTGGGCTGATATGATGAGCATTTTGTTTCTTGTTTTTGCATCTTAGTTGTTGGTTTTGTGAGGGCGAAGCTCATATAAAACCTCTCTTCTTTGGTATTGCATTAAGATCATTATAAATTAAATTCAGAATTGAGTTTATACTTAATTTTCTTTTAAACTACTAGTGGTTGTATCTTGGGTTGGAAGCTCAAGTGGTGATATACTGGGTCATTTTAGTTCTTCTTGGTGGTGTTTCTATATTCAAGAAGCCCTAAAGTGGCCACATAAGTGAGCCTCAAGTGTGGTGTTTTTGTATCACTTGAAGTTCACTTGCTTTTCCAATGCTATCTCATCAGTTTGGTTCTATTTGACTTCAATTCTTCTTGCGGTCTTCAGGAAGAGTAAGGCTAGGGACATCAACACTCATTTTAATTTTGGCCATTCCTTTCTCGGAAGGGTTTCTAATGCAATTTTTAGCACATAGGAAAAATTGATATCTTAGGAAACTACAAAGACTTGGGCGTTCATCATTAAACACCATTAGGTAGGAACCAAACTATACCCAAATTTAGCTTTACCAATACAAACCTGTTGTGTTGGACTCATGCATTTCATCATTTTAGGGAAAGCAAATGCAAACCATTGTTAGAATTTATTCCATACTTAATAGAGAACAAGCAAGGAAGGAATGTAAACTAGAAACAAGCAAATGAATTGTCAAGTTCGGTGCTGATCAAACTGAACTGAATAGCAGCAAACTCAAAGGAAACAACATAATCAGGGCTTGGCTTGGATACAGACACACCACCAAGATAATATCAGGACCCTCGGTGCCAATCTGGATACAGACATATCACCAGATCAACAATAAGACTCACTAGAACACCACCTATAATGGCCAGAATATAGGATAGCTAGGCAGAATTTTTAGAGAAAGGAGCTATGCTCAACTTCATATAATCAACAACTGAGTACATATAACTAAAAATGAGGCTTTTATACTTAGCCTTACACCCTCTCTCAATGGCTAAGTCCGTAAACAAAAGCTAACCAAAAACAGTAAAGAAATTTAAACTACAAGCAGCTTAAAACAGCAGCTTTAACTTGACCCCTGACACCTAATCTCTTCACTAATCTCCATTATTGAGGTGTTAACCCATTGGAGCCTTCAAGTACTGCTAACAATGGCCTTAAGGGCCCATTTGTAGCTGCTGATTTGGTGATTAGCTCGGCTTATTAGCAAGTACAGCAGCTAGGTGTCCATTAGATCAAAAGGTATTTCCTTTCACTTTATGATGGTTAATAGCTAATGCTAGCTTATCTGGTTGTGCTGTTTGAGGGCCTTTCTTATTAATATTTTAGACACCTTTTCATGCCCTTAAACGTGCCAAAATCATGCTACAAAAATGAGTCACCTTTGATTCTCAAAAAATGCTGTTGTGCCAGACTGAAATCTGGACAGTGTAGGTTGTTATCGGTTTGCTGATTGAATAATAGCAAAAGGTGAGGCAACTTGAATCATTTATTAGCTAATAACTAAGCTACCAAATGAGCAAAGTTACTTCCCAAAAGGACTAACCGTCTATTGGACTAAATAGCAGACCTTCCACTAACTGGATAAGCTTGGTAAAATGCTTTGATCTGGACCTTGTTACACAACTTAGAGAACTATTGCTTGGACTTTCTGGCTTGAGCTAGTTTTAGTAGAGTGATCTCCATCAACCTTCCCTAATTGAAGAGGATTTGACCTCAAATCCTTAAGGGATACATCATCTAAATATGCACTAAAATCTGCCACATTAAAGGTGGCAGAAACCCTATACTCTCCTAGTAGCTCAACTTTGTAGGCATTGTCATTGATATTCTCCAAAACATTAAGGGGACCATCTACCCATGGACTCAACTTAGACATCCACTTTTGAGGGAACCTCTCCTTTCTCAAATGAACCCAAACTAGCTCTCTAGGCTGAAAAATAACCTTCTTTCTGTGCTTGTTTACTTGGACTCAGTAGCTAGCTTTGCTTTTCTCAATATTTTCCCTGACCTTGTCTTATAATGCCTGGATCTCCTTAACCCCCTATTCAGCCTCCACACTTGGCTTTCATTCAACTGCTCTTGGAATCAAATGTCTTGGGGTTAGGATTAAGCCCATAAATTATCTTAAAAGAGGACAAGCCAGTAGTCTTATGAGGAGCTCGATTATATGCAAATTCTGCATGAGGCAGTAATAAATCCCAAGCTTTGGCCTGAGTCCTAATCAAGGCCATCAAGAAGACTCCTAAGCTCCTGTTAATGACCTCAGTCCGGCCATCAGTTTTAGGACGGCATGTTATACTAAATTTAACCTTTGTTAGTAGCTTCTTCCATAGGGTGAACCAGAAGTGACTTAGGAACTTAGCATCCCTATCTAAAACAATTGACCTTGGAACTCCATGGAACCTCATCACCTCTTTGAAATATAACTTAGCCACTTGGACATCATCATTGGTTTTGGAACAAGCTATGAAATGAGCCATTTTTGAGAACCTGTCCACAACCTCAAAGATTGAGTCTGTTCCCCTTTGAGTCCTCGGTAAGCCCAAGACAAAATCCATGCTAACATTAGTCCATGGACCTCATGGAACTGGTAATGGTGTATATAATCCCCGAGGGAAAGAATGACTCTTGACTGCTTGGTATGTGGCACATCTCCTAATGATATCTTAAACATCCTTGGACATGCCTGGCTGGAAATAATGCTCCTTGAGCATTGATGTGGTCTTTGTTTTCCCCATAATGGTCGACCAAGGCCCCTTAATAGACCTCTCTAATTAGCAATTCCCTTATTCCACATCTTAGAACACACAATCTGGTTCCCTTAAACAAGTACCTATCCTACAGTAGATAGTCTTCCCTGGGCTTTTATTTACAGCTTTCATAAAAAGCTAGGAGTCCTCATCATGTTCATAAAGAGATTTGAGATGCTCAAATCCCAGAACACAAGCTTCTAGTCGGAATAGCAAAAGATGCCTCCTAGACAGTGCACCTGCCCCTTGATTTAACCTGCCTGACTTGTGCTTGATGGTAAAATGGAATGATTGGAGATACTCCACCCACTTAGCATGCCTAGCATTGAGCTTGTGTTGCCCCTCAATGTATTTGGGAGGCTCATAGTCAAAACGGAGTATAAACTCAGTAGTTACAACACAGTGGCTCTAATTTTGGAAGCACCTGATGATTGCATAAAATTCCTTCTCATAACTTGAGTGCCTTCTCTTGTACGAATAGAGTTTCTCACTGCAGAAGGCAAAAGGCTTGCCTTCTTGGGTCAGAACTTCACCAATGCCTACTCCAGAGGCATCACACTCAACCTCAAAGACATTTTCAAAGCATGGCAAAGCAAGCACAGGTGCTTGAGTTAGCTTCTATTTGATCACCTCAAAGGCTTACTGTGCCTTTGCATTCCATTGAAATGAACTTCCCTTGATCTCTTCAGTCATGAGGGCCATGATAGTGGTGAACTTTTTGATAAACCTCTTGTAAAATGATGCAAACCCATGAAAACTCCTCATATTATAGATGCTCTCAGATACTAGCCAACTCCTAAGAGCTTCCACCTTGCTCTCATCCACTTAAATACCCTTGGCAGTAACTATATATGCCGGGAAAGTGACCTCAAGAGTGAGAAAGGTGCACTTCTTAAGGTTCTTATAAAGCTTTTCCCTTTCTAAGACTTGAATAACCTGCCTAAGATGGTTCAAATTTTCTTCTTCTATCCTACCATAAATGAGGATATCATCAAAGTAAACAACCATAAATCTACTAATGAAGGGTCTAAAGACATGGTTCATTAACCTCATGAATGTGTAAGGTGCATTAGATAAGCCAAAAGGCATGACTAACCACTCAATAAACCTGCATTGGTCTCAAAGGCAGTCTTCCATTCATCATCGTCCCTGATGCTGATCTGGTAGTAGTCACTCCTTATATCAACCTTAGAAAATACTCTTAAGCCATAAAGCTCATCCAGTATGTCTTCCAATCTGGGTATAGGATGCTTGTATTTGATGGTGATCTTGTTAATGGCTCTACTGTCTACACATATCCTCATACTCCTATCCTTTTTGGGTACCAATAGGGCTGGTACAACACATGGACTTAAGCTTTCCCTCACTATTCACTTGACCATTAATTCCTCAACTTGCCGTTGGATCTCTTAGGTCTCCTTAGGGTTCATTCTGTACACTGGTTTGTTGGGTAAAATGGCTCCTGGGATCAGATCAATATTATGCTGAATAGATCTTTTAGGTGGGAGGCCAGGTGGAATCTCCTTTGAAAGTACATGGGGATACAGGTCCAGAATGGGTTTGGCTAGGGGTAGGATGTTTGGAGTCTCTTCTTAGTTTGAATTGGTCTAGAGGATCCAGCCCTTGAAAGGCCTGAATTCATGTTGTGAGGCCTTAAGGTCAGCCTCCATAAGAGTGAGTAGTTTTTCAGTGGTTTTAGTGGGTTTTGAGGCCTTGGTTTTGGGCATTTGATGTGGTGTTAAGGGGGTCAGGGTTATCTTCTTCCCATCCTTAACAAAATAGTAGGTATTTCGATAGCCATCATGAATCACTCTTCGGTCGTACAACTAGGGCCTCCCCAAAAGAACATGACACACGTCATAGGGATTATGTCATACCCTACCTCATCAAAATAATTCTTCCTAACTGGAAAAGAAACTAAGCATCTGGAATTAACTTACAAGCCCCTACCTTAGTCCAGCCATTGGGTAGAAGCCCCAGCTTCTCAATTAAAGTTGTAGAAGCCACATTAGAACAACTTCTGCTGTCAATAATCAGTGAGCAAACCTTACCCTATATGGTGCACCTGCTATGAAAAATGTTCTCTCTCTGCTCATCTTCAGTGCTTCTCTGGGCATTAAAGGCCCTCCTGATGACTAACATTTCTCCCTCATTAGGTTCTACAAGCACTACTTCTCCCTCCTATTCCTCTATCGAACAGACCTGCCTTTCATCCTCCACTTCCTCCTCTTAGAAAGCTTAGTACTCAGCCAGTGTGATGACTCTTCTATTAGGACATTCAGAAGTAATGTGTCCCAAACCACGACATTTAAAGCATCTTCGAGGGGTGGCGGTATTTGGTGGAGGTTTATTTTGTGGAGTAGGGGTTTTGGGATCAATATGAGATGAAGCTCCAATGGGTTTAAGGGTTATTTAAGGGCTCCCCTTGTTAAAAATTTGGCTTCTGGGAAAAGGTTTATGTGGTTCTCTCTTCACAGCCTTGGATTTCTTCTGTTGCTCGACTCTATGAGCCAACACACATACATCCTTAAAAGTAGTGTAGTGTTGCAGTTCAACTACATGAGAATACCTAAGGTCCAGTCCACTGAGCAGCCTTGGATTTCTTCTGTTGCTCAACTCTATGAGCCAACACACAATGGTTTGATCACATTTAATCAAGAGTTTTTCCAACTCTCGAGTGTATTCCTCATAGATATGTTACCTTGAGTCAGGTTATGCAACTGAGAGTAGTTGCCTTGTAGGTAAGAAGGGGGTAAGAACCTGTTTTTGAGCTTAGACTTTATTTTAGCCCAGGCTCTGATCTTACTCTTCTCTTTCTTGGCTCTCTTGGCGCATAGGTTGGTCCACCAAAGTGATGCATACTTCCTTAGTCTTAGTGCCCCAAGCTTGACCTTCTTGTCTTCTAGAACGTCTTTGTAATAAATGACTCTCTCAGCTATGCGTAACTAGTTAAGGAATTCATCTGGATCTAACCTTCCTTTAAAGTCTAAAGTCTTATTCTTGATGTCAAGGCCATAATGCTTGTGGTGCTGCCTTCTGCCTCTCCTCTGCCTTGGTTCAAAATCACTTTCACTTGAGGAAGCCAAGAGGTTGCCTGTCAACCTCTTTCTCTTATGATTGCTCAGAAAGGCTATGAGAGTCTGAATATAAGGCCCTCCTCTTGCTCTTGAGAGATTCTTCTAACTGCCTCTTGCGAGACTCATTCTGCTTCTCAAGATATTCACAGTTCTTCATCAAAGCCTCAAATTTCTCTTCTAGTGACATACTGCCACTCATCTTGCCTATTTTGGGACAAGGGTTTTGTGGACTGTGTGTTTAGGCTGAAGGGGTGTGTTTAGGTTGCTGGCTCAGGCCTAGGAGAGTTGTCTAAGCTCTCATACCAAATATGAAGGAGAACAAGCAAGGAAGGAATGCAAACTGGAAACAAGCAAATGAACTGTTAAGTTCAGGTCTGGCTGAACTGAAGTGAACAACACCAAACTCAAAGGAAACAAGATAATTAGGGCTTGACTTGGATACAGACACACCACCAAGACAATCTTAGGGCCCTCGGTGCCAATCTAGATATAGGCACACCACCAGATCAACAACAAGACTCACTAGAACACCACCTGCAATGGCCAAAATACAGGATAGCTAGATAGAATTTTAAGAGAAAGGAGCTATGTTCAACTTCATATAATCAATAAAAGAGTGCACACAACTAAAAATGAGGCTTTTATACTCAGCCTTACACCTTCTCTCAATGGCTAAGTCCACAAACACAAGCTAACCAAAAATAGTAAAGAAGTCTAAACTACAAGCAACTTAAAACAGCAACTGTAACTTGATCCTTGACACCTAATCTCTTCACTAATCTCCATTATTAAGGTGTCAACCCATTGGAGCCTTCAAGAACTACTAATGATGGCCCTAAGGGATCATTTGCAGCTACTAATTTGATGATTAGCTCGGCCTGCCAGCAAGTACAGCAGCAAGGTGTCCATTGGATCAAAGGGTACTTCCTTTGACTTTGTGGTGGTTAATAGCTGATGCTAGCTAATCTGGTTGTTCTATTTGAGGGCCCTTCTTGATAAAATTTTAGACACCTTTTCCTACCCTTAAGCGTGCCAAAACCTTGCTGCAAAAATGAGTCACCTTTGACCCTCCCAAAATGCTACTGTGCTGGATTAAAATTTGGACAATACAGGTTGATATGGCATGGTCTGCTGATTGAATTATAACAAAAGGTGGGGCAATGTGCATCATTCATTAGCTAATAACTAAGCTAACAAATGAGAAAAGTTACTCCCCAAAAGGATTGACTGTCTATTGGACTAAATAGTAGACCTTGCACTGACTGAATAAGCTGGCAGAATGGTTTGATCTGGACCTTGTTGCATAACTTGCAGAACCATTGCTTGGAATTTTTGGCTTGAGCTAGTTTGAATGGAGGGAACTCCATCAAGACTCATAAAGTAGACTCCTGATGATCCCTAATGAAGTAAGGAACAACCCAAATATACTTCATTTGGTTGATGAAAAGTCAAGCCAAAGCCTCGGTTAGTGTAAAAGTGGTACTGCTCGTGATGCGAGGAGTTAGATTTGGATTTTGGTGACAATGAGGATCAAGGAGCAGCCAAAAGTTCCTTGGGGTTTGGTGTGCATCGTATCCCCACTTATAAAACCAGTCCGGACAATATCATTTTGTAAACTCCCTTTGCCAAATTTGCCAGCAATTGCTGATACATTTCCAGTTTCTTGTTATCTAAAACCCTTAGCTAAACGTTCAAAATCCAAAACCTTATATGATGCAGTCAATTTCCCCACCTTAATCCATTCCAGAACCTTTTTCGATCCCCTTGTAGGTTTCTTCTCCATCTCCACTGAGGCCATTGGCTACTTTTTTTTCATCAGACATTCTAATGGAGCATATTAGCAACAACATATGGCAACATATAGCCACCAACTCAAGAAATTATTACACTGCTATATTTGGGTTTTTTGTTATAGGTCATGAATCTTAATTTATAGTAAATGTTTTGAACATACGTGTGAAATAAATTCATGTGATCATATTAAATATCAAAGTAAAAAAAAATTAAACAGTCATTAAAAATCTTTAGCCATGTTAAATGTTTTTTAGAAAAAAAAAAAGTTAAAGGCCGTGTTCAACCTTCTGCATTCCAAATGAATATAGGGACACTTGAAGTGATTGAATCCCTAATGTTAAATAAAGCATTATAATTTATGAAATGAACAGTCATTTTGGAACTTCAGATGAATGATATATATGAATAATTGTATCTTAATTCCTTGGATTAACGTGTATGCAATGTTGAAAATGATAACACTAGTTGTAGTTTGTTTCACTATACTCCCACATCTCACAAAATTTATTATGCTTAGGAAATGAAACTTTTTTAGGGTGCATTATTTAATACACTTTTTCCTGTTCGTTTTAGAAGAAAGGGAAGAGTTTTAATGATGATTATGATCATAACAACAACAACAATTACAACAACAACAATAATAATAATAATAATAATAATAATAATAGTAATACAACAACAACAACAACAACAATAATAATAATAATAGTATTATTATTATTATTATTATTATTATTATTATTATTATTATTATTATTAACAATAATAATGGACTTTATTTGTGGATTTTCATAAAAAGAAAAAGCGATAAATTTTTTTGGAATCGGAGGGTGTGTTAATTTTTAAAAAGTGAGTTAATTGAAGATTTAATAGGTTAGTAGTGGGTAGTTATTAATCAATGTCTTTCAATATATTAGCTTTTGCTTAGATCATTAGAAGGGAAAAAACGAAAAAAGATGCCACTAGGCATCAGAGAAAGAAACCGATGAAAGGCAAAATCACACATAATAAACACAAAGAAAGGAGAGCACTAAATGGTAAAAGATGCACTAAATGATTACTAACCTACCACCCTAAGTAAACTAAAGCCCTTTCCCACATGAGCTAACTGAACCCAACCACAATTGGAAGAATATTAAATCTACTTTTCCATTTTCAATATACTAGCTTTGGGAAAGTTAACTACTTGAAGATTAGATAGGTTAGTAGTTTGTGTTCATTAATAAATGCAAATTATGAAGCCAAATAAGACATGGTTGATGCATGCACGTATGCCACGTAGAACTCTTTTTCTTCTACCTACCTAATTAATTAGTAATGACCTTGTGTAAAGCCTCGTTCATGTCTCTTTATAGATGCATGTATGACATTCTTTTTTTTAATTTCCTTTTTAAAGCTTTGCTCAAAAATATCATATACAAGTCTCACTACATGTTAGCATTTCGGTAAAACACTATATGTAGAAATAATGGAACCGAAATATACATTGGATTCACAAGTAGTGATTGAGAAAAAGAGGAAAAAAGACAACAATATCTTGCATAATCTCAAATGTCAATCAAACAACTCAAGTATCAAGTTCGATTTATCACTAGTTGCAATGTTATGCTTTGCATAGCTAGTTTTGATTTTTTTTTTAATGTGTTTGTAGATTAAAAAATATTCTTTGTAACAGGCTAAATATTAGTAAATTCAAACACATTCTATTTTTTCACCAATATACACACTAGATTTAGCTTTTACAAATAAATGATTGCATTGATTTTAAAAAAATATAAAAGAAAAAACGATGTCATTTATTGCACATATTTAATACAACATCTTTTTGGAGTTATATACTGAAATGCAGTATTATTTTAAATTGTGACTTTAAGATATAAGAATTCATTTTAAAGTTACTCATGCCAAAATTAATTTGATTAGAATGGCAATAATATAATTTTTTTAATCTTTTAACGTAATTAAGCCTTTGAATTTTAAAAAAAAAGCTAAAATATTTCTTTTGATAGTTTTGCCCTAACTTAATGTTAAAACATACTCAAAGAAGCTAAAGAATATACAATTTTAAAATTTGAAGTGATATCTTAAATA
The DNA here is from genome assembly GCA_029747015.1 of Carnegiea gigantea. NCBI lineage: Eukaryota > Viridiplantae > Streptophyta > Magnoliopsida > Caryophyllales > Cactaceae > Carnegiea > Carnegiea gigantea. Next base: position 149,513 of record JAKOGI010000170.1, read on the forward strand.
ATGTGTTAAGAATTGACCTTTCTTTTGACCTATGAGAATATAAAAGTAACGTTTTTCTAAGACATCCACATCCTAATGCAACTATTTTACTAACATTATGAACGATCAAGCGTTAATTACAAAGTCAAATAATCATAATGGTATTAAGAATTCAAAATTACACACTTGATAAGAAGGAACTTAATTAAAATAATGAAAAGAACCTTCAAAAGAAATCAAACGATAAATCAAAAAAGAACTTAACTTGCAAATACATTAGAGATGCATAAAACCTTTAATATGAGAATGTCAAATACTTTCAAAGAATGGACAAAGACCAAAAAATTGCTTCATGATTGAACAAAAACTTTTCAAAACTTGTGTATGCAATATATGTGCATTTCTCTTTTTTTTTGGGATAGAGAATAGGGGAGGAAATTCCACCAATCAAAGTTTGAACTTATACAATGATCTTTTTTTTAGCAACATATTTTAAAAGTGTTGCCCAAAGTTTATGGCTATCGTAATAGTTTGCAAAGTTGTTCAACTACATATATTAAGCAACATTAATAGACTGCTGTCATAGCGCAAACTTTACTTTTGAAAAGAGCAATTAAAAATATTTAAGAGGCTCGCGAAAGCCAAAAGGTTTGGTAGGTAATAGAGGTTATCAAAGAGTCTAGACACATAGAGAATTTGCTAATAGATGAACTCAGATAAGAGAAGAAAAGGCACTAAAGAAAAATACAGCTCTATATTAATATAGCCCTTACCTTTCTTATGGTAAATTCGATGGAAAATAAGTTTCTTTCTCCTTTTTTAGAGGCGGTAGAAGAGAAAGATTTCTATCTCTTGCATTTCTCATGTTAAGTTGGATCAAAAGAAGGATTCCAGTGAGCTTCTTACATAGATATCACAGTAATTGATTGAATCTGTTTTACGATAGCAACCCATCTAGAATTTGGCAAATGTATTGTTGTTGTTATAGTGCAGTTCAGAATTCTATGTTGCTTAACTTTTTATGCCTTTTTTTTCTTCTTTATTTTTCCATCAGGATTGGGGGTGAGAGTGGCTAGGAAGTTGTTTGTTACCTAAATTTGTTCTGTCACACTTTAATCGAACGATCTAATGAAAACCAATGGAGTGATACTGATATAAGTAACACACGTCTATACACCTGCATGTTTTGTTGGCCATATCTACAACGCACTTTATAAAGAAAAATACTGCTCCATGCTAATATAGCGCTTACCTTTCTTATGTTAAATTCGATGGAAAATAAGTTTCTTTCTCCTTTCTTACAGGGGGTAGAAGAGAAAGATGTCTATCTCTTGGATTTCTCATGTTAAGTTGGATCAAAAGAAGGATTCCGGTGAGTTTCTTACATTGAATATCATGGTAATTGATTGAATCTATTTTACGATAGCAACTCATCTAGAATTTGGCAAATGTATCGTTGTCGTTGTAGTACAGTTCAGAATTCTATGTTGCTTAGCTTTTTATGCCATTTTTTCTTCTTTATTTTTCCCTTAGCATTGGGGGTGAGAGTGACTAGTAAGTTGTTTGTTACTTGAATTTGTTCTATCACACTTTAATCGAACCATCGAATGAAAACCAATAGGGTGATACTGATATAAGTAACACATGTGTATACACCTGCATGTTTTGTTGGCCATATCTACAATGGAAGCTCTCTTGTCTTCAAACAATGTAGTTGCCTAACCTAATATTCATTTCATTTCATTCTTCATTTATGAAATTGGATTTGCTATATGATAACATATTAAAGAAATTGAAGATTTGGCAATAAAAGAATAGGAACAGAATAATGGACATAATCTTGATGCAATTTTCAAGGAACTCTTGGAGTGATATCTTGATTGCTATATGTATTTGACATGCCTAAGACTTAGTTCATCATATCCAAATTATGATCTTCTAGTTAATTTATTTAATTACTTGGCAATTTTGAGTACATACTTAAACTAATTTTGAATGCCTATTACTAATTTGCTAGTGGACTTTTCCATTGTTTTTGCTCTATTTTATGGTATCTTATAGCTTAAAAGATAATCCATGTAATTTTTAGCTGGATATGGAACTATTTTGTGAAGGATTGCTTTGAAGATAGTTGTCTATTTTGCCCTCTTTTTGTCATTTCGAGAAAAATTCATTGTACTTTTGGATTTTGGTCTATGCATGATAAATTTAAGGGATTTGCTTTACAATTATAGGGAATTCTAATGAGGATTAACTTATGCATTTGACCAAATACAATGTGCGAACTTTCATTTACGTAATACAACTAACTTTGATGGAATGATACATTTTGCGTAATTGTAATGCTCTCAAGGTAGTTTTGGTATTTGAAAGACAATAGGTTTATATTTACTCAAGCCATTGCAATAGATAAAAGATTCATTGCCTTAGTACCTATTGAAAAACGTTGGCATAGTTGCACCTATGGTAACAAGTGTTTTTCCTTTATGCAACGTTTATAAAATTAGAATTGAAAACTATTATGTTAGTCTAATGCATCACCCATTAAACGCAGCAGTTGAGATAGAGATACATTAGGCCTGTGGCAATGATTTGAAGCTCCTATGTGTCACGGGGCCATTACTTTCTCTCCAAACGGCCGGTCTAATGTAGTGTACAGCACCAGCACTTATAAGCCCATGGCCCTCCTGTCACTTTTTCTGATGTGGGACTCTTGTCTCTGACATTCTTCCCTACCTACCCTACCCATCGGAGCACTTAAAGAAACATCAGAGTTAGGACTAGGATGGCTCTGATGCCACTTGTCACAAGGCCATTACTTTCTCCCCAAATGGCTGGTCTTATCGAGTGTGCAGTGCTACCATTTATAAGCCCAGGATCCTCCCATCACTTTTTCCGATGTGGGACTCTTATTTGTGACATATGGAAACACTTTTTCCCATTGCTAAAAGCTAATTGTGTAGTAGTGATCTTTATGCCTAGCTTATTTTTGTTTGAGAGAAAACTTGAGCCTTATCACTAGGACCTTATATGCATAGTAATCAAATGGGCGACGCATTATTAACCTTCCTTTCCTTTTTCTTTTTCTGGTTTTCATGTAAATCATTAGGGTAAACATAAGGAAATGACAACAAAAATAGCATAGACTTGTACGTTGTCTTATTACATGTAGTAAATAACTTGATTTTTGAGGTGACACAATAAACATATTTAAGCCATTCACATTTTTCTTTTTATTTTTTCCCCTCACATTGAAAATCAAAATCTCCAGAATTTAGCCAATTCGAGCCAACAATAGCATATACTCTTACATATAATTGAGCTCAAGCACCTAGCGTGCACAATGCCTGCGAGACCCACCACGTTAGTCAGGCCTAATATTTAGGCCTGACAGCTACATAAGTCTCTTAAGGAGGCAACCCTAATTGTTCCCCCAACCTATATAAGGAGGTTTCAGGGGGCTAATTAGCCGACACAAAAAATACTAATCTCACAGCCTCTCCCTTTCCCCTCTCATGGCTGCCCAACCATCTACCGGATTTCGGGTCTATGACGGGAACCCTAAAGGTGACTCTAGTAGCAGCCTCACATTCACATCAACATGGGCCATTCCCAACAGTCATTCCGCAATTCAGGTTAGTCCTATTTGTTCAACAGTGGTATTAGAGCCAAACTGACCGGATTAGTCCCGTCTAATGCATTCAATAATCTGAATGATAAGCATGCTTGATTCTTGAAATATGACCACATGATTAGTTGTTTAATTTTTGTAATTATACAACCCAAAGCATGCTTCTGTAATTCTATAATGTCTTGAATTGACTAAAAATTGAATATTTAGTCAAATCACTAATGAACATATATGCTCAGATTGTAAATTAATTCATGCAATTAATTAAATTCACGCTTAACATGTTTATATTTTACAAGCATGATTCTTTATGCTATTCTCCGACAATCAGTCCTGCACAGATTGATTGTTGCAAGTATGATATAAACAATTATAGTCTGATTATTTAAAGCATGATTCTTTTATGCGATTATGTGTTAATCAAGTTCATGTCTAGATTAATTCTTGCAAATCATGCCTTTTGTATCAAAACCCTAGACCCCCCCCCAAAACCCTCCACCCAAACCTGACCTCCTCGACCACCCACGCCTCGGTGGCTGCGGTGGTGGCAAAGGATCTGTCAAGGGCTCAGGGGCCTCGGAGAACCCTACAGCACAACTTAACAAAAAATAAAAATAAAAATGGAGGAAAGGGTAGAAAAGACTATTCATACCCATCAGACACCGCGGAGGGGTGGCGCTTGTAGGTCACGCGCCGCCGACGAAGGCCGTTTTCACAATCTTCTTTCTCCTAAACCCCTCACCATATGCCGATCTATGCAACCCTAGAGAGAAAATCACGAAAATAACCACCAATGGAGGTGTGTGAGTCCACGGACCACCACCTTAGCGGCACGTTGGTCGTGTGGCTCTCTCCCCGGACTCGGTTTCAACCAATACACAGTAGGGGTGTCAGTTTTAATCAGGTTTGCATGTATCAAATGCTATGGGAGTTTGTTAAGCACCGGTGGGGGTGATGGTTACATCATTTGGGCCTTTTGTTTTTGTCAATGTTCAATGGCTATGGAGCACCATTAAAGACGAAAGCTGGAGGCTAAAACCGACGACAGGGGCTGCAAGAAAGGGAGCCTTAGAGCTTTATTATTCATGCGCTCTGTCTCGAGTGAAGGCACACGAAAGAGAGGCAGAGAGGTCGAAGAGGGGGGGAAAGAGAGAGGGTGAAGTGAGGGCGTGAGGGTTAGGATTAAGAGTGAGTAGGGCTCACTTTTAAATACCCTGGGGGTGGGGGAAGGGGTTTTCTGGACTTTATGATTGGGCTGGTTCTTTGGGCTATTTGTCTTATTTCATTCGTGACTCAATTTTCTGTTTTTATTTTCTATTTTATGCTATTTAAAAGCTCAATTTCTTTTTGATATGTTCTCATAATCATATAAATTAGTTTATACGTTACAAATGATTATGATTTGTCCTGTAATTTGTATAGAGTCGAATGATTATTTCATAATTGTTATTATTTATGTAATGATAATATAAATCTTAGTGGTATGATATATAATTGTGTGTTATATTTCGATAAAATAGAAACTTGTTTAGTTAACATGTTATATGAATTAGTTTTATGTAACATAAGCTTATGTAAATATCTTTTTCATAATTAAAAGTGAATATCTTTGTGATAGTACTAAGTTAATATGTTAATTAGTTAGCAAACCTTTATGAATTATATCATAGTTAAATTAAAGAAACCCCTAAGTTCATATCCATATGTGATGATTATGAGCTTAGCAAAATTTTAGAATGCATAATACGAATGATGGGGTTCTCTTGATAATTTAATTATTAAACGACATGTGTAACAAATAATGTATATACTTTTAGATATGGTAGCTAAAAATAAGATAGGTTTTATGCAATCTAATGATAAACTAGATGGTTCAAACTACGGCACCTGGCATCTGAAGGTCCAGTTTGCCTTAAATGATGGGGACATGCTAGGCCTCTTGACTTCTTCTATGCCTGCTTTCACAAACAAAGATGATCAAGGTAGATATATTACTGTTACTGAGTAGCACCAAGAGAACCTAAAGGCATACCAAGCCTAATTCAAATGTAATCATTCCACACACTATACAATGCTATCTTACATACAAAACGATCTCCTGGGTGAGTTTGAAAGCTTCCCCACTGCTAAGGACATGTGGACGCAGCTTAAGATTAGGTTGAAGCAGACATCCTCTACAAGCGTGCGTACCTTGCAGCTAAAATGGATGCAATATACTATTGACTCTACTCATAGTATCTCCGAGTACCTTCAAACCGTAAGTGCCATGGTTTAAGATCTTAAAGCTACAGGGCAAGAAGTTTTTAAGGAAGAACAAGTCCTTAATGTGATTAGAGCTCTCCCTAATCATAATGAACATTAAGACCTTCGAAGCGATCTCAAAGCACCTCGAAATAGAGGAAGAGCGTATAACGATATATGCACCTCCTAGTGTGGCATTCGTTGCCAATGGGTCGGGGCCTAGGATCAAGAGGCCTTATCATGGTAAGAAGCCTAAGAAGGGTCCCCATCCTCCTCAGAACTCTTGCTTCAATGGTTATACTGCCAAGAAGCATAAGGCTAAGGGCAATGGAACTAAGGATATGGCACGAGTGAAGTGCTATAAATGTGGAAAGAAGGGTCATTTCGCTCGGGATTGTCCAATGCTAGCCAAGGTACCTCTTTCCACTAAAACTCCTAAATTATATGTTTGTTCCCATACATTCATTGCTAACTGTCTTCCTCAATGGATTGTAGACATAGGGGCAACAAAGACATAATTCAGGATAAGGCTGGATTCATGGAGTTCCATCGCTATTACTGGGGAGCGGCAGCAAAGAAGATGTCCTTGGAGTAAGAACACATCAGCTCAAAGTCCATGGAGGAAATAAGTTGCTTCTTCATGACGCCCTCTATGCACCTAGGGTGCGATGCTCCTTAGTTTCATATGTTTCTTTAATAAGATTAGATTTTAATTTTGGATTCCGTCTAGATTGTTTAAATTTGTTTTATAATGGCAGTTTGTTTGGCTAAGCGACATGGAAAGGAGATTTCATTGTTTTGGATTTGGATGATTCCTATGATAATACATGCTCTACATTTGCTTCATACCTTGACTCCAATTCTGCATCTGTTAAATGGCATGCTAGACTTGGCTATGTGGGTCAAGACAGGATAAGTGGGATAGCTAAAGAAGGTATTCTAGATCGACTCACTAGGATCAAGTTATCTACGTGTGAGGCATGTCTAGAAGGCAAGGCAACAATAAAGCCTTTTGGTAAGGCTTCAAGATCATCTAGTCCTTTAGAGTTAATCCACTCAAACATTTGCAGACCCATGAATGTTAAATCACATCATGGGGCCATCTGTTTCATTACGCTTATAGATGATTATTCACGATATGGTTATGTGTGCCCACTATCTCATCGCTATGAGGCACTTAACGTATTCAAACGCTTTCACAACAGAGGTAGAGACTTAATTAGAATGAAGAGTCAAAATCCTTCAGACTGATTAAGGTTGTGAATACCTCTTAGATATGTTTAAAGAGTTCTGTGAGGAAAAAGGTATACAAAGACAGCTAATAATTCAACGCATCCCACAATAAAATGGTGTTGTGGAACATAGGAATCATACATTACTTGATATATTCAGGTCAATGATGGCACATGTAAACCTCCTAATTGGTTTTTAAGGGGATGCGTTGCTCACGACAACCTATATCCTTAACTGTGTGCCAAACAAGAGTATACCTGCCACACCATATGAGTTACGGTTTGATAAGAAGCCATCCTTTGACCATTTACGCCCAAGGGGTTTGGCCGGCTATGTGCATAACCCTATCCACAAACATGAAAAACTTGGTCCAAGAGCCACCAAAATGATGTTTATTAGATATCCCGTAGAATCTAAAGGACTTGTGATGTACGGGGAACACCTAATGGTGGCATAAGAAAAATAGATTTCCGCAATTTCGCTTTTCTCGAGGATGAGTTCCCAACCTTTGGTAAAATTGAGAAGGATGTCGAACTATTTCAGTTACAGTAAGACATTCAACCATATTTCGATAAGGTGTAGAATTGAACTCTAACCAGGTCACTGAAGATGGTACGCCTCCCCTATCCAAAAGGAATGGGGAAGACTTGTCTGCTCAGGAGAATGAGATTTGTCCTCAATCTCCAATACATAAAAAGAGTCAACCTGTGAATGAGATCTGTCCTCAGTCTCTGGTTTCCAAACTTACAGTTAGTCCACATGTTCAAGATCCCATGCCCCCAAAGTGATAGTGGAAGTGATTCTCCACATGCTCAGGGCCCCACAGCTCTTAGAGAAAGGGGGAGGGATGCCTCACCCAGGAAGATAAATAATGAAGGTCCTAGGATTCGAAGGAGTGAGTGTGAAAGAATTCTTCGACCATATTTCCAAATCGAAGAGGAAATATTCCTATGCACTCCCTTGGAAGTTGAGGAGCCTACGTCTTATCAAGAGGCGATTGACTCACCAAACCGCAAAGAGTGGATGGATGACATGAGGGATGAGATGGACTCGATGGTGAGAAATAAGGTTTGGGAACTTGTTGATCTTCCACCCTAATGTAAGTCTATCGGGAACAAGTGGATTTTAAAAATAAAATGTCGAGCAGATTGTTCAATCCATAAGTTCAAAGCCCGTTTAGTGGTAAAAGGGTTTATAAGATTAAGGGTTTAGATTATGAATAGACATTTTCTCCTATGGTGAGATTTGCCTCTATTCGCCTACTCCTGGCCCTGGTTCCCATTTGGACTTAGAGTTATCTTAAATGGACGTGAAGACTGCTTTCCTCAATGGTATCCTTAAGGAAGAGATCTATATGGACCAACCCATTGGTTTTGTATCAAAGAGACAAGAGGACAAGGTGTGTCATTTTAAAAGGTCCATAGATGGTCTTAAGCAATCTATCAGATCTTGGTACTTAAGATTCGATGAAGCTATAACTTCGTTTGGCTTATCCATGGTTTCAGAAGATCACTCTGTGTATGTCAAAAGATCAATCGGGGGAATTATGTTTCTTGCCCTGTACGTTGATGACATACTACTGGCTGGGAACAACTTGGAGATGATTGGCTTTCCTTCGTCTTTGAGATAAAGGACATGGGTAAAGCCAAGTATGTCCTAGGCATAGAAATAGTTAAAAATTAACCTATGAAACTCTTAGGTATATGCCAGGAAGCATATATCAAAAAAGCCTTGGAACAATTCCGTATGCATTATTCCAAACCTATAGACACTCCAGTTGAAAGGGGTTTAACCTTAAGCCTTGACCAATGCCCAAAAACAAACAAAGAAAAGTAGGCAATGAGAAATGTCCCATATGCAAGTGTCATAGGAAGCTTAATATACGCCATGTTATGTACACGGCTTGAGATTTGCTTTGTGGTTAGCTTGGTAAGTCGTTACCAGAGTAACCCAGGACTTGCTTATTGGCAAGCCGTTAAGAGAATCATGCCCTACTTTCATGGTACAACCGCCTTGATCATATGCTATCAAGGCGGGGACCTTAAGATGAGAGGATATTCAGATGCCGATTGGGGTGATGACCCAGATGAGTCCAGGTCAACCTCAGGGTATGTCTTCACCCTAGGTGGGGGAGCCATATCATGATGTATTAAAAAGCAAGAGTGCATAGCTCTATCGACTATGGAGGTAGAGTATGTCGCATGTAACCTAGCCACACAGGAGGCAATGTGGCTCAGGAGTGTCCTCCAAGATCTTAACCTCACTCTAGAGTTGATGATCATGTTGAGATGTTGAGTGATAATACAACTGTCATCCTGTTCGCTAAAGATCCGAAGTTCCATCGAAAGACTTGCTTCGTGCGAAATGTCATAAAGACAAAGAAAGTTGCTATCAAGTATATATCTACTAACAAGATGATTGTTAATCAATTAACTAAGCCGATTCCTAGAGATGCTTTTAAAGAACATTCGTTGAGCCTAAGACTTTGTAGAGTTTAGTTTTTGGAAGAAAACTTGTTATGTATGACATATTCGCTCTTCTTGTAATGAGCATTTATAAAATAAAGATTAAAGGTTCTTTTTCTAAATGCTTTATGATTTATTTGTTAGAGATGTTGAAATGTCACAGGCTTCTGATTGGCCTAGTCACACAAGGAATTACCCTAATGCTTGAGTAGTGGGCAGGATGAGACTGAATCATATTGGCACTAGGTGTGCAATATTGATTACTCATATTGAAAGTGTATGAATGTGATATAGTCAACTTACTAAGTCTAAGATGAGACTTAAGGGAGTCAAATATGAGATATGATTTCATATTGAAGCCTTAAAAATCGAATCTTGAGTGTCAAGATTAGCATTTAATATGTTAATCTAGTAGCTCAGGTTAGATTTTTTGGGTGAAAATTTAGCCTGGCAATTCGCATGGCATATAGAGTGACGAGCCTAGGTAAGTGGGAGCTATGTCATGACACACATCTAATACTATGTGTGCTTCGAAGACGATCTATACACGGAGTGATAATTGACCTTCCTATCTCTTATTTCTGTGTGACCCTATGGATGATAACTCTTTGAGTTAAAACTATGGTATAAAGTCAAAAGCTTAATGTTACTACTTTAATATGCTTCTTAAGGACCATAATGTATACGGTTCAATGAGAGGACGTTAGGAAAGCAGTTAAGCTAAGATGCAACGCCATGAGTGTTTAAGGGAAAATCAATCCATCATCACCAATATCAGCCCAGGTGATTATATTCAGTATATAATCATACGATATATCATGGCATAAGGGATTAGAGATGCCACAAGTGATGTATTAGGATGATTTGGGGTATCATGTTTCATGAAAGTGTTATGTTAGTTAGATGATAACTTAATATAACACTACTTGTTACTCTTTGGTCGCACAACCTATTCCTGGTATGAAGCATGAAGAGTTGTGACTCATAGAGAGCATGTGTTTTGCGGCCTATGTCGCCAAGTCGGAGCCATTAGCTAGGCCTAATATTTAGGCCCGACGGCCACATAAGCCGCTTAGGGCGACAACCCTAATAGTCTCCCCAACCTATATAAGGAGGTTTCAAGGGGTTAATTTGGTGACACAAAAAACAGTAGTCTCACAATATCTCCCCTTCCCCTCTTATGGCTGCTCAACCATCTACCAGGATTCAGGTCTAAGACGTAAACCCTAAAGGCAACTCTAGTAACTGCCTCACATTTAAATCGATGTGGATTATTCTCGATAGTCAATTCTGCAATCTGTGTTAGTCCTATTTGTTCAACACACCACTAAACATAGTATATCAAATCATCTCAGCGCTAGTAAATAAATTACCTAAAAAGAACAAGATTTCAGTCCATATACATGTACTTAAAATCCATAGGATTTATCGGTCTTTGCCTATAAAAATTTTACGAAAGAACTTAAAATAATTAGTTTTTGTTTGTGTGTGGATGGTACCAGGAATGACATACCTCAATTGATTTTCTTTGAACCAGGCGCTAGTTTTTTTATATACATAAATGTATATTTATAATTTGCTCTTAAATCCTCATCTCTTTGAACCTCTTAACTTTTTTTTTGGGTTTCATTAGTAACCCATCCCTCATCATTGAAGGGATCAATAATGTAGAATATTTGCCTTAGGACCTATAGCATAAACACTCGAATTAAACACACAGATGTATGCTTGAAATTTCCAATTATCTGACGTTAATTCTTCTATCCTTCCCATAAACTTAGTTGCTTTACTAACTTAAACCTTTAAGAAAATAAAGAAGGGTTAACCCATAGCTCCTTGTTGTTTTATGAATAATGGCAGAAAAAAGGGTTTTAAGGATCACCACATTGCACCCACATATGTATGCACTATAATCTTAGGGTATATATTTGAGTTGGGTCCCTTAACCACCATTTCTAATGATGCGCTCACCTCATCCTTTCTGTTTCTTTGGTCTCGTATGTTTTTCTCTTTCCAATCGAGGCACACCTTACTTACTCTTGGCTTGCTTTGTTTGTTGAGAATAAAAGTTGTGAAGAAAGAATGAAAGAGTTATAGGTGTAGGGTAAGGATCGAGGCAAGGGGACGATTCCCTTTTATGGACATTTCATTTCCTTAATGTATTTCATGCATCTATTTGCTACTTAGTTGAGTCATATGGTAGAGCTAGATGTTATGTGTATTTCTTAGCTTTGCTTAAGGTGTCAATGCAATTCTTTTATGCATATGATTTTTCACCCTTTTCTCATTGCTTATATGATGTGTCATTACCCAAAAACTCCCTTACTTAGGAACAATCTTCTTTTACCCATGCATGGCTTGGTTACTTGTAGCTAGGTTTAGTTCTCATAAAATTTTCAATAGTGATTAACTTTGCTAATGTCGAATCTTATTGTTAAGCTTAGTGTAAACACTTCGATTGGTCAATGTCAACTTATAAGAGAAGTATGCTTCAAAGTCAATGTAACAATTACTTAGCTAGGTAACTCAAATAAGTGGCTTATACTCGTGTAACTAGATGGCTTGCCTAAATATAATCACATATCCATGTACCTCTAATCTTCTACCTGAACGTCAATCCATACTGGCTAGGTATATAATTGGATGAATAGCTCATTCTTGCCTTTGAATAATTTTTTTGTTGGCAATTATATTTCTATGTAAATTATCATATGACTTGGTCCATGTAGCCATGATCAAATCATGTTTCTCTTCTGATGGAGATCCATCCATGACCATGAATACCTACCCTCAAGGTGCTCCAAAACAATCAGAATCAATGGCTAAAGTGCAAAAAACATGCCTAGTTTGCCTTAGTCATTTTTAGCCTTCATCCTGTCTTCGGCCTGTGAACAAACCCGGTTTTGTTCACCTTTTTACATGACCTTCCAATGGATATGATTGGGATGCAGGAGGCCTAACTTTAAGTTTAAGATGTGTTCTTTCCAATAAGACCAATTGCAAGTCATTTGGAGGTCATTTGCTACCTCAAATCAGCTGTTGAAGTCAAGTGCTCAAAACTGTTTCAGTTCTGCCCAGTTCTGGAAATGGGTCTGTTTGGACGCCCAAAGCTCCTCCATTTGGACTGAAACTTTTATGGCTTGAAAGCATATTAAAAATATTATCAAGTGGCCATAAAAAAACTCAGCCAAATTACACACATATAGAGCTATTATCCACCAAAACATTGCACAAAACATCCCTTTACCCGGTACATGGCCAGCCGGTACAAGGAGAGATGATTGAGGTGATTTTTGCTCTAATCCATGCTTAGCCACTTGCAAGAGCTGTCCTAAGGAGTGCCAATCTGCTGAGTGAAGTTTCCAAAGGCCCCTAAGTCGACACCTAAGCCTCAAGATCAGCAAAGATGAGGTGTCATGCCCGGGTTCAATCTAACCGGTTTTGTGTTGTTTGGATTTTGTGATTTCTACCTAGTTTAGCTCCTAAACTAGCTTAGCATAAGGTGCATCAGCTGAATGGAGGCTTCCTTTAGTCCCTAAAGTCGACACATCATCCTCAAGATGAGCATTGAAGAGTTGTCAAGTGGAGGATGCATCTACCCATTTATGCTTTGATTTGATCCTTGTAATTTTGCCTAGTTTAGCTTGTAGTGCAACCTAAGGCCTATGCTTGTACTTGAAAAGCTTGTATTAATACCCCCCAAGGCTTGGCCGGCCACTCACTCAAGCATTTGTATGAAATGAAGTTGAGCTTTGCTCCTTTGAACTCTCAAACTCTCTTCTAGCTTATCTCTTCCTTTGGCCGGGTTGAGTGGTGATCTAGCAAGAGTCTTAACTCCTTCTTGGTGGTGTTTCTGTATCCAAGGGGTGGTTAAGGGCCCTAACATCTTTCCTTGGTGGTGTTTCTGTATCCAAGGTTCGTGTTAGTTCCGGTTGCTTATCCAAGTCTAAGGTGAGTTTGTGGTTTCAAAGTTGCCTTGAACTTCTTGCACTTTTCTTACATCTTTCCCATCCTCTTGGCTTTCCCTAGAGGATACATCATATTTGGTATTAGAGCTAAGGTTTCCCTAGGCCTAAGCTTACTGCCCAACACCCTTCCAAACACCCCAAACACATTCCCCCTCAAAAACACCAAACCGTGCTCCACAGATTTTCAACCATCCAGAAAAACGGCACGGTTAGCCCGTGCCGAAGAGCACGACCGTGCCACCCTCACATTCCAGCCACACCTCCTTTTCCATCCACAGCCAGTAATTCAGCACGGTCACCCCGTACCACTACGCACGACCGTGCCACCTCTTACCCAGCCGCACCCCCAAACTTCACCACATCCAGAACCTGAGCACGGTCACACCGTGCCACCAAGCACGCCCGTGCCACATCCTGTCCGTGAGGTTCCATCATATTTCAACATGAGTACTACTAGTATGACCTTGGAAGAGAAGTTTGAGGCCCTCATGAAGAACTATGAGGCCTTGAGGCAACAAAACGAAGAGGTCAAAGGTCAAAATGACTACTTGAAGCGACAACTCGGAGAATCCTTGAAGCAAAAGCGCAAGGAGATTAGGAGTTCCCGATCTTCTAACTCCTCCGATTCCGAGCAAGAAATGAGAGCGGCCACACACTCAAGCTCATCAAGTGAAGAAGAGGCCTATGGAAGAATGAGGAGAGGAAGGAAAGTAACCTCACACCATGGAGACATCAAGGTAGAGATCCCGGAGTTCGAAGGGAAGCTTGACCCCGACGAGTTTTTGGAATGGCTTCAAACCGTAGAGAGGATTTTTGACTACAAGGAGATCCCAGAGGAAAAGAAAGTGAAGCTTGTTGCCATTAGACTCCGTAAGTATGCTTCTCTTTGGTGGTCTAACTTATGTGCCAAAAGAGCTAGGCAAGGAAAGGGAAAGATTCGAACATGGGAGAAAATGAGAGCCAAACTTAAAGCCCGTTTCTTACCCCCATCTTACCTACAAGATAACTACTCCCAACTTCACAACCTTGTCCAAGGTAACATGAGTGTTGAGGAGTATACTAGGGAGTTTGAGAAGTTGTTGATCAAGTGTGACTTGAGGGAGCCCGAAGAGCAAACCATAGTGAGGTATTTGGGAGGGTTAGATCCTAAATATGCTCATGTGGTAGAATTGCAACAATATACTACCTTTGATGAAGTGTGTGTCTTAGCCCATAAAGTGGAACAACAAAGAAAATCCAAGCTCCTCAAAAGAGAACCCCTCAAACCCTTTCCCGAGAGCCAACCCTTCAACAAGGGGAGCTCTTCCCCACCTTCTAAACCCACGGTTCCAACCCCTTCCACCACACAAAAGAACCAAGCTCCTCAAAAGAGCCTAACCCTTCCAAACCGTCCAAACCCCACAACCTTGAACACAAAAAGATGTTTTAAGTGTCAAGGTCTAGGCCACATAGCCTCGGAATGTCCAAATAGGAGAGTCATCTCCTTGGCCGAATGGGAAGCGACTAAGGAGGAAAAGGAGGAGGAGGACAAGGAGGTGTATTTCATGGAGGAGGTCGTGGAGGAGGCGGACGAAGGAGAGTTACTTGTGTTAAGGAGAGCCTTGAGTAGCCATAAAGGAGACAAGGAGGACCAAAGGGAAGACCTATTTCACACAAGATGCACGGTCCATGGCCAAGTGTGCTCCGTGATTATTGATGGTGGTAGTTGTGCGAACGTGGCCTCACTTAGCATGGTGGAGAAACTCAACCTCCAAGCCTCGGCTCACCCCCATCCTTACAACATCCAATGGCTCAATCAAGGTAAAGGATTGCAAGTAAATTCGAGGTGCTTGATTTCATTTTCCATTGGTAAAAGTTACCAAGATGAGTTGTGGTGCGACATCATCCCCATGGATGCATGTCATCTTTTGTTGGGAAGACCATGGTTGTTTGACCGAAAGGTGATGCATGATGGCTATTTGAATACTTATACCTTTCCAAAAGATGGAAAGAAGATCACCCTTGCCCCCCTAAGCCCATCCCAACTCCACAAAATTAAGCCCCAAAGGAACCAAGAGCATTCGAGCTTACTCCTCACCACTAAAGAGCTACTTCTAAAGGCCTCACACCATGAGTTCAAGGACAATTTGAGGGCAAATTCTCCTCAACAAGGGGGGGATGATGGAGATCCATCCATGACCATGAATACCTACCCTCAAGGTGCTCCAAAACAATCAGAATCAATGGCTAAAGTGCAAAAAACATGCCTAGTTTGCCTTAGTCATTTTCAGCCTTCATCCTGTCTTCGGCCTGTGAACAAACCCGGTTTTGTTCACCTTTTTACATGACCTTCCAATGGATATGATTGGGATGCAGGAGGCCTAACTTTAAGTTTAAGATGTGGTCTTTCCAATAAGACCAATTTCAAGTCATTTGGAGGTCATTTGCTACCTCAAATCAGCTGTTGAAGTCAAGTGCTCAAAACTGTTTCAGTTCTACCCAGTTCTGGAAATGGGTCTGTTTGGACGCCCAAAGCTCCTCCATTTGGACTGAAACTTTTATGGCTTGAAAGCATATTAAAAATATTATCAAGTGGCCATAAAAAAAACTCAGCCAAATTACACACATATAGAGCTATTATCCACCAAAACATTGCACAAAACATCCCTTTACCCGGTACATGGCCAGCCGGTACAAGGAGAGATGATTGAGGTGATTTTTGCTCTAATCCATGCTTAGCCACTTGCAAGAGCTGTCCTAAGGAGTGCCAATCTGCTGAGTGAAGTTTCCAAAGGCCCCTAAGTCGACACCTAAGCCTCAAGATCAGCAAAGATGAGGTGTCATGCCCGGGTTCAATCTAACCGGTTTTGTGTTGTTTGGATTTTGTGATTTCTACCTAGTTTAGCTCCTAAACTAGCTTAGCATAAGGTGCATCAGCTGAATGGAGGCTTCCTTTAGTCCCTAAAGTCGACACATCATCCTCAAGATGAGCATTGAAGAGTTGTCAAGTGGAGGATGCATCTACCCATTTATGCTTTGATTTGATCCTTGTAATTTTGCCTAGTTTAGCTTGTAGTGCAACCTAAGGCCTATGCTTGTACTTGAAAAGCTTGTATTAATACCCCCCAAGGCTTGGCCGGCCACTCACTCAAGCATTTGTATGAAATGAAGTTGAGCTTTGCTCCTTTGAACTCTCAAACTCTCTTCTAGCTTATCTCTTCCTTGGCCGGGTTGAGTGGTGATCTAGCAAGAGTCTTAACTCCTTCTTGGTGGTGTTTCTGTATCCAAGGGGTGGTTAAGGGCCCTAACATCTTTCCTTGGTGGTGTTTCTGTATCCAAGGTTGGTGTTAGTTCCGGTTGCTTATCCAAGTCTAAGGGGAGTTTGTGGTTTCAAAGTTGCCTTGAACTTCTTGCACTTTTCTTACATCTTTCCCATCCTCTTGGCTTTCCCTAGAGGATACATCATCTTCCTAGTCTTTTTAGTCTAATAGTTTTGCTTCTGAATTCAACCTTCTTTGGGTAGGATTCCTAGCACCCTATTCGAATTATCAAGTTTCTTTGATAAAAATCTTCCTATTTCTTGATAAAAATGAAATATTTGGGAATCGAGTCAAAGGCTGGGTACTTAGCTTATCGTTTGACATATAAATAATATCCAGCTTTAAGGACAACTTTTCAATGCCAACTCTAAATTTTAAGGTCATGAAACATAAAAAGGGAAAGCCTAAAGTCTCAAAATTTATATGTATAAAACTACATGAAAATGTATTTTTATATAATTCTTTTATAACTTGGGTCCTATAGCTTGGATGTACCTTACTGAATAATTTTTACACAAAATTTCATTGTATAAGTTTTTTACTAAATATATATCGATAGAATAAACAAAATATCAAGCATTGAGGCATTTCAGAGAGAGAAAACAGACAAATTTTTGTACTCTATTGATCTTTTAAAAAAAGCACAAGATGTAGGTACAATACAAATATGCATATGTGCATCAAGAAACTAGTTAAATATCTAGCTTAGAAGACCCTAAAACACCCAACAAGAATTACGACAATAATAATTCTTCACACCCCTCTTCAAAGCTGGACACGTTAAGGATTAACAAGTCCAAGCTTAAAAGACAGGAAATGATGTTGAGCCAATGATAAAGGCTTGGTAAAAGTATTAGCAACATGAAGGTGAGATCGTACATATACTATTTGCAAGAAGCCCTCTATACGTTATGCTGAACATGATGGCAGTCAACATCAAGATGCTTTATGTGATTGTGAAAGATAGGGTTAGCTGCAATACATCGGGCTGCTTTGTTTTCACTAGCTTACGAAACAGGCAAGATGATTGAAACCTAAAGATCTACGAGGAAATCTGCCACCTAGACCAACTCATTGGTTGCTTCTAACATGCACCTATATTCTGACTCAGTAAGCGATTTTGATATTGTCTTTTTCTTTTTTTCTTCCCAAGACACCAACGAATCACCCTAAAAACACAATAATCAGACACAGACTTTCTACTAAAGGAACACTTAGGCCAATCTACATATGAAAATCCCATGAGATGGACAGAAGCCTCGTTTGAGAAGAACAGACCCGTATTCACAGTACCCTTCAAGTATTAAGAACATGAGTAGCTTCCTCCATATGAGGCTTTCCATGAGAACTAAGAAATTGACACAATTGCTGCAGAGCATATGTTAAATAAGGCTTGTGACATTAAGATAAAAAAGTCTTCCTATCAACCTTCTATGGTGTTCTGGGTTTGATAAAAAATTTCTAACCCAGCGGATAATTAGAGCCCAAAAGTAAGTGGAGTAACATTTGGTTTGAAAGATAATAACTCTGATTCAGCAGGTATATCAATGATATATTTCCTTTGGTTCAAAATGGTCCCTGCTGAAGGCCTGGCCAACTCGATGCCCAGGAAATACCTAGCACACCCAAGATCTTTGATAGTAAAAGCCTTATCAAATGCTCCCTTAATGTGAGCAATGCTAGATTCAGTATTACTTATGAGTTACATGTCATCCACATAAACTAAGGCAACAATAAACTCATTACCCTATAATCTTGTGAACAATGAACAATCTTGTGCAGACTACTTAAAGCCTAATCCGGTAAGGAATCTAGTAAGCTCCAAATTTCATTGCATAGAGGCTTGTTTAAGCCCATGCAATGATCTTTTAAGTTTGAGGCACAAAATATCCTTTAGATGGAAAAATATAAACCTCCTCATCTAAATGGTTAAATGACAATGAAGAAAGGCATTATTCACATCAAGTTGATGGAAAGGCCATTGACTAATAGTACCCGAAGCAATCAAAATCCTTGCTATGTGTAACTTTGTAATTAGGAGAATGTATGCTTGTAATCCTTGTCCTTCACTTGATTGAATCCTCTTACCACAAACTGAGCCTTATACCTACCAATTCTACCATCTTGTTTAAACTTTACTTTGTAACCCATTTTCATTTAGAACCTATAGCCTTTTTCCTAGAGACAAATTTGTAGTCTCCCATGTCTCATTAGCCTTAAAAGCAGCCAACTCTTTGCACATGGCTTCCTCCTTATTTGGATCTCTCTTAGCTTGTTCATTGCTCAATCGTTCAGGAATAGATGATACAATACAAACTGAGGTTGTGTAAGTGGTAAAAAGATGGGCAAAATCTGCACTCTAGAATACGGATACTAAACTATGACATGGGCATAATCTATAAGCCATGATGGAAGTTTATGATCTCTGGTGGATTTTTTAGGAGGGGTGGAAGTGATAAATTGGTTAGACCCAGTAGTAATGTCCTCTAATAAGATTTAGGAACAAAGGTAGAGGGAGTGGGAGAAGTCAACTGAGAAATTGAAGGATTTGTGGATGAATCAGGGTTATTATATTTATTAAGAGGTATAGGATGATTAAGAAAAATGGAGGACATTGAAGGTTATAAGGAAGAAGGAATGCCTTGACAGCCTGATTTATGAGGAGGTATGTTGTCTATAAAAGTCAAATCCCTACTTACAAAAGTTATATAAGTGTCAAGCTCATAGAGTTTGTATGCCTTTTGATATGGAGGATAATCAATTAGAATACATCTCTTGGCCTTTTTGCCAAACTTATTAGAAGTAAATATATCCAAGTTACAACATAGACAACTAATTACCTTAAGCTCACTATACTCAAGAGTCTTTCCATACAACAACTCATAAGGTGTTTTTGAAGTCAACATAGTAGAAGGCAGCTTGTTGATAATGTGTGTAGCAACAATTACATATGCCCCCAAAATTCGAGAGGAAGATTTACATGAATTCTAACAGCCCTAGTTGTTTTAACTAGGTATCTATGTTTGCACTCAACTCTCCTATTCTGTTGTGGTGTCCTAAGAACACTCTTCTTGTGCACTATCCCATATTGCCCAAACAATTGTTAACATTACCCTTGAATAAAATTTTTTTTTGGGGGGTAGAAAAGTATGTGTATTGCATTGCATTCAAAACTTTGTAGTTGTGCGGTGTTCTATAAAACTAAGGTTATCTCAACCTTCTCTACATAAAGGGCTAGTTCGAGTTTTATTTTTTCCTTTCTAGCAACTTCGCTTATGTACTGTATACAACTCCTGATTATTTGCAAGCAACTTGTTGTGACTTGGTTGATTTTCCTTTCATGGTGCTAAAATCGAAGGGTATTTCTCTCCTGCCACAGGCAGTAAGTTGCTCCTACTATGTAGAGGCTCAATATTTTCTATCTGATTGCATTTCTGGCCTTCTTCCACATCAATTTGGCATGTTGTACATGTATGATAGGCCCTGGTAGTTGCATGGTACTGAGAACATTTTGCAACACACCCTAACTAAACTAACATTGGTGGAAGAGCTGTTATCGGGTTTCAAGCTGTTCATAGCACAGCAGACACAATGGTGTTCGGAGTTGTTGCTTCCACTTTATTATATAGTGATAGGTTGGGAGCTTCCTTAAACACAGTTTCCACAAACATATGAAGTGTCTAGGTATGTTATACCTACTCCAAACAATCTCACCCTAGAAAACTTCTGTTTAGGCCCCATCAACCACTTGTATCCACTAGCTATGGAGTATTGTTTACTTTTGGTCCTTTGCCATTGGCCTTGTCCATATCCCTCAACCGTCTTATCCTGGACTTGTAGTATCTTTCTCTAATGTCATGAGGAGTTAGGGGAACTCTGCATTTGCCAAAACTTTGTTCCTTTTTAGTAGATTTCATGGATCCATTTTACCTATAAGCTTTGTTTCCCCTCTACCAGAAACCACACATGCTTTCCAATTGCTATTATATTCGATAGATTGTAGTTCTTTATACCCAATCCCCCTTGTGCTCTTGGCTTGCATATAGTGTCCCAGGTAACTTGAGGAGTTTTTTGATAGTTTGTACTCTTACTTCATAGGAAATATTTGTAAATTACCTTTATTTGCTTGATGATTTTCTTAGGTAACATAAACAAGGAAGACTAATAGGTACGCAGTGAAATCCTTTTGTTGATTTTCTCCACCAATGCATGACATTGTGTAGTACTTCATTTCCTTAGTAAGAGTGGTATGCCCAGGTATTTCACAGGGAAGGTTCCTAGAGCAAACCCTGTAAGTTGGAGGACCTGCTATTGTGTAGCTGCATTGATACCGGCCATATAAACATAGGAATGCTGTGCGTTGGCAAATAGCCCTGTAGTGTTGGAGAATTGCTAAATTATTTCCATGATAGGCTGGATAGTATGTATGTGCCCCTTGCTAAATATCATTAGATCATCAGCAAAACATAGATTGATCAACTTCATGCCTTTACAAAGGGGATGATACCTGAAAGGGTGTTGCTTAGCCTTGAATAAAAGGATTCTAGTCAAATACTCCATTACAAGAACAAATATTAATGGTGATATAGGATCCCCTTATCTCAAGCCCTTCCTTCCATGAAAGTTACCATATACGTGGCCATTAATACTCAGGCTGAAATTGCAGGTAGTTATCAGCACTAGGATCCATTGCCTAAATTTGGGTGGGAACTGTAGTTTACTCAATAATTGGCTGATTAAGTCCCATGAGACTGAGTAATAAGCTTTTCTTAAGTTTATCTTGAACAAGCATATGCGAGAGACTATTCTCCTTTAATACAGCCTTATCAAGTCCCGGCATATCATGATGTTATGCCCTATTAGTCTACCCTTGATGAAGGCTGATTAGTTTAGATGGAGTACCTTTGGCCACACTGCTTTCAGTCTTGTACATAACAGCTTTGCGATACCTTTGTACAAGGTATTACAGCATGTTATGGGCCTGTATACTGCAACATTTGTTGGATTTGGAACTTTAGGGATAAGTGCAATGTTAGTGTTATTCCATTCTTAGGGCAATGTCCCATGATCAAAAAAAACCTAAGATTGCTTTGCATGTATCTTCCCCAATTATTCCCAGCAACTCTTAAAGAAACCACTCGAATAACCATCTGGGCCTGGACATTTATGATTAGGGATGAAAAAATTACAGCTTTAATTTCTTCCTTAGTGCATGGTCTTCGAAGAACAAGTTGCTGAGAGCTAGTCAAGCAAGGTCACATTGTAATGATCCCATCTTCTATGCTTCTATTGGTAATAGCTGGGGATCCCAGATAATCTTCATAATAATATGTGAAATGCTTTATGATTTTGTCATAATCCCATGTCCAACTACCATCTTCCTCCTAGATAGAGGATACTTTGCTGTGGTGATGGTGTTGTTTCAACTTAGCATATAAGTATTTATCATTTGTGTCCCCCAAGTTGAGCCAGTCTTCTTTGGTCTTCTGTATTAAGAAACTTTCTAGTCTGTCATGCCACAACTGGTAGTTAGTCATCAGTCCTTGTCCCTCTACATATAAGCTGTGTTGAAAAGGATTACTTTACAATTGCAATCTAAGAGTGCTGAGGTTCTCCTTAGTGTAATAAACTTGATTTGTATCTCACTAAAGTGCTCTCCATTTAGTTTCTTGAGTGGTTGATGTAGCTTTTGCAGTTTCAGAGTTTAGGTAATTGTCAATCTAATAATTGTTAACTAGCACTCTATCAATCCTTGAGAAGATTCTGGATCCATGTCCTTCCTTATTTATCCATGTGTATCTGCAACCCTTCCATGCAAGGTCCCATACTTCTATGTCAACTGTACATCTCTGAAAATCTTCCACATCATTTAGTGTGACTGGCTGCCCTCCAATTCTATCTTCAATATTGAGTGGGTGGTTCAAATCTCCCACTATAATCCAAGGTGTGTGTCTGTTTGCCCCTATTGATCTAAGGAACTCCCATAAATGTTGTCTCTTTACCTCCTTATTCTCTCCATAGACAAGAGTACACTAAAATGTTTTGCCTGAAAAATGGTGGTTAACTCTGCAATGTATGGCCTGCTAATTTGATTCCTTGATATGTATTGTAAAGTCTGTTGGATTGCACATCAACCATAATGTAGCTTTCCTATACTCATTATACTGGGGATGGTGTATTCTTCCAGGGAACCTTTGTGCGACTACCTGGAAGTTACCTTCTCTTACCTTAGTCTCCACAAGTCCCAGCAAACCTATTTTATTTTTCCTGCAGAAGGCAATCACATCCTTCTACTTACTGGGGCCATTCAAACCCCTAATACTCCAGCTGCATATATTATCCATGATTAGGTAGGCCCCCCTTCTCCCTGTCTGGCTGGCTCATGCTTTGTGGGATTGGGTCTCTGCTGAATCCTTACTCTTGAAGTACATTGAAACTATTGTTGGTTGGAGTTACAATGGTGGTATTATCATGGCAAACTAGGGTGTTGGCTCTATTGTCCACCTATATCTAGTTAGTGGTTTGGGGTTGATCCTTCGGTTTTTGTTCCTACTGAGTCTGTTTTGGTCTCCATATTAGTGTTTCATCCTGTTTTTTGCATCTGTCAGTCTCATGACCATAATTCTTACATTTGGTGCATGTATAAGGTGTTATTCAAACAAGATCCCCTGCTGTTGAATGATACCTGTCTCATCCTCAAAGTGGATGTGCTTGGGTAGCTTCTCCATGATAGGCATCTCAATTAACAATTTAGCATAATGCACCATATTCTTCTCTATAGTATTCTTATCAGCCATAATTAGTATACCCAGTATGCTTGCAAGCTTGCTTAGGGCTACAAGACTCTAGTATTTTAAGTCCAATTCAGGGAATTGGACCTATACAGGGACTTGTTCTATCTTCTTCTTTTGAATCCCCTCATGCCATGGTTTTACAATAAATGGTTTCTTATAAAAATGATAGAAGCCTCGTTGCATCACAGCATCTCTTATCTCAATTGAATCAAATTTCACCAATATTATCCCATTTTTCAGGATTATAATCTTTTCTATCTTATACTCAGCCCAAATACGTCTGATAAAACCTATCAGTACCCCATAAGGGGGAGATGCTCCTAGAGCATAGCACCCAACTGCAGATTCCCAGTACTCAATCTCAGGTTTGATATCCTCCAATTCAATTTTCGTATACTTCATTTCATTTTTCGACTGTGGTTGTATGAAATCGTTGCTGAGTACGGGGATGCAGAGATTTGGTCGTTAAGAGTGCTTTACAAATTTCATTGCACTGTTCTATTGCCAAATTGCCCAGAACAGTTCGAGGTTTCAGGATTTATCCCAATTTCCTTCTCCATCACAGTTGTTGTGGTAGCTGGAGGTGTTGTTGTTGGATTGACTTGCTTTTGGGGTCTTCCTCACTATCGTTTTTCCATGGCTGAACTTTTCTCATGAGAGAGAAGCTCTAGGAAGAGAGAAAATCCCTATTGCTCTGAATAAATTTTCTACCATTAGTTTTCTTCCCAAACTAAGTACTTTCATAAGCAATGAAGTATAGACTTGCAGATTATTATGCATCAAGAAGGTCCATGTTGTTCTTGTGCAATTACCCTAAATAATTAAAAAATAGCATGCACCTCCAATATCAGCAATTCTATATGGTGCTACCAATCTATATGAGCAAGGTCAAAAGGCTTTATGGCAATGGATTCACCCTTATAAAATGGCCTTATATAAAATTTGGACAGCAAACAAGTGTCATAGAACAAACTGGCTCAATAATCTTGTCTACAAGTGTCAATGTACTTGAGCTAGGAAACAAAATAATGTCCTAATCTAGCATGAAATAGCTTGATATCTGCATGCTTGTTCAGGCTATTAGAAGTCAAGGAATTGAAATAGATGCACTTATTTTTTGCTACAGCCTCAGGTAACTTCGCTATCTCGATAATAGCATCCCTAGGAAATCTGTATAAACCAGCCACTTTATTTCCAGCAGCAGCATAGGCCTTAGTAATAAGGGCCTGAAACAGACATCTAGTCTTAGTAAACAAAATGTGTAAGCTTGAAGTGTCGAGCAACTTCCCAACAGATAACAAATTGAACCTAAACTCTAGCACAAGTAACACTTCCTTCAGTATAACATGAGAATGCATGATAATATTACCGACAATTTTAACCACTTTTGTAGACCCATCGGGAAGGCCAACCAACACAGATATATCCAAAATACCTCTTATCAACAAGCAAATCAATGTAAAGAGACACATGATAGGAAGCTCCCATGCCAAACCAATAATTCACACCAAAATACTTATGAAAATGAACTAAATTAGATAAAGATGAAGGATACAACATCTTACCAACAAAATTTCTAACAATGTTTGGTTTAGGGAAGCCCACACCCTTCTTTTGAGAGCTTTGAAGGTCTCCTTGCATATAGCCTACATCAATGCATTATCTACTTGTGTTTCTGACTTGACTCCTCCATATCCAATGAGAAGACAGTACAAAGCTAAATCTAAAACATCACAAGATGTTTGACAACAACTCTAGTAGTAGAATTTCCTTTGTCCCCTTTATACCAATCCGGATAGCTATGGATGTTATAGCACTAATCCACAGGATGTCCCCTACCCTTGTAGTGATCACAGTACTTATTCATTTTATTCATCTTTAAGTATTTCTTGATAGGAACACCAAAATTCTTAACTATAGGTTTATGAACGGTAAAAACCTTTGTATCAGTCCGAACAACAAAGGTTTTCGACACTTGCCTTTGCTTTTCAAATTGCTACAAAGTGTAATATGCATGATTTATGATAGGGAGGTGATCCATGGATAGGATGTGGCCTCTGGGGTAATCATAGCCACTGTTTAATCCCATACGGAACTGTAACAAATGATTCCTGGCCTCTAGATCATTGAATTTTATTCAGCAAATCACATTTGCATGATTTCAAGGTGCCATAAGAACATTCTAGTATTTGATCTATAGATTGAAGCTCATTGCAAATTTGTTTTCATGTTGCTGTAGCAGGAAGCAAGCAAATTGTTTTCTTGCATCAAAGTAGACGTTTCTTACTTCAACTGGTAGATGAGAGGACCATTCAGTTGCCCAAATCTCTCAGAAATTTCGTTCCAAATGTCCCTGGAACTTTCTATGTACATGAAAGCTCCCAATATCTCTGGCACCATCGAATTCAGGATCCAATACGTCACCATGTTGTCGCACCGAATCCACCTCATCAATTCAGGTGATTATTCATGAGGTCTTGAACAAGAACCACAAATGAACCCTAATTTTGTCTTGGTTCCCAAAGCTCATCGCACAGATTTGCTCCAATTGATGTAATTTTGTACATCAAATTGCTTGTTGCTCAATTGCATTCTAGGATGATCCGATAGGTAGTATGTATCATTGTAATTGTTCTGACTTCGATTGGGAATTATAGCATTACAATTTCTAGGAACCAATAGAACAACATGAAGTATCAATTGGTTTGAAAAACAAATGAGTCAATCAAGAATCACAATATGAAATCGCAAAGAAGGAATTGAAGGAGAACAAAGGATCAAAATACCTAGTAAGCTCCGATACCATTAAGAAGCATGGAGGTATTTCAGAGGGAAAGAGAAGAGGGAGAAATTCACTTTATGTCCTCTATTGATCTGGAAAAAAATGTACAAGATGCAGTTGTAATATAAATATATATGCATGTACAACAAGAACCCAGTAAAATATCGAGCTTTTCGCCCATAGCTACTTGCATGATGTGACTTAGGAGACCCCAACAACAATTAAAAAAATAATAATTCTTCACAAACATAACATGAATGTCACTCAAACAGGCCTTTATCACATAAGATCTCACTTAGTCTCGGAGTTAGGAGACGGGGTGTTACATACTATGTCTTACGTTGTCGAAGCTATGGTGGTGGAGTTTGCTTTGAAGGTGGTTGGCGAAAATAGTTCGGGAAGTTATCTCACTAAACTCTGATTCCCAAAGGGTGGCCTAAGCATAAAATACCAGTTATCTG
This sequence comes from Carnegiea gigantea, assembly GCA_029747015.1. Taxonomy (NCBI): domain Eukaryota; kingdom Viridiplantae; phylum Streptophyta; class Magnoliopsida; order Caryophyllales; family Cactaceae; genus Carnegiea; species Carnegiea gigantea. Next base: position 176,366 of record JAKOGI010000170.1, read on the forward strand.
GGAAGAGGGTAATCTTTGTTCAATCTAGAATGTGTTATAGAAAATTAAGCAAGCAAGAGGTGCTGCATCCTTTGTCAGGGCTAGAAGAGCAGCAAATGGAATTGCACAAAGAATCAAACATATTAACCAAGCTAAAATCAGGTCAAAATTAAATTTTGATAGTAGAAATAAAAAAAATCATGCATTGAGATTTAAAATCAGACAAAGTGTCTATAATGAGTGTACCACTCTACCCAATTTATCAGACAATTCATGCAATCAAATTGAACAAGATTCCACCAACTCTAAATAAGATGTTCAATCATAAACCATAGAAAATAGTCAATCAATAAATATTTAGATCGATCTTTTAACATATAGACGTTTGGGTCGATCTTTATAGTTTATTAGGTGGGTACCTCATGGGGGTACTAAAGTGTCTAATTCAGACATGTTCTTTTCGACTTATGAGAATTACTTATTGGTACTTATGGCTAAAACATGTTAAAACATGTTGAACGTTGCCAAAACTTGCTGAAACATACTAAAACCTGCTGAATGGTAGAAGAAATATAACTAGATATTTTCAATAATCAATACCACCATATTAGTGCTGAAAGTTGTCGAACTATGTTGTAAATTGTTGAATTAATGCTAATGATAACTACTTATTATCAATCAAAAAGAACATGCTCTCAAACAACTCAAAATAGGGCGTACTATAAGGCAACCAAGCTAAATAAACGAAAAGCAATTAATAAAGTGTGCTTAGCCTTATTGGTTTTATTTTATTAACGAATTTATTAAATATAGTCTATGGCATGCCTAACTATAAAATTAATCAAACTCAAGCAACCCACAAGGTTGGCCTATTTGCTATGTACCAAGTCAAATTGGATCCAATTTTCTCTACTCAAAATGACATCTCTAAGATCAATTGCCAGCATATTAGCTCCTATATTGGTACACTATGGGCGTATTTTTTTTCACAATAAGATGCTATTATAAGTTGTAAGAAAATGTAAGGAACTGTAAAAAGTTGTAAGAAGATGTAAGGAGTTGCAAGGAAACCATAAGAAGATGTCAAAAGTTGTAAGAAACTGTAAGAAATTGTAAGAAGTTGTAAAATGCTATAAAAATGTATAAGCATAGATCTCATTAATTGTTAAATTATAAAAAATTTATATAAATATAATGTTTAGATATGTAAACATATTTGTTAGTAATTAATGTATAATTTGCGAAATAAATTATTTCATAAAAGTAAATTATGTGTTATATGTCAGTGATATTTTAAAATCAATTTTATGTTAGCACTAAATAAATTATTTTTCACATTATAAAAATAAATTGTGTTTTTCTACAATTATTATTTTTGATGAAAATAAATAATATTAAAATAATATAATTTATGAAAATAAACCTTTAAACAAGACATTAAATTAGACTCGAGTAGTAGCTTGAGATATGGTCTGCCTGAAGGACTGATGGCGCGATTCAGCCATCATCACTCATCTTTACGAGTAACAACTGAGAGAACATTCAAAGTACTGAAGGGGAGATGGAAAATATTGGCGAACAGAATCATTACTTCTTGTATTCTACAATTTTATTATTTCGCAAAAAAAGGGCATAGCAATCTCAGCATGGGACCCAAATGTGGATGGGTCACCCAATATTCTTAGTATCATGGTAATAGCCAAATTGCCATGGATAAATTTAGGGGTGAAATGGCTTAAATACTTTCGTCACTTACAATTTGACTATTTTTATATATGATTCACGTCGAGATTCTAACATGAATGCAATTTTTGTATTATATTTTTAAAAGCACGTTAACTTATTTTCTCTATAATGGCGTATATGACTCACATCAAAACGCAAATATAGTTCATGTGGTTAAATTTTGTTTTTATGTTTATAGAAATATTGTTTTCATAAAAATATATACAAATTTTTCATACTCGTAGTATATAAACAATATATAAATATTTCTATAAATATGAAAAAAATAAACGACAAGTTGAATGCTATAAAAAAATATAAGGATATGTAAGAAGATATAAGAAGCTATAAGAATTTTGTTAAACTTGTAAGGAGTTGTAAGAAGTTAAACGGAGATGTAAATAGTATCCTAGATACTCAGACGCTGTTCTTTTCGTTGGTAAATTCAAATTTACCAACCTCAACGAATTTCAATCCACATCAACCTACTTCAACTAATTTCAAATCATTTCATGAACTCCAATAAAAAAAATGCCAACTTTAACCCACTTCAACCCACTTCCCACTATTTTAACCAATTTCTATCCATCATACAAAAATATTCAACTCATTTTAACCCACTTCAACTCACTTCAACGCAAAAAATATTCACTTCAACCTACTTTAATCCAATTTTATCAATTTTAATTAATTTTACTTATTTATCAATTTATATTTACCAATAAAAAAATAGACCCTCACTATGGCAAAAAAGAATATGACCTATATGTGCTAAATACTAAATGAAGTTCAAATGCTACATTTTCCACGGACGGCCCCAGGCCCAAGATGGGGGAAGGAGGAAAGAGCCTTGAACTGACGCGGGCCCAATCATTACCATGTCATTTTTCTAACAAGGAAACAAATTTGTGCTAGTAGTTTAATTTCGGACTTTCTGGTCTGAAGGTGAGCTCGGTATACACCATCAAATGAAAGGCATTGCTTTCTGTCTGGGCAAGAAACTCATCTTCCTAATTGCGCTTTTACATAAAATAAAATGCAATGATCCTTAAGCATATAATTGGAGTTGGCGCGTGGAGAGGTTGTGTCAATCCATTTAATAATTATGTCAATTTCTGCTTCATTTTTGAGTTGTGGGATGTCATTATCTTAAATTTTAGGAGTATTGGATACAAATATCCGAACTCTAAAAACAAGTGTCAGTGCTCTGAACTTTGTAGTTATTTATCTTCAGTAGTCTAAGGTTATTTTAAATTGTATTTTCAAGACAATTTCAATGATATTACCCCTAAACCATCACAAGGTTAAAAACTTTCAATCGCCTACATTCATTTTGAAGTTTAAATTGCTAAAAATATAATTAAATGACTTCTACACATTGAAAATAGATACCCCGAAGGTTTGAAGTGATCGAAGTTACTCTTAAAGTTTGGATTATCATCGTCCAGTAAGCTCAAAGTTCGTATTATTTTCATCTAATAACCATTGATTTTAAGCAACTCAAAATTTCCCAAAATGTCAAATGGCTTATTTCTATGTTGAGTGGTCCAAATGTGATGGTTTCATATCAAATTAAGACTGTGATGTGTGTGTTCATGTTGCTTGCTATAATCGAGCCGATTTGCTCGCTGTTATCGCATTGTGCTAAACAACACGTTAACCTCACACAGGTATATCTAGAGCTCTTTTCCCTATTTCTAAAATTCATTCTTAAAATTTTATGCGATCATGAAGGTCGTGCAGCTAATTCCTAATCAGATTATATCTTAAAGCCTTATTATTGCATGCAATTGAGATAGTCCTCTATTCAGGTACCTGCACATCTAATTAAGGCCCAATTCTTTTTGTGATTTAATGGACTCATCCCACTCCCTCTCACTCCTTGTCACTCCTACCCAATTCTTCTCATTCTTTAAACTAAATACCACTTCTTCCTGCTTCTATCTACTCCCATCTATTTCTTCCCACTTCGTTCCACTACTATTTCCCATATTTTGAAAACTTATCTAATTTATGTCATTATGTATACGAATATTACAATTAGAATTAACCAAATATTTTTTAATCTCTATGCTGTTAACAAAATATTCGTCATTCGTGACACAAATTTCAGACGAATTAATGTTTTCTGTATGTTGAAGAAATTTTTTTTTGCATTGTTAAGCAAGTGTTAGTTATTCGTGACACAAATTACAAATTTTGTTTCTGTATATTGAAGAGATATATTTTTTTTTTTTTGCGTTGGTGACCAAATATTTGTTATTTGTAACACAAAATGCATATTTTTTTTTGTATATTAAAGAAATATTTTTTTTACGTTGTTCGTAATTCATGACATAAATTGTATATTTATTTTTTCTGTATATTGAAGAGATATTTATTTTTGTTTGCTTTGTTAACCAAATATTTTTATTCGTGACTGAAATTGCAGATTTTTGTCTCTATATATTGAAGAGATTTTTTTATTTTACGTTATTAACAAATATTCATTTATTTGTGAAACCCATTACAGATGTTTTCTCTTCTGTATATTGAAGAGATATTTATTTTTTTGCATTGTTAACAAAATATTTGTTATTCGTGAGACAATTGTACTTTTTCTTGTACATTAAAGAAATGATTTTTTCTTTTTTGCATACCAATTTGCTGATAATTCCACCAAAAAAAAAATAGCAAGCACCATCAAATCTACTAACTTCACGGCAACGAGCAATCAGTTTGTGCTTAGGGAGAGCGTCGATGGTTTGGCGACGACTAACAGTCAGTGGCGAGCAATCAACGTCAGACGAACACAAATGGAACACAGGCGAACAGCAGCAGTTCCAAGTGAGGATGATTGCATGCCGAACCAAGCACGACGGCGATCACGGTCCGACGGCGAGCACGGCTCTGTGGCAACCAGTGAACAATCTGCCATGCGAGTTCGAGAGAGAAGAGGAAGAGAGCAACAAGGGGTTTGAGAAACAAGCAGAGTACTTTGAAACTTAGAGATGGGAGAGATTGATTTTTTGAGATAATGTGCCAGAAACTCAGGATTATATTTGGATTAGGATAGGATATGTTATTGTTATTTTATTTCATACCTTTTTCTATATCTAATGCAAATAATAAAAAAGTTTCATGAGAAAAGAAAAATAATATATCTACCATACCCATCATGAATAATGAATTTTTGGTTAACAATGCAAAAACTTAAAAAAATTTCTTCCACATACAAAAAAATTAATATATTTGCAATTTGAGCCATGCATAATTAATATTTGGTTAAGAATGAAAAAAATTAAATTTCATAAATAGACCACCAAAATAAGACATCTGTAATTTGTGTCACGATTAACAAATATTTAGTTAACAACGCAAAAATTTAAAAATATTTCTTTAAATACAAAACAATTTAACACATCTGAAATTTCTATTACACAAGATGAATTTGTGTCATGAATAATGAATGTTTAGTTAAGAGTGCAATTTGTGTTATGAATAATGAATATTTGATCACCAATACAAAAAATATAACATTTTTACTTACTACATAAAAAAACAAATATATCTGAAATTTCTATCACGAATAATGAATTTTTTTGTTGCCAACACAAAATATAAATAATCTTTCTTTAAAATACAAAAAAGTTAACTAATATCTACACTGCAACTCCTTCTCACTCCTTCCTCCTTCTTCCCACTTCCACCCACTTCTTCTCACTCCTTTACACTCCCGCATACAACAAACCACTCCTTCCCACTTTCACCAACTTGTTCCCACTTCTTCCCATTCCACATCTGCAATATACGCATGAAAAAACCAGGACCTACGTTGGCATCTTTTGAAGATGATCGACTCAGCATCATTTGTTGTCACTGTCTTCCTTAGCTCCATTGCTTAGCTTATTGTCACCTAAAGGTGATCTGAAGCCTTCAGATCTTTTACTAACAAGCTATGAAAATCATATTCCGTACTTTATATAAGATAAAGTAGATATAATTGTTGATTATTTGTCATAAATTTAAAACTTGACATTTATATTGGAGTCACGAGAAAGCAAATATAATGCTGATGTGGCTTTCACTAAGCATTGGCAGGGACACTTTCACTTCATTGGGAGCACCACGTAGGCTAGTGGCTTTTGTTAGCCCAGTTTGACTAGTTAAATCACTCTAAAAGGTAGGGGTGAATAGGGTGATGATCAATATTACAAATTAATTGAAATAAAGAGCAAAAAGATAAATGCGGACAAAATATAAGAACTTTTTTATGAGGTTAGCCTCAAACGAACTTAGTCCCCGCCTAGAGTTTCCTATCTCTAGGATTAACCCAATTTTATTAGAAAGGATAGATACAACTCTAGAGTACACCTTACTCTAAGTTACAAGTCATAAGTTGAACCTTTCAATTAGGTTTGGTAGAGTTGACCCTTCAACTCTATAGTCCCACCCAATTATAACTTGAACACTACAAATCAAATGTAATAGAAGCAAATTGAAGCTCAATGAATGCCAATAAGTGCTTGAGTAATATGTATGCCAATGAGTGCTTGCTCTTCTTGTCTTCTTCAACTCTTAGCCAGCTTCTATATTTATAGCAAAGTCTTGGAGAAATCATAGGAAACTAGCTGTTAGACTCATCCTTAATTTCAGCTTCAGTTCAAGGCCTTAAACAGCAGTTCAGGGGCCTTGAAGATCACACAATCTCAGCAGGCAATGATCAAGAGCTATTTTTGGCCAATTAAGAATCTTCCTGATATGATTTGCAGCTTCTTTCATGATCAAGGCAAATATTAAGCATTTAAAACTTGAAACCTTGTTTGACGAAAGTCAAATATTTGCCAAATAAAGATCCCTAATAAATGGCATATCTTATCACATAATATCATAATCAAATTTGAATTATAAAATACAATATCATAAGGATCACATATTCAAATTTGAATATCTAACTATCTTAAAGACATTATGACACATAATATAAAATCAATTAAGTAATATTAATATTCCAATATCCACTTCGAAATATAGCACATTTAAACAATAATAATTATCAAGACAATTCAAATATAACATGATGAATATGTCAATTGATTAATCTCTTTTTGTCTTTCATTAAAACATATTAAAAAACTCAATGTGAGCTTTGACAAAGTTAATAATCTCCCCCTTTTTGATGAAAAACAAAACCCAACAAAAATAACATATCTATATAATTTTAAATGACACACGATGAAAAGTTTTCCAAATATTTCGTCCCCTTTTTGTATTTCATCAAAAAGGTAGCACAAGAAGAGAAAGAAAAATTGAAGCATAAAAACTATGACAAACACATATAGCTACCCCTTGACAAATTAATGACATATAAAGATGCTCCCCCTCAATTTATGACACTCATTAAAAATACAAGGGATTAAACACTAACATTTTCATCAATAATATATCCCAACATGCATACATTGACTTGATATTCTCATAAGCATTGCAAAGGATCAACAAATAAGACCATCAATACAACAATTCTCCCCATTCAAGAATAAATCAAGATTATCAAAAAATCAGCAAGTAACATAGTTCTCCCTTATAGAAAGAAACAATATCATTATGTAAGTGCTAGGGAGCATAACATTATTATAACACCCCAGCCCCTAGGGTCAGGAACGTTATGTTTTCTTACTTCTTACTTAATTCTTGGGATGAAACGGACAGAGTTTCGCCTATAAACTGATCATTTCCCAGGCTAAAAGCCTTACAACAAATCCCTGCATGGAATGGAAACATATAAAACTTTTAGAACAAGCTTAACGGCTACACGCCAGAGTCCACAACTCTACCGGACACTCGCCCGGAGCACACCAACCATAAAGTTCATTAATAGAGAAGAAAATCAAATATACAACTCAATAGTTACATAACCGGAGTAATGGGGTTTACATCCCAAAACACAGCTAATTTTAACTAAAGACATCTAATCAATCAGATGGTTGGCTCACATGACCATACAGAGCGACTCATAAACAATATGCATTATATAAGCTAGAAAACTTAGTTTAAAACAATTACAAACCAGAAATACCTTATATTACATCGTTAAACACAAGAACCTACTTCTATATGGCACGCATAACTCTTTTTCGAGCAGGGGTAATCTCCAGCTCAGCGTAAGTAGCTTGACTTCCACCTGTCATAACAAAAGCCTGGGAAAAAAGGGGAAAGAGTAATGAAATGAGCAATCACATGCTCAGTGAGAATTCCCCTACTCCTTAAAACCCAAAATAGTTGCAGGCAATAATACTAATAATAGGCACATATCACGCATTCATACTTTACTATCATATTAGGCAATCATAGAGCCCAAGGAAAGATTACCCTCCTTAAACTTCATTCCAACTACTCAACTCAATTCTAGGCCCTCAATGGCCAATCTTTCCTACTAGCAGGCATTCAGGCACATAAATAAGTATGCAATAAGGACTGAATACAAAGGCCTTCAAACTCACTTTTGAAAACATAGTGACTCTCGATAAATACCAAGAAGGGTTTATAATCCACGCCAACTCCTTTAAAGCTTATAATTCTTTATAAAAGTTCTCAAAACATCTAAACTGGTAAGAAAGACTTGTCAAGAACATACTTTTATAGAATATGCACATTGAAACGAATAATGCAACATCTGAAACTTCATTTGACTACACTTGGAAATCCTTTCATAAAAGATGAACAGGAGGTGCACATTTGAAAGCTTTCTTTCTTTTCTCAAAAAAACTTTACTCAGCCTCTTGAGGACCGTATTGTTTAAAAGAAACTCCTTTTCTCACTTATTAGAAACTTAGTCATAGCATAAAAACATCTTATTGTGCTGGTTAGGGAGGTCAACACTACCCTCAAGTGAGATCGTCACTCTTAATCTACATTATCCCCGGGGTATACGTACTTAACTTTTGGCCAAAACGCGTCTTAGTAGAGCAATTCTAACCTCGATACTATCCTCTGTGGGGCAACAGCTCACACCAGGATAATCATATCCTGAGTCCAGTCCCCCTCAAGGTTTTCTCACGCGTCACACATCATAACTTATCTGGGGAACAGCTCACATCAAGATAGTTCATATCTTGAGTCCAGTTCCCAGGAGCAGCTCACACCAAGATAATTCATGTCTTGAGTCCAGTTCCTAGCTTTCTTTAGGGGAAAATAGCTCACACCATCTTTGCGTCCAGTTTTCAGGAATAGCTCACACCATGATAACTCATATCTTGAGTCCAGTTCCTACCCTCTGGCCAATTGCCTAGCACTTTCTTAGCCTTTAAGATCGTATTTCATTTCTCTTTTTCAAATGCTTACTTTGCAGGAAACTTACTTTTTAACAAAACGACTATAATCTTTCTAAATGCTTATAGCCCATTTCGTTTTGAATTTAAACTTCTTATAAACGTACTAACTCGTAAAATGACTTTAGTTTTAACTTTAAAAACTTCTTATAAACGTAATATGTTTGTTAACAAGAAAATCGACTTCGTCAATGACTTAAAAGCTTCTTACAGACGTGATAAGTTTACTAACATGTAAATGAACTTCGTTTGAAACTTAAAAGCTTCTGAAAAGTGTAATAAGCTTGCTAATATCTAAACCGACTTTGCTTTAAATTTAAAAGCTGCTTATAAATGTAATACGTTTACTAAATCGTAAAATGACCTAGTTTCTAACTTGGATGCTTCGTATAAACGTAATAAGGTTGCTAAATCATAAAACGACTTCGTGTTCGTCTTAAAAGCTTTGTATAAATGTAATAAGGTTGCTAAATCGTAAAATGGCTTTGTTTCCAACTTGAAAGCTGCATATAAACTTAATAAGGTTACTAAATCCTAAAGCGATTTTGTTTTCGAACTTGAAAGCTTTGTATAAACTTAATAAGGTTGCTAAATCCTAAAACGACTTCGTTTTCTAACTTGAAAGCTTCGTATAAACTCAATAAGGTTGCTAAATCATAAAACGACTTCGTTTTCGTCTTAAAAGTTTCGTATAAACGTAATAAGGTTGCTAAATCATAAAACAACTTCATTTTTTAGCCAAAAAGCTTCTTTTAAACGTAATACGTTTGCTAATCGTGGATTGAAACTCGTTCGAGACATAACGTGCTTAGTTAACGTTTAATTCAAACTAAGTTCGAAATCGAAACCCATTTGAGACATAAATACTTAGTTAGCAATAAATGAAAGCTAGGTTCATTTGAAAATTCCCTTTTAACTCAATGAGAGGTGCTTAAATAAACTAAAGGCTTAAAACATTCCCAAACTTGCTATTATTCAAAAAACTTAAAGCACTTGGCTCATTTATGAGGCAAACATCTCTTCATAAACTTTCTATGTAAATGCTTCTTGAAGCATAACGGTTTTACTAGCTCTTAACTTGAAATTTCATAGAGACTCAAGCAAGCAAATAGCATACAAATCAGCTAAACACACAATTAGCATCTTAAGGTGCTCTTTTTAAGGCTGTCTAAATTCTTTTAAACGCAAGGAGAAGTTATACGCTAACCGATGCCTTAAAACATTTTCGAACTCACTTTTAGTTTGCTTTTAAACTTTCTAAACCTATCAACTATTCAGTCGAGTCACTAACTGAGCTGTTCGACGGTTTCGGACCTTTTTACACTTTAGACGTCCTAACACGTGAATAAACAATTGACAAGCATAAAAGTATCTTCAAACGTGTATAACAGCATTCTAAATGACCTTTTCTTTTTAAAGACGTCTAAAGTTTCAAAAATTAGTCACATAACGTCACATAGCATATCGGGGAAAGTGGTTCACACATAGCACATTCATACACTTTATATCACAACTCATGAAGCCACACATGGCCTCGCAATCCACACGATTGCGGCAATTCACAACCCTATCTCCCTCCTCACACAGCACCGGCCACAAGAATCTCGAACCACTCAATAGTTCCACCTCAAACCATCCAACTACCAAGCTCGGTTCAATATTAACATATACAAACCAACAATACACAAAACGATCGTACATAGGCATGCTTAATAGCCAATTTAGAATTTAACGTACTAAACTTATGCAAATGATAACTTCAAGCGATGTTTACTTTCTTGTTCGCAAACCAATATACAAGGCATAGTATTTTCTTTGTGATTACCAAGAATAAACCATTAACATGTTCAAACTGATTTAGCCATAACTTTTAGACATAATTCTGTTTACACTACAATTACTTCAACTGTCCATCTAGCACCTCTAAGCATTAAATAGTCCTTCTGATGTGACAACTGATGCTACAACAGCCCACCATCAACATTCTATTTACTTTCGAATCCTCAATTTAATCTGTTCATTCAAACATGCGTTTACTCAACAAGCGATTAACCAAAATCAATACCATGCTTATAATTTCTCAATATCGATTCTAACTTCCCCAAATTGATTTCTAAACTTAGAATTATCATGCATCAACTAAACTTAGCTAAAATCATTGAAATTAATGGTAATTTAGGAGGAAAGGAACCCTCGCATTGAATTGATGGTCGTTCGAAGCTGCTGGCTCGGTTCTAGGGGATCGAACAGCACCAATCCTTCGGCTCTTGCTCACCACGCACGTTAGTCCCTTATTCATGCCCAAACTTCACCAAATTTGAACCCTAAACAAACCCAAATTTCATTTACCAACTTGAGGTCGATTGGGTGTTTGAAGGCAGTGATTTATACCCTAATTTATAGAAAATTGAAGCAACTAAGAGGTGAATTGCGTGGCTATACCTGGGGTACGCGTTTGGGCTTCACTTCGGCGCACCCAACCTGCCGAAAACATGATGGGTTCTTCCCGGTTCTGCCCAATTTCAGTACCAAACGGTGGCTAGCTTATAGGGGAGGTCGAATGGGGGAGTTTTGTAGCTAAAAGTGGCAAAAATGCTCTGCAAATTCGAGCTTGAGGGGGTGTGGGTATGGAGGAGAATAGAGGAGGAAGATGAGAGCCAGAGGGGAGAGGAGAGAGAGATGGGCTATCGGGTTAGGGGGTCACCACGGGAAGGGGGAAAGAAGAAGGGGCTAGCGAAATTACAAGAATGCTCCTCTTCTATTTTTTGTCCCAAGCTGGTTAATAATTGATACCACTAGTCTAATTCGTAACCCGTGTTCTAAACTCAAATCGATAATATAATATTTCATCGATTACTCGATCCCAAATACAGCCAGGTTCAATTAAATAATATCGAACTGCTTCTAAGGTTGACAACCTAATCGCATTCGGGTTCCTATTCGATTTAGTACTCGTTAATAACCGTTAATAACGTTTATTAAAAATCATCGAAAGATTTTCAAAACTAATAATAATATTAATAATAATAATCAGTGACAATAACATTCTTTTTAATAAAATTAACGTTCATACAGGCACTTAGAAAATAATTTTCGTCCATATTGCTAATAAAATACGGTTTTCATAGCACAAAAAGTAACTCGATGGAATATAAAGTATGCGGGCCTTACACTCTCCCCCCTTTAAAAGAATTTCGTCCTCGAAATTGCTTACTTAGAGGAATTAATGGGTGTACTTCATCCGCATCTCTTTCACAATTCAAGTCACTTTACGCTTAGTTATTCATTTGGCCTTCACCATAGCATTCCATTCTCGGATTCCTACTCGAAGCAAATCATCGGGGAGCGCTCTTCCTCGCACTATAACAACTCAATCTCAACAAGTATGATCGATATAGCAGGTAGTTTTTAAGGAAGAGGTTATGAAATGTTGCATACGCATCTCATGAGGTTTACTAGCAAGTTCCTTTGCAATTCAAGAATGACAAGCGGGCGAGCAGTACTAGAGTGACGAGATGGGGGCATAAAGTTGGTTATCAAGAGAATACCTGACCTTGTGCTGGCAGGTTCCCAAGTCTCTTTTCCCTTCTAGTTAAGCATCTGACTACCAGTTTGTGGCTTCTGGTTGCTTTTACTGTCCCCTGAGGGAGTGCCAATGGTTAGGCGATCTCGTTGTGCCACTAGCTTGATTCTCGTTCCGGATCTCTGACTGTGATGCTAACTATTCCATGTGACCCTTGGGCAATTATGACTTTGTGACCCATATCACCACATTCAAAACATGAGCCCGTAAAGCTTCTACATGGGCCAAACTGCTGACGTCCACATTGGCCACAGGTTTTCCTTGGTTTTCATTGGACGGCTTGCTTTCCCTTATCCTATTTTATCTCAGATTAAAACCTTCTAAAGTTTCTGCTTCATTGGGAATTAGATTCTCTAGGGCAAAATTTCCCTCTTTGCTCGGCCTTTTTCTTTGTTTTCAATCTTGGTCTCATCTATGATGCGGGCCACTTTCACAGCCCTCTGATACATTTCTTGAAAGTTGGTATGTGCGTACCCTGCTATTATCTGCTTTATTTTTCCTTTTAATCCCTGTTCGAAGTGGTTCATTCTCATTTCTTCGGTGGCCACCTAATTTGGAGCAAATCGGCTCAGCTCATTGAACTTCGCCGCATATTCCATCACGCTCATTTCTCTTTGTTTCAAGCATAAAAACTCCCGTTCTTTAACCCTCCTTACGTTTCGAGGGTAATATTGAGCGTCCATTAAGGCCTTCGGTTGGTTCCAGGTTAGCACCGGTTTGCCTGCCCTAGGTTTCACTATTCCCCTCCAATTCAGCTTCTTTTTCAAATTAGTAAGCGGCTAGGTGCACCTTGAACCTCTCAGGGCACTCCATGATCCCAAATAAGTTTTCCATTCTTCGAAGCCACTCCTCATATACCATAGGGTCAGTTCCACCTTTAAACTTGAGAGGCTTAAGCCTATTAAATTGACATATCATCTCCATGGCAGTTGGTTCTAGTATGAGTTCGCATCGAGGAGGCATCTATCACACAATTACACAAGGAATCACTTAGTTCTAATTTCAATCAGGATAAACTTCCTTGGTTAATGAAATGATTCGCAAATGGCGAGAGTTGTTATGGATAGCCCCAGGTCTAGTTCAGTTCAACCTTCATATAGTCATACGCGCATATCACATCTTTTCCAAAGGAAATACACGTGCATGCTTACACAAACTAGTGAGTCTATAACGCTTGATCAGCACCAACTGCACTTATTTCGTTGAACACCGATAGCGTGACTTAGGAGTCACGGGAGATCTCATCATCCTAGTAGTCAATGATTTAAGGAAAATAAACTAAAAGGGTTTACATTCTAACATACGGCTCACATTTATCCGATTGGCTTAAGCGGATCACACAAAAGTCAATTAATCAAGTCACCTGGCACATTAGGAACATATTTGCATCAATGGTGCACCCACAAAGTCACTTCAAGGTGGAGGAAAAACTACTTAGCCCTTATACTAACGCATAACGTGCCCCTCTTAGTCAATCGACTTACGCGAGCCACACATAAGTCACAAATGTCCATACTATCAGGCGCACTTGCACTCAAAGGAGGCATATATCACATAATCACAAAGTATTCCTAGACGATTAGATGAAATGCAAGACTCAGGTCGCGGCCTATGGTCGCAGGACCTTTGCTCTGATACCATCACTATAACAACCCAGCTCCTAGGGTCAGGAGCGTTACGTTTTCTTACTTCTTACTTAATTCCTGGGATGAAATGGACAGAGTTTTGCCTATAAACTGATCATTTCCCAGGCTAAAAGCCTTACAACAAATCCCTGTATGGAATGGAAACATATAAAACTTCTAGAACAAGCTCAACGGCTACACGCCGGAGTCCACAACTCTATGGGACACTCGCCCGGAGCACACCAACCATAAAGTTCATTAATAGAGAAGAAAATCAAATATACAACTCAATGGTTACATAACCAGAGTACTGGGGTTTACATCCCAAACCATAGCTAATTTCAACTAAAGATATCTAGCCAATCAGATGATTGGCTCATATGGCCATACAGAGTGACTCATAAATAATATGCATTATATGAGCTAGAAAACTTAGTTTACAACAATTACAAACCAGAAATACGTTATATTACATCGTTAAACACATCAACCTACTTCTATATGGCACACATAACTCTTTTTTGAGCAGGGGTAATCTCCAGCTTAGCGTAGGTAGCTTGACCTCTACCTGTCATAACAAAAGCCTAGGGAAAAAGAGGAAAGAGTAATGGGATGAGTAACCACATGCTCAGTAAGAATTCCCCTACTCCTTAAAACCCAAAACAGTTGCAGGCAATAATATTGATAATAGCCACATATCACGCATTCATACTTTACTATCATATTAGGTAATCATAGAGCCCAAGGAAAGATTATCCTCCTTAAACTTCATTCTAACCACTCAACTCAATTCTAGGCCCTCAATGACCAATCTTTCCTACACGCAGGCATTCAGGCACATAAACAAGTATGCAACAAGGACTGAATACGAAGGCCTTCAAACTCACTTTTGAAAACATAGGAACTCTCAATAAATACCAAGAAGGGTTTATAATCCACACCAACTCCTTTAAAGCTTATAGTTCTTTGTAAAAGTTCTCAAAACATCTAAACTGGTAAGAAAGACTTGTCAAGAACATCCTTTCATAGAATATGCACATTGAAACGAATAATGTAACATCTGAAACTTCATTTGACTATACTTGGAAATCCTTTCATAAAAGATGAACAGGAGGTGTACATTTGAAAGCTTTCTTTCTTTTCTCAAAAACACTTTACTCAGCCTCTTGAGGCTCATATTCTTTAAAAGAAACTCCTTTTCGCACTTATTAGAAACTTACTCATAGCATAAAAATATCTTATTGTGCTGGCTAGGGAGGTCAACACCGCCCTCAAGTGAGATTGTCACTCTTAATCTACATTATCCCTGGGGTATACGTACTTAACTTTTGGCCAAAATGCATCTTAGTAGAGCAATTCTAACCTCAATACTGTCCTTTGTGGAGCAACAGCTCACACCAGGACAATCTAATCATGAGTTCAATCCCCCATAAGGTTTTCTTGCACGTCACACATCATAACTTATCTGGGGAATAGCTCACACCAAGACAGTTCATATCTTGAGTCCAGTTCCCAGGAACAACTCACACCAAGATACTTCATATCTTGAGTCCAGTTCCTAACATTTCTTTAGGGGGAAACAGCTCACGCCATCTTTGCGTCCAGTTTCCAGGAATAGTTCACACCAAGATAACTCATATCTTGAGTCCAGTTCCTACCCTCTGGCCAATTGCCTAGCACTTTTTTAGCCTTTGAGATCGTATTTCATTTCTCTTTTTCAAATGCTTAATTTGCTGGAAACTTACTTTTTAACAAAACAGCTATAATCTTTCTAAATGCTTATAGCCCATTTCGTTTTTAATTTAAACTTCTTATAAACGTACTAACTCATAAAACGACTTTACTTTTAGCTTTAAAAGCTTCTTATAAACGTAATACGTTTGTTAACATGAAAATCGACTTCGTAAATGACTTAAAAGCTTCTTATAGACGTGATAAGTTTATTAACATGTAAGTGAACTTCCTTTGAAACTTAAAAGCTTATTAAAAGTGTAATAAGCTTGCTAATACCTAAACCGATTTTACTTTAAATTTAAAAGCTGCTTATAAATGTAATACATTTACTAAATCGTAAAACGACTTAGTTTCTAACTTGGATGCTTCGTATAAACGTAATAAGGTTGTAAATCATAAAATGACAGCGTTTTCATCTTAAAAGCTTCGTATAAATGAAATAAGGTCGCTAAATCGTAAAACGACTTCGTTTTTAACTTGAAAGCTTCGTATAAACTTAATAAGGTTGCTAAATCCTAAAACAATTTTGCTTTCTAACTTGAAAGCTTCGTGTAAACTCAATAAGGTTGCTAAATCATAAAACGACTTCGTTTTCTAACTTGAAAGCTTCGTATAAACTTAATAAGGTTGTTAAATCATAAAACGACTTCGTTTTCATCTTAAAAGCTTCGTATAAACGTAATAAGGTTGCTAAATCGTAAAACAACTTCATTTTTTAGCCAAAAAGCTTCTTTTAAACGTAATACGTTTGCTAATCGTGGATTAAAACTCGTTCGAGACATAACATGCTTAGTTAACATTTAATTCAAACTAAGTTCGAAATCGAAACCCATTTGAGACTTAAATACTTAGTTAGCAATAAATGCATGCTAGATTCATTTGAAAATTCCTTTTTAACTCAACGAGAGGTGCTTAAATAAACTAAAAGCTTAAAACGTTCTCAAACTTGCTATTATTCAAAAACTTAAAGCACTTGGCTTATTTACGAGGCAAACATCTCTTTATAAACTTTCTATGTAAATGCTTCTTGAAATATAACGGTTTTACTAGCTCTTAACTTGAAATTTTATGGAGACTCAAGTAAGCGAATAGCATACAAATCAGCTAAGCACACAATTAGCATCTGAAGATGCTCTTTTTAAGGTTGTCTAAATTCTTTTAAACGAAGGAGAAGTCATACGCTAATCGATGCCTTAAAACATTTTCAAACTCACTTTTAGTTTACTTTTAAACTTCCTAAACCTATCAACTATTTAGTCGAGTCACTAACTGAGCAGTTTGACGGTTTCGGACCTTTTTACACTTTAGACGTCCTAACACGTGAATAAACAACTGACAAGCATAAAAGTATCTTCAAACGTGTATAACAGCTTTCTAAATGACCTTTTCTTTTTAAAAACGTCTAAAGTTTCAAAAATCAGTCACATAATGTCACATAGCATATCGAAGAAAGGGGTTCACACATAGCACATTCATACACTTCATATCACAACTCATTAAGCCACACATGGCTTCGCAATCCACACGATTGCGGCAATTCACAACCCTATCTCCCTCCTCACACAGCACCGGCCACAAGAATCTCGAACCACTCAATAGTTCCACCTCAAACCATCCAACTACCAAGCTCGGTTCAATATTAACATATACAAACCAACAATACACAAAACGATCGTACATAGGCATGCTTAATAGCCAATTTAGAATTTAACGTACTAAACTTATGCAAATGATAACTTCAAGCGATGTTTACTTTCTTGTTCGCAAACCAATATACAAGGCATAGTATTTTCTTTGTGATTACCAAGAATAAACCATTAACATGTTCAAACTGATTTAGCCATAACTTTTAGACATAATTCTGTTTACACTACAATTACTTCAACTGTCCATCTAGCACCTCTAAGCATTAAATAGTCCTTCTGATGTGACAACTGATGCTACAACAGCCCACCATCAACATTCTATTTACTTTCGAATCCTCAATTTAATCGGTTCGTTCAAACATGCGTTTACTCAACAAGCGATTAACCAAAATCAATACCATGCTTATAATTTCTCAATATCGATTCTAACTTCCCCAAATTGATTTCTAAACTTAGAATTATCATGCGTCAACTAAACTTAGCTAAAATCGTTGAAATTAATAGTAATTTAGGAGGAAAGAAACCCTCACGTCGAATTGATGATCGTTTGAAGCTGCCGGCTCAGTTCTAGGGGATCGGACAACACCAATCCTTCGGCTCTTGCTCACTATGCACGTCAGTCCCTTATTCACACTCGCACTTCACCAAATTTGAACCCTAAACAAACCCAAATTTTATTTACCGACTTGAGGTCGATTGGGTGTTTGAAGGCAGTGATTTCTACCCTAATTTATAGAAAATTGAAGCAACCAAGAGGTGAATTGCGTGGCTATACCTAGGGTACGCATTCGGGCTTCACTTCGACGCCCCCAACCCACCGAAAACGTGGTGAGTTCTTCCCGGTTCTGCCCAATTTCAGTACCAAATAGTGGCTAGCTTATGGGGGAGGTCGAATGGGGGAATTGTGTAGCTAAAAGTGGCAAAAATCCTCTACAAATTCGAGCTTGAGGGGTGCAGGTATGGAGGAGATTAGAGGAGGAAGATGAGAACCAGAGGGGAGAGGAGAGAGAGATGGGCTATCGGGTTAGGGGTTCATGACGGGAAGGGGGAAAGAAGAAGGGGCTAGCGAAATTACAAGAATGCCCCTCTTCTATTTTTTGTCCCAAGCTGGTTAATAATCGATACCGCTAGTCTAATTCGTAACCCGTGTTCTAAACTCAAATTGATAATATAATATTTCATCGATTACTCGATCACAAATACAGCCAGGTTCGATTAAATAACATCGAACTGCTTTTAAGGTTGACAGCCTAATCGCATTCAGGTTTCTATTCAATTTAGTGCTCGTTAATAACCGTTAATAACGTTTATTAAAAATCATCGAAAGATTTTCAAAACTAATAGTAATAATAATAATAATAATAATAATCAGTGACAATAACATTCTTTTTAATAAAATTAACGTTCACATAGGCACTTAGAAAATAATTTTCATCCATATTGCTAATAAAATACGGTTTTCATGGCGCAAAAAGTAACTCGACGGAATATAAAGTACGCGGACCTTACAATTATGGACAAATATGTTGAGATTATAGACAACATATCATTTATACATGAAGATAATCACATATAATAGCGTAATGTTAATCATGCTCACCTTCCAAAGATAATTAAGCAAATTAAAATTCAAAAATTTGACAATCAAAATTTCTCAAATAGGAAGTAAATCATGTAAATATAACATTACCTTCCATTTGGTGAGAATTCAAATTTTGATTTCTATTCATGTTGTTGAAATAGAAATTCAAGCCCTTGATTTAGTCACATAAAAATTTTCAGTTTCTGCCTATAGTTCAAGGCCTTGAACTGTATTTCAGAGCCTTGAAATCTGGCCACTAAACTGATTGCCTATTATTTCAACCTCCTTGGACCATAAAGCAATTTCCATGAGTACTTCGACATTTCACGTGCTTCTAATTTTGCAATTTCATGTTTTATTCTCATATGAATGCAAAATGCCCAGTAAAACAAACTTATACCTTTCTCAAAACATATTTAGAAAATTCAGTTTCATAATCATAATTATTCGCCACAATGCATGACCTTGTTACTTTTGGAACCCAAATTTGTGTGCTACTAGGACCATTTCTTTTAATAAAACAATGAGTTGAAATATGCCCTGTTTTGCAAAAATAATTGCAAGTAATAGAAATCTTACTTTTGGAGTAAGTCGATTTAACAAAGAGCTTTTTATAACACTTCTTTTTATTGAATAGATTAAAACCGATTCCTTCTTTGTTAAATAACGTTTTTTGTGTGCCAAGAATTTTATTTAAATTCTGTTCTCCTTTTGAAAATTTTAAGAAAATATTTTCAAGGGTGGTACACTTCACTTGAAGCTTATCTTTTTCTTTCTCAAGAAGGCAACTTTCTCTTAAAAACTTTTTAAATCATTACACACTAAATCATTTGATTTTCAAAATTCAAAATTTTCTTGAGATAATTCAAAATTCCTTTTGTTCAAATCTTTCATTTTAGAACTGTGTCCTTCTTGATGTGTAATATAATAAAGTAAGACTTTTATTAATTTACATTTAGAATAATTATGAAGACAATCATATACCTCATCTGGAACATCATATTCCATTTCCTCATCTTCTTCTTCATCATCACTTGTGCTTTCATCATCATCGTCATTGTCTCTTGCGTCCTGATCTCTAACTTCTTCATTTACCATTAGACAAAAATGAGTAATCTCTTTTTCGTCATTCAAGTTGCTAAGCATATTGTCCCTTCTTGATGAATCGAGAATTTTATGGCTTTTGTCTTCATATAGGAATGTAAGTTTTTTCCAAAGATCTTTAGCTATCTCACAATAGCAAACATGGTTAAATATTTCATCATTTAAAGCACATTATAAAATATATAAAACTCTAGAATTTTTCTTGAGCATCTCGCAGTCATCTTGAGTGTATTCACTCTTTGAATTGTTGGCAGTACTTCTATCATTTTTTGTCCAATTTGGTATAAAAGGATCATTTGAAATAATGTCCCAAAAATCAAAATCGATGGATCTAATAAATGACTTCATCCTGCACTTTCAAAGAGAAAAATTAACTTCATCAAATATTGGAGGACAATTTATAGAAGCATTTAATAAACTAGCCATGGATCTAGCTACAGATGGTCAAGTCTTAAAATAGTAACTCCTGCTCTGATACCAATTGCTAGCTTAGTTTGGCTAGTTAAATCACCCTAGAAGCCAAGGATGAATAGAGTGATGATCAATATTGCAAATTAATTGAAATAAAGAGTGAAAAGATAAATGCGGACAAAACACAAGAACTTTTTAACTAGGTTAGGCTCAACCAGGCTTAGTCACCGCCTAGAGTTCTCTATCTCTAGGATTAACCCAATTTTATTAGGAGGGATAGATACAACTCTAGAGTACACCTTACTTTAAGTTTCAAGTCATAAGATGAAACCCTTCAATTATACTTGGTAGAGTTGACCCTTCAACTCTATAGTCCCACCAAATTACAACTTGAACAATACAAATCAAATGTATAGAAGCAAATCGAAGCTCAATGAATGCCAATAAGTGCTTGAGTAATATGTATGCCAATGAATGCTTGCTCTTTTTGTCTTCTTCAACTCTTGGCCAACTTCTATATTTATAGCAAAGTCTTGGAGAAATCATAGGAAACTAGCCGTTAGACGCATCCTTAATTTCAGCTTTAGTTCAAAGCCTTGAAAAGCAGTTCAGGGTCTTTGAAGATTACACAATGTTAACAGGCAATGGTCAAGAGCTATTTTTGGCTGATTGAGAATCTTCCTGATATGATTTGCAGCTTCTTTCATGATCAAGGCAAATATTAAGCATTTTAAAAATTGAAACCTTATTTGAGGAAAGTCAAATATTTGCCAAATGAAGATCCCTAATAAAATGGCATATCTTATCACATAATATCATAATCAAATTTGAATTATAAAATATAATATCATAAGGATCATATATTCAAATTTGAATATCAAACTATCTCAAAGATATTGTGGCACATAATATAAAATCAATTAAGTAGTATTAATATTCCAATATCCACTTCCAAAATATAGCACATTTAAATAATAATAATTTTGAAGACAATTCAAATATAACATGATGAACGTGTCAATTGATTAATCTTTTTTTGTCTTTCATCAAAACATATTAAAAAACTCAATGTGAGCTTTAACAAAGGTAACAGCTTTCTAGGAAGCTTTTCATTTAGATGGCTTCAACTTTTTGTATTAAGGGTCTAAATTGTGGTTTGTGCATGTTTGGATCAACTTCAACATTATGCTCAGAAATGGATGTTGGCAATTCAGATGGGGGCCTGAGTGGGTGCTGCAGAAAATGCTTTTGCTGGCCCGTGTTCTTTTAGTGCTCTCATGTCATAAGTCGCTTGTATCTCTAACTAACGCAAGTTTTTTGTTGATAGATGTCGCTGAACCGGACCACAGTAGTTTTTTGAAAAAATTATATTTCTTTTTGAAATATTATATTTCTTTAAAATTAAAAACATTTCTAGTTACCATACTTACATATATGGGCCAACCTTACTCTGGGCCTACACACAACGCTTCGTAACTCTCAGCCTACACAGCACACACTATGCATCTTATTACATGTTGGATTTCTACCTCAGTAGTTACATGCCTGCACCTAAAACTTATGCTGTCACATGATTTAAAGTCTGACTCTTATTACTAGTTCTACACTTAATGTGTAATTTCAGTTAAAATGTTTTTTTATTTTGATATTGGTGGTTTGTTATTTCTAGTTCATGAATAATGTGCATATTATATTTTCCTTTTGTCTTAATGATTTCATGATTTTCATTAACACATAGGTTTATTATAAACTTTTTTTCAACAAAAGGGCCTACACACCAACTCAACGTTCATCCATAAATAATGAGAATATTCATCATCCAATATCTTAAATACTTGTATATGAAAGTTTAGTTGGGTTAGTCAAATCACTTTGGAGGGGATTAAATAGAGTGATTAACAAAAATTAACACGATTTATGAAATTAAATGTGGAAATAAAAATGGGACAAAAAACGTTGATATTTTTACGATGTTGGCCCTACCAAAGAGGGTTAGTCATCGCCTATTGCTCTTCTTTCCTTAAGAATTGAACTGCTCAACTTCTTATTCACTTAAGAAGTTATGAACTTGACTCCTCCAACTCTGCAAGGCGCCCTTGGATGCTTTCAAGGTTATCTACCCAACTGTGAGAATCCTCTCTCTCAATCGACCACTCAATTAAGCACTTTAAGTTGAGTCACTCATTAGGTATTGCCCACTCAAGACTTAGCTACCCAAGTAAGTTCTACCCGATTTACTTCTTACAAGAATTCCTTACAAGATGCTATCGTCACAAGATGAGTACAAATAATGATCAAATCAATATGCAAATTCTAGCGCAAAGTATGATCTCAATGTATGCTTCCCTTGGATCTTGGACTTGCTTGAGCTCCTCATATTTCTAGGCAACAATGTATCACATAGCCGTTGTGACATAATCTTCGAATCATGGCAACTTTAGATTTGCTTCAATGAAATCTTCCATTTTTAAGGTCTTGAACTTTCTTTCAAAGTCTTGGAATCATGCTTTGTTTGCCACAAATAAATCTGCATCCAAATTTTCAAGATAGCAATAATATCACATGGAGTATATTCAACATAATCCTTCATTTGGATTTTAAGATTCAAATTCAAATTCAAACATTATTAAGCAAGGAACAATCTTAGAGATTTATCATCACATCATTAGTCATTATCATAATATTCTCCTCAATTAATCAAATGATATTTTGTGGATAATCAAAGATCTTTTTTAAATTAGTCAGTATCAATCTCTTAGATTATATAAAATTTATATGATACTCTATCATATAATGTCTTCAACTAAACCGTAAAATATCTTTGGTCAATTAAATATAATCTCAACATTATATCATATCAATTAAGAAAATCCTTGATAAAAATAATCCACATCAACATATATGCAAGTTATTTCTCATGAGATTTTTTCTTAATTATTTCACTGTCCAATATTAATCCATAAGATAAAATCCATATCTTATCCAATCAAATCAAGTAGCCTAAATTATATCCAGAATCACATCTCTAATTATATACCACAAAATACGATATCAACATCATGTCATGAAAGCCTTTATCTAACTAATCTTATGCATTACTGCAAAAGATAAATCAAGACCAACATGCTATAATGTATCACGTTTTTTGTTGTTGTATAACTTCTCCACAAATAATATCTATAATTTCATATAATCCACAAGATTGCATAAATCAATTAACACGTGTAGTTTATTACAAGTATTTCACTTGATAATATATCTTAAACTAATTAGCAAGTGCAAAACATATATTTCAATAGTAGAAAGTATACGAGGCTGACCATAATTGTTATATGTGAAATAAGATAATTATAATATTTAGTTACTTTCACAATTCTTACATAATGTTGACAGTATGCATTGTAATAGCAACCACCAGGGTTGTTAATCAGTTAGTTAGTTAGACAGTAACAAGTTTGTTGCTGATGTATAACCAATTTTCCTACGCTTGTCCTCGCTTGGTTGTTAGCAACATCATTATATATAATAGGCTAGTAGATCATCATGAATAACAGAATCAGATTCCTTTTTCTTTCTCTTATTTTCATTCTCTCTCACTAGCTCAAATCATAACATGGTATCAAAGCCAATATGGCTGAAGATCTGCCATTGCTGGAATCACAAATTCATCAGATCGATTTTGAAGTTTTTTGTGGGATTGATTCCTCTTCTTTTAATCCAATACTTTCTTTCTATGATTGCTCAATACATTTCATTGCTGCCAATCGATGTGCAATGCTTTGAGAATTTCTTCTTTTAACTCATCAATCGATCTAGATTTTCTTTGATTTAGTTTTCTCATTCTATCATAAAACTCGTCTACATCTCCCATGGCAGATCTCACTTCAGTTGCTCTTGATTGTTCACATGAATTGTTTCTTCATCCCTTTGATCATCCGAATTGCAGTCTCTCTTCAGAACCTCTTGTAGGATCCAACTATGGGCAATGGAAGAGATCTTGTCAAGTTTCTCTTGTTTCGAAGCATAAACTAGTTTTTGTGACTGGTACCTATGTTAAATCAACGTCAGAGTCTCTGATCTCCCAATGGGAATCATGCAATGCCATGGTCATCTTCTAGCTACTTCATTCAATCAAGAAAGATATTGCCACTAGTGCTCTTTTCTGTTCCACTCCAAGCAGATTTTGGGAGGAGCTAGAACTTCGTTATGGTCAAATTTAGGGAACTAAGATTTTTCAAGTCCAAAAGGAATTCAACAACCTCTCTCAAGGTAGCTCTTCTGTTTCAAAGTATCTCACCAAATGCAAAATTCTCTGGGATGAATATGCCACACTTACAAATATACCACATGTCCTAACGTTGAATGCCCTATTGGTACCGCTATGGTGAAACTACTTGCTAATCAATAATTGATATAATTTTTTATGGGTTTGAATGACAATTATGATGTTGTGAGAGGAAATATTCTTATGACCCACCCCATGCCCCAAATTAGCCAAGCATTAAGTATGGTCCTCCAAGAAGAAAGACAAAGAGAACTTCAAAGCTGTGCACCTCTACTTGGAGATTCCTCAGCCTTATTTTCCCAGTAGATGCCTCATCAACAACAACAATTCACCTCTCATCAGCATCCTTAACATTGACCTCCTAAGCAGGCTCCACAACGACAATATCCTTCTTAGCAGTCTTCATAACATTCTCAGCAGTATTCTCAGCATCAACCTGCCTTAAGAGTAGGATATATCTTCTGCAATTGCTACAGAAGAAGTGGTCACACTATTGATAAGTGCTTTAAACAGCAAAGACAAAGGGGTAATGCACCAGTTGGCAGAGGCAAAGAGGTTGTTGCAAATTGCCAAAAACCCTGTGTTCTATGAACGTACTGAACACATTGAAACCAATTGTCATTTTACCAGAGACATGGTTCTTGAAGGATTGCTTCAACTTGCATATATCCTTACATCTGAGTAACTTGCTGACATTTTGACAAAGATCCTTCCTTCTCCTCACCATAAGGAACTCTTGTCCAAGATGGGAATGATTGAGTCCAATGCATTCCCAGTTTGAGGAGGGTGTTGATAGTGTGCATTGTAATAGGAACCACAAGGGTTGTTAATCAGTTGGTTAGTTAGACGGTTACAAGTTTGTTGCTGATGTATAACCAATTTTTCCTCTCTTTTCCCCAGCATCATTGTATATAAGAGGCTAGCAAATCATCATGAATAATAGAATCAGATTCCTTTTTCTCTCTCTTATTTTCATTTTTTCTCACTAGCTCAAATCATAACATATAATGCTATTCATAACATTTGTTATCAAGAAAATTAATATGTAACTCTTAGAAATCTCCTCTTTTTTGATGATGACAAATAATTGAAGGCAAGTATAAATTAAAATTGGCAAAAATACCTTGGTTTATGTGTATATTTACTATAATCTTGTTCTTCTCCCCCTTTGTCATAATCAAAGAGAGATATGAAATATCATGGCATATTAACTGCATGGCTCCTGTTTAATATAACACTCATAAATGATCACAAGGGTTATATGTCATCAAATTTAATTATGATATATCATCGAAATCAATCACATATATGATTTGTTGACTTAACTTTTTCATAGTGGATAACATGAGTGATGATCATATTAACATATAACGTTGTCAATCATTCAAAACTATTTATATTTCCTCCTTTAAAAATAATTTTGCAACATATATTTAGAATATCAGAGCAAGTTAGTCAAGTATGTTCTCTCCCTTACTTAAATGATTTCAATCATGAGGTAGGGGACCATATCATGCATAAAGACATGAAAAGATTACATGGAATTATTTGTCTCCTCTTTCTGTTACCCAAGAGAATAACTGTGGGTTTTTATATGCCAATAAATTCCAAAAATAAATATATCCTCGAAATCCATCGTATGTACCAAGACCTAAAAATAAAGGTTTTGTATTACGTACTCATAGGGTCAAAAGGTCATATTAGCACATATATAAGAATATCAACCATTTGATGCTCATTACATCTCCTCTTTCCAAAAATGCAGATAGTAAGCTAATACAAATATTGTCTCCCTCTAATAAAAATATAATATCATACAGGAGCATGGGGGATAATGAGCTTTGCATATCAACACATGCCATGTGCCACAAAAGTAATAGCATTAATGTTAGTATTCATGGTCATAGATTCATATGCAAGCACATGTGATAAGATTTAATTCAAAAATCTTCAAGGTATGACATGAATAAAAAGAAATAATGTCAAGCAATAATATATCTTCAAAATCAATCATATATATCATGACCATCGACTTGAGTACATTAAGAATGTTATGCATAGGTTCAGAATAGATATTGACATATAAAATTATTGAACCTTAGGAACTTATCATATCGCCTTATAAAATCATCCCAAAAATATATGTAATTAATGAGTATCAATGACATTTAATTGAATAAATATTCCAAAATTCAAAGCCATATATACCAGCATGTCGATCAAGAAATTGGTTACTTTGTAAAAAAAAAATATATCAAAAGATAAGACCTTATGACCATAGGTCCGCATATCATAATATATCATACGGAAACAAATATGTATGATCTTTGGTGTATAAAAATAATCTAAGGATAAATGCATAGTAAGTTAACCCAAGTAATCTATTCCCCTCACCAAAATAAATGTACCATATCACCGCCATTGTAAGCATGCACGTGACAGATCTAGAATCTTATCAAAACATATCAGATCTATAAAAGTTGATTGATCGATTCAAGATCATGCATCGCATAAAATAAATGTTCAAAGAAAGATATGTATTCTACTTGGGCAGAAGCATACGTCAAAATCAATGTTAAACTTACTATGTAAAGGATGCATGTCATGTTATGTTTCTATGATTAAAAAGCATTCCGATAGACTAAGTTTAAAGACAAACGTAGTGATCAAAATATTATGATTCAAATATGTAATTATTTCCTACTTACTTTATTTATCAAAAAAATAATCATGGGTCATATAAAATATAAACACGTTAACCATAAGTCATAGAGATGGCTAAAATCATAACAATTCAAGGCCACATAGTCATGAAGATAATAGCCTATATAAAGATTATAACATATAGATCAAGTTTTGTCACCCCTGATGCAATATATGTAATATTTACATCAGTATGTAGGATAATAAGATTGTATAAAATAATTATTATTAAGAATATTTCATGATCTCTCCCCCTATAATTGATTCATATTAGCAGCAATAGCAATTTAAGAAACATATAATTATACGGATGATAATATGTGAAACTTATAGCATATTAATCAAGATGCTTTCCACTATCCTTCTGGCGCTATAGGAATCAAAAGTATCATGAATGAGAAATAGATCTCGTCAGTAGGCATAAATTAAGTGAGGTATAAGTCTAACGAATGATTATGGAATAAGAAACTCAATCAAGGAACAGTCAAGTGTCCTCAATGATTTTTTTATCAAACTTGAATACATAAGAATTTAGTCCACTGATAATGTAGAATTGAAAATGCATTATAGTGACTTGCTTCAAGAACGAATATGCATTTGGGTTGTGAAATCATACACAAAGATCATAGGTTGTGACATATCATTCTCACTCAAAAACAATTAAACTAAAACTTAAGTAATATGCACATATAATTGAACTCCCCCTCAACCAATTATTTATTATTAGAAAAATACATAAGGGCTTTTTCTTTAAAAATATTTACTTGATTTTTCCCTTAGGTAATCCATATGGCACACACGGAGTCTCCCTTTGTGAAACTCCAAATAGATTTAATCTACATAAACCATTTTTTTAATAGTTTACTATTGATTAGAAACATTGGTAAGAATTCACCACTATATTGTTTTTACCCAGCAAAAATGATTTTCTAGAACAATATTTCAGTACTCTTTTCTTCTTGGGTCTGTAAGCATTAGGTTTAAGAAAATATAATGAGGTAAACTTTTTCTTTCTCTCAATTTTAACACATTTTCTCAAATTAATGCTACAATCAAGAATTTTTAAAAGCTTAACATTTAGTGTAGTATTTAAATTATCAAAAATATGACAAATTGGAGACAAATCATCATTGAAAATTCAAGCTTAAATTTTACTTCACACTTCTGACTTTTGCAAGTAAATGAACGATAAAGATCTTTATTTTTCTCATCATTTTCATGTAACTCCATAAATTGGTCATTCTTGAAATCAACATCCCAAAAGTTTTTAATTAAATTGTCACATTCACATACTACCTCTCTATAAGCCTGATGTTCTTCAATTATTTGCTCTCCAAAAGAATCACCTGGAACTTTCTTACTAATGGCAACCAGATCACCCTGTCTAACATTAATCCCTGGGATATATTCATTAGTGTCCTCTTCAAGAAATTCCACTGCGGACTCCTTGATCTCACATGTCTGCTCTTGTTTAGGCACATTAAAATTTAATTTTTCATTAGTGCCATATAAAAAATAAAACTTTGGAACCTTTATAATGTAAAACAGATTCACAAATTTTAATAGTAAGACCACAATATAGCTTATTCATGGCTTTTAGAATTTGTGGACATTGTCTTGTAGTCATCATTCGTAAATTCATCCTTTGGTTTTTAATAATGATTAGACCCTTCTTGATAATCACCCAAAGATCAAGCCCCTATTTCTTAAAATAGTGCTCCATTATTTTCTGCCACCAAAAATAGTTAGTGTTCGTAAAAAGAGCTGGGCCATAAGAGTAATGATTATAACTAGCCCTGGAATAGAAGCTATTAGACGGTGAAGTCTACGTAACATCACCTACTTTGCTACCAATAGAAAGTTCAATTAGGCTAGTTAAATCACCCTAAAGGGGCATGGATAAGGTGATTACAAAAACTTAAATAATTTATAAAATTAAATCTTAAAAAAGTGGGACAAAACACATTAATATTTTTGTGATGTTGGCCCTTTCAAAAAAGTTTAGTCACCACTAAAGCTCTTTTTTTCCTTACGATTTGAACTACTTCACTTCTTATTCACTTAAGAAGCTAATAACATGAGTCCTACGACTCTACAAAAGCTTGCTTGGATACTGTCAAGATTTTTTACTCGATTGTGAGAACCCTCTTTCGCGATTGACCACTCAACTAAGTACCTTAACTTGAGTCACTCATTAAATGATAAGTACAAATAATGATTGAATCAACATGCAAGTTCTAGCTAAAAGTATGATCCCAATATGTTCTTCTCCTGTATCTTTGACTTAATTTAGCTCCTAAAATTTATAGGAAAAGATATATAATTTAGCCATTGTGACACAATCTCTGAATCATGGCAACATCAAATTTGCTTGAATGAAATCTTTCATTTTTGAGGTCTTGAACTTGCCTTCATAGTCTTGAACTCATGCTTTGTTTCTTAGAAATAAATCAGCATCGATATTCTCAAGATGGTAATGACAACATTTAATATATCCAATATGATTCCTTGTTTTGGATTATAAGATCCAAATTCAAATTTTATTAACCAACGAAAAATTTTAGAGATTTATCATCACATCAATTAGTTATTATCATAATATTCTCCTCAATTAATCAAAGAATATATGATACTCTATGATATAATGCCCTTAAGCGAACCATATAATATCTTTGGTCAATGAAATACAATCTAAACATTATTTCATATCAAGCAAGAAAATCCCTGATAAAGATAATCCACACCAACATATACACAAGGTATTTCTCATGAGATTTTATCTTGATTATTTCACTATGCAATATTAATCCATAAGATAAAATCAATATCATATCCAATCGAATCAATTGGCCTAAAACCATATTCATAATCATATCTGTACTTATACATCACAAAATATGATACCCAAATCGTGTTATAAAAGCCTTTATATAATCTCATGCATTGCTACAAAAGATAAATGAAGATCATCATATCATAATGTATCACAATTTCTTTTATGATAATTTCTCCGTAAATAATATCTATACTTCCATATGATTTTCTAAATTGCATAACTCGATTAATACATGTAGTTTATAACAAATATCTCTCTCTACAATAAATCTTAAACTCATTAGTAGGTCCAAAAAAAATATTTCAATATTAAAAATTATATTCGACCGACTATATAAGTATTATATGTGAAATAGGATAATTATTGCATTAAGTTACTTTTACCATTCTGATATAGTATTATTCATATTGTTCATTATCATTAAAATTAATATGTGACTCTTAGAGTCAACAGTATAATATTATATAAATGCTTATCATTATCTGCTTATTAATATCGACAAATTGGATGCACCAAAAAAAAATTATAAATTGGTTATAAACTAATGACTGATACTCTTATGCACAAATAATCAAAATGTTTATTGTATCCATATACTAAATGAATGCCTACCAATATCTGCAAACCAACTGTATCAGCTAACATACTCATTTGCGTATAACCACAACACTTATTTAACACTAGATCAATGCCTAAATCAACATTTATGCACTAACTATGCCACTCACATCTATAGTGAGTGAATGTTTATCTTTGTTATTAAACAAAAGCTTATCTATGTAGCGGACAATTATTTATCCAAAAGGAGGACCATTTAATACTGACATTCTTAACTTTAGTTCAACTTTGTTGATAAAAGAATTTTTTTTTTAAAAAATTTCATATGTCCGAAACGTATAAAATTAGACGACTGATCGAACCAAAATATTGAATCTCACTTTTTATTTTTACATTCAAAAATCAAGTTTAATTTAATTATGAAATTTAAATGAAATTTAAAAAAGAAAGGAAATGATAAGGAAGGAGCTCAGAAGCTACATCTACAGCAAGTGAAACCAAAAAAACGAATGAAGTAATAGTTCATAAAAAACTTAGAGTGGTAATTGATGTGGATTTTATGTTCAATTTTAAAACCGTTTTTACTTACAAGTGCACAAAATTAATTATAGGCTAGTGAGTATAGAGTGTCGATCCTACGAGGAACGATAACAAATTTAAATTTAGCTTTTCTAATTAAAAAGAATAATTCAATGAAAGAGTTCAATTATCAGTATGAATTAAAGAAGCAAAAGAAAAGCAAATGATTTAAGAAAATATAGAAAAATCAAATTAGAAATAGATCTAGGAGTTTGGATTTCACCAATGACACAAATATTGAACTACTAACTCATATGGGGGGTTCACTTAGTCTCTTATTCATCCAAAGCTATAAATATTAAGCTATGAATTGGAAAGATGAATTAATCTATCAAATGATATTATTTATCAAGTAGTTCGCATAAATTATTCTTCTCTCATCTAATTTCTGGCAAAATAATTCAACTTTAACAATTATAATTTTTAAGCCTAATTGGATAACATCATAGTAGTCTATAAGGTCTAATATATATTCAAGAAAATAAATTAAACTATTGTAATCAGCACGAATAAACAATAGTATTAAGATGCATAAACATGTTATTATAAACTCAAAATTACGCAATGTAATAGACAAAAATAACCCCAAATGAAACTAGTAATCAATATTATTAATCAAGGATTAATCTTAATCTTAGAAGAGCAACTTAGTTAGCAATAGTTAGTGAAAATACAATTGAAGTGGGTCTAGCCATATTCTTAATATTGGTATATTACCTCCTATCTCCAAACTTTGGTACCCAATTCCAAGATGAATTAAGACAAACTCTCTAATTTGACTCACAAATGAGGTGAGAAGAGAAAAGAAAAATATCTAATAAAACTTATTTTCTTCTAAACCCTTCAACCCAAATGGTTTTGTCTTATCAAAGACTCTAAAAATTGAAAGATGGAAGATGAGAGAATGGAAGAATGCTTGGATGAGTGATGGATGAGCGGATGATGATTTTTACTCCAACCTTGACCCCATTTGTAGTAAAAATTCACCCCTTCTTGGTGCCAAAAAATCAACGAAAAATTAATTTCAATTAATTCCTTGGTTGCTATGTTGTTGACTTGTATCAGAAAAGGCTAGTTTTCAGCTAAAAATTAATCTTGATCCCTTTTATTTGACTAGGTCATCTTGAACTTGCTCACGAGAACAAAAAGTTGACTGTTGGGCAAGGGAGAGCTAATGGGCTACATAAGCTGGGCTATGTGTGGGCATAAAATAGGCTCAGGCACTTTATTATTTGCTATTGTTGGCAAGTGGGTTGGCGTTAAGAGCAGGCGTTGAGAGCATAAGAAGGGAGCTGACGGACCGCTGGGTTGTGAACTGGTGGGCCGTGAAGAAGCCCACATAGAGGGAGTGAGAGAGAACCGAAATGCTACTGGTTGGATGTGTGAGTGCGGGGGACTAGGCCAGGAACTGATGGATACAGGCCCGGACGTGAAGAAGGGAGAAAAGTAGCTAGGAGGTAGGCGAGCCTCTCTAGAAGTAACGAGCACTAAGACAGGCCGTTTCTTGCTAGCCTGAATGCGTCACTACCAAGAAAACCATATCGGATTGGCCCATTTCATGCCCATGTTTATTTATTTTGTTCCCGTCTTAAAATATTAGAATATATACATTGTTCTCTTATAAAAATATATTTTAAAGACTAAAAAGTAGAGAAAATGGAGAGTAAATTTATACATAAAGTATGAGTTATCAACTCTCCCATAGCAAAATCTTGCTAGTCCTCGACTAAAGAATACATATATTCATTCAACCCAGTAAGTAAAATAGATTTAGGGAGAGAACAAAATAATCCAACCACGCATGTCCACTCTAAATCACGCTGTTCAATTCACAACCAACCCACAACCCATCATTAAACTTTTCTAATCTTAACTAAGTCAATAAGCCAAAATTCAAGCAAATTAATCACCCAATAAAACAATATAGCAAAACTGTAAGTACGAAACTGCACCCCACATAACAAAAATCACAATAGCATCATTAAAATTAAGTCCTCAATGCTAAATTACTTTATTAGCTTTTTTCTTTTTATTTTTCTTGAACTTTTTCAAAAGTTACTTTATTAAATATGTTTTCTTAAGTGGATAAAGATATAAATAAAGATAACATTTAAAGAAGCACTTAGTACATATTCAGGCAATCAAAGATGTGAATAAATATAGAACCTGAACACTGGTATCGGAATTAAAACTTAATTAATCTAATTTATTTATTTACTAATTAAAACTCAATGGGTCGGGAACTCAATACTTATTAAATAGTCATAATGACATTGAAAATGGAGTTGCATCTCAAACTCAAATCCACTTACATAGTGGCATCAGCATAGCAAAAATTTTAGCACATCAACTAGTTAACTCTAGAAACAATCTCTAATAGGCATGGGTCATATGAATCAAATCCGCATAAGAGTAGAGCATACATCATCAGAAAACTCAAGCTCTTCTCGAAATGAAATTCACCAAAAGATTTTAAGTTAAATTTTCTTCAAAATTTTCAATTTGCCCCTCCCCCACACCTAAACCTTACATTGTCCCTAATGCAGAAAACAATAATAAAGACAAAAATGGAGAAATAAGTAGCACAACCCGACAGCATGAGAAAAGATTTTGCACATAAGCCCAACAATCCAACTCTAAATGTACCTTGAAAACCACCACTAACCACATTAGCTAAAATCCAAGTGAAGCATCACACTCTAATGCGCAAGCACACTTTTAACAAAAACAAAACAAAAATTAAGAACTCAAACTCATCTAAAAAGATTAGGTTGCCTCCAACAAGTGCTAAGACTTTAGATCTTCAACTAGACAAGGTTCCATCCACTAATCATACTAAACAAGGTATACTAGATTGATGGACTCGCTTAAACCAAGCTCAATCTAAATAGTCACAACATGTTTCAAATGTTGACCATTGACAGTAAGAACTTGACCATCTTGGGGATCCAAAATTTTGACCTCGCAGAGGGAAACACTTGTTGGACACCAGAAGGAACATCCCATTTGGATCCCAACTTGCCATGAAACAATTTAAGCATAGAATTAAAAAGCCAAACCTTTTGATTGAGTTCAAAAGATTTATGATTTGAAACTTTGGTTTCAGCTTATAAATCTTAGCATTCTCATAGGCTTCATTACGCAATTTATCCAACTCATTTAATGTGAAACTTATGGTTGGAACCCACTTGTTTCATGTAAAAATTAAAAGCTTTAATTGCCCAAATAATACAATGTTCTAATTCAATAGGCAAGTGACAAGCCTTACTAAAAAGAAGCCGATAAGGAGACATCTCCATGAGAGTTTTATAAGCAGTATGATAAAACCATAAAGCATCATGTAATCTCAAAGACCGGTCTTATCTATCTGGTCGAACTGTTTTCTAAAAGTGTAGACTTGATCTCACAATTAGATACCTCAAATTGACCACTAGTTTGAGAGTGACAAGGGGTAAGTATTTTATGAGTCACAAAATATTTTCTAAGCAAAGTTTCAAAAGACCGCTGACAAAAGTTACTACCTCCATCACTGATAAGAGCTCTACGGGTCCTATATCGACAGAATATGTACTCTTTCAAAAACCTGACTACAACCTTATGTGATGGCGTCCTATCTAGCCAACCCAATGTGGATGCTCAAATAGGTCAAGGAAGTCTCAATTCACTAGGCAAAGGCCAAAGGATGTCCCACATTTTGCAAAGCACTCAAGTAGATTCATCCGGGTTCAAGGCAGAATACAAGCCCGGTTATGTTCCTGATTACTTAAGCCTCGTTGAGGTCTAAGTCAAATATTTTTGCATATTTAGGTTCCCCAAGATGTTAGCTATCTGTCCAAGCAATAAAATCAAGTTAAATCAGGTGTATATTGAAGAACCAAGGTCATTTTGCAAACCGTGTTGGACTGCACCGGTTCTGCCCAGTTCTGTTCAACGAGGTTTTAGGCAAGCAAATAATGAATTAAACCTGATTTCTCATTAGGGGGGTTAATAGGCATCCTAAGGTTTCCGCGCATGGAAGGAAACGCAAATCATACTCACTTTTTATATGAGAAATGTGGTGCCTAAAAACAGTTTGTGAATTATCGGAAGACACCTAATTGGTGCATTTGGTGGCTACCAGCCTTCCTACTGCATGATTACTCTTTTTGCTGCAAAGCTGGTAGTTAAACGAAGTTAAAGCACAATCATAACTTCCTTTTAGCCTAGTAAAGAGTACAACTAGTTGAAAAGCAGAGAAGAAAGGCAGAAATGACCAAATTGGATAGCCACAAAGGAGAAAGAACTAGTAGCCTTTTTCTCTCTCATAAATGTGTAGCCAACTCTCTCCATGCTTAATTACTTGCTTAGCAATGAGTTTAGGCTTTATCATAAAGGTTAGCTAGACTTAGGGATTGTAGTTAGCATAATTCAGCATGCTTTGTGCCTTGCTAATTTGTAAGCTAGTTTTCCGTTTTAGTTTAGTCAGTTTTAAGCTAGGTTAAGAGGTTTCTTAATCTTTAAGAAAACTCCTAATCTTAATAAGCTTGTATTCGCGGGTATAAGGCCTAAGGAGCCTCATTTTTGTAATCAGATTGCCTACACTTTGAATGAGAAAGAGAGCTTAGCTCCTTCAAGAAACTAAAACACATACTTGCTTATCCTAGCTTAGGCTAAGTTAGGTGGTGATCAAGTGAGTTTTAACTCTTAATTAGGTGGTGTTTTAGTATCCTAATTGAGGTTAAGGGCCCTAACCTTGATTTTGGTGGTGTTTTCAATATCCAAGAAACAAGTTTATTTTATATTTCATCCTCTTTTCCTTTTGGATTCACTTAAACTCAAAGCTGAGTTCTTGTTGTTCTTAGCTATTCCTTGCATTCCTTTGAGTGTGAGTTAAGTTCATTGGTGCATCCATCAACTCTGGTACCAAAGCTAAGTTTCTCCTTAGCTTGGAAACAAGCTCCATGTTCCCAAATCAGTCCAAACACATTCCCTAAACACATTGATAAGTGCTTTATATGCATATCTTTTTAGGGCTATTTTGCCTCCTTTTTAAAAGAATTTTGTGCTTAATGATGTAATTTACTCTCCTATTCTCATTTTATGCTTGGATGTAGTTGTTTTATGTGTTTTGCAGGATTTTTAGTCTTTTTACCTCTCATTTGCCCTTTAATGGCTTTGTTTTGACCTTCCCGACGGTCATCCATGTTATACCACGACCGTAGAGCAAAGAAAGAACAAAAATCCGAATCCAGCACAGACCACGGTCAGACTGTGGTGAACCTCACGGACCGTGGTATGCCTGTAACTATTGCCTCTTTGTTTTTCCTCAACTATGTGGCTGAGATGAACCGGAATTTTCTATAAATAGTGACGTTCAGCAGCGAAGGAAGGGCACTCCAAGGCATCCTAAGCAACCAAACAAGTAGAATTAGCCTAGTTTAGTTTAGTTTAGTTTCTCTCAAATTTTGTTCTTTGTTTAGTTTTGTTCTTGTTCTTGTGTGAGTTTTGAGTGTGAGAGTTTTGATTCTAAGGTGGTTTTGAAGCCTTTGGTGAAGGCCATCTCAATCAAGTCTCTTCTGCTCAAGGTTTTGTCGATATTTTCGTCAGTTTATCTTTTATCATGTCTGGGTAGGTTTCTTAGTCTAGGAATTTAGTAGTTTGTGGAATTATTATTGGATCATGTTTTGATTTAAAGAATTGTGCTTATTTTTAAGATCAGGTTGATTTCGTTCTATCAAGTGTTTGATATGTTGTGAGTTGATTTTTGGCCAAAATTTACTTGCAGACTTGAAACAATCGAGTGAACATTCAAAAGATGACATGTGGTTGTTGGACTGCTTGAATAGACTTAGCATAACTTCGTCTCAAAAGAGAGATTTATAAGTTAAGAGGGCTAGTAAATAAGCGAATATATTAAACTTGAATTAAGTCAAATTAGTTTGAAAGAATGACATTTGCTTCGTTTAGGCAAATCTGATTAATTTCAAAAGAATACATCAAGTTTCTTGACAAGATTGCAAATCCTCAAAATTAACCAATTAAAGAATAGCACATGTTTATTAATTTTGATCTAATTCTCTTCTACAAATGCAAAAATTCCTAGATGTTTTCCTCTTATTGATTCAGACAAGTTTATTTGCAGTAGTTGATCGAATTCATTTGAAATAGAGTTTTGCTGATCATATCCTGATGAGACTAGGCGCGATAGATTACTTTAGTTCTTGAGGAATGATATCTTTTAGCTATGCTACAAACACCCATGTGCTTGCGGCAGTGCTAGTCAAGTTTTTGACACCGTTGCCAGGGACTAAATTGCTAACTGTTGAGTATTATCTTACGAACGTGACTAAGCATTTTTATTATTTTGTTTTGTTCTGTTTTCTTGTTATTTTTCTTTTTCCTATTTAATTGCACTGTTGGTGTTAGTGAAAGTGCTTACAGGAATTTTTTCTAGTATATGCAAAATCTGATTTTGTATGAGCCCGACCCAGAGATTGAGAGGACTTTTCTCTTAAGGAGGAAAAAGCAAAGGATCGAAGAACAAAGGGACAAGGCAAGAAGGAATTCAAGCATGGCAGGTGAGGAAAGAAGGACCCTTCGTGATTTCATTACTCCCGGAGTCCAAGGGATCGCCTCAAGTATAACTCGGCCTACTGTGGATGCTAACAACTTCGAACTTAAGTCAGCATTTTTTTTCATGGTGCAGTAATCTCAGCTTGGCAGAACTCCTTTGGAAGACCCGAATCTACACCTTTCGGTCTTTTTGGAGGTGTGCGATATGCTAAAGTTAAACGGAGTCTCTAGTGATGTGATTCGCCTGCGCTGATTTCCTTCTGCATTGAGGGATAAAGCGAGGGCTTAGTTGCACTCTTTGCTGTCTGGTTGCATAACTATTTGGGACGAGTTAATAAGAGCTTTCCTCAGTAAACTCTTCCCTTCAAGCAAGACAGCGAGCCTGAGAAATCAAATCATCAACTGTCCACAAAAAGAGGATGAACGCTCTAGGAAGCCTGGGAGCGTTTTAAAGATTTATTACGTTTGTGCCCCCATCATGGTTTTCAGCGCTGGATGATTATTCAGACCTTTTATAGTGGTGTGACCCAAGTTGTGAGGTCCATTATTGATGCGGGGGCAGAAGGAACTTTAATGAGCAAGATCGAGGATGAAGCCTATAACGTTATTGAGGAGATGATGGTTAATAACTTTTAATGGTCCACTGAACGAGCTCAACCCAAGCGGGTTGGAAGTAAGCTTGAAGTTGATGCTTTTACCTTACTTTCTGCTAAGGTAGATGCCATGACTAAAAGACTGGACTAACTGAATATTAATGCTGTAAACTCTAGTGCCCCTTCTCCTTGTGATATTTGTGGTTCAATTGAGCATATATCTTTGAACTGTTAAGTTCGGAGTCCTTTTTCCCAGGACCCAAATGAAGTTAATTATATTCAAAATTTTAACTCAAGACCGACCAATGATCCTTACTCTAACACCTATTATCCAAGTTGGAAGAATCACCCGAATCTCTCTTATAGGTCGAATCCAAGCACTGTGATTATACCCCCTATGAATGTTAGAGTAACCCCCAGGTTTTCAAAGATCCTCATTCCATTCTTAGATGCCCAAAAGGTCAAATTTAGAGCTAATGATGGAAAACATGCTTATGGCAGAACAGAAACAAGATGATATGCTTACAACTCGTAATAGGATGTTAGAGGCCTAGATTGCCCAGAAAGCTACTTTTTCATCTACGCTCTCAGATAGACTTCCCAGTAAGCCTGAACCCAACCCTCATGAGCATTATAACTGTGTCACCATGAAAGAGGATGAAGAGGACTTAACTTACTCTAAGGAAGTATCGAAGAAAGAGGGTAGAGAGATAACTATGACTGGTAGTAAGGAAAGACTGCTATATTTGTGGAGAATGACTCTATTCAGATCCGCACCGTTTTTCCCCCTAAGCTTCCTAACCTAGGTAGTTTTTCTATCCCATGCATTACAGGAAAGGTAGAAATTGAGAGAGGGCTATGTGATTTAGGCGCAAGTGTTAGCATAATTCCCTACTTTTTGTTTCATAAGCTGCACGGAGGACCATTACTAGCCGTCCCTTTTTCACTACAATTAGATGATGGTTCTGTAACACAACCCATAGGTAGATTGGAAGATGTGTTAGTGAACATAGGAGACATTTTGGTGTTAGAAGACTTTATTGTAGTCAATATGCCTAAAACTGATGATACCCAAATAATCATAGGTAGGCTCATTTTGGCGACAGTTGGTTGCCACATTGATATGAGTGAGAGTCATATTTCTTTTGAGGTAGAGGGGAGGTCTGCTGTGTTTAGTCATAAGAAG
Source organism: Carnegiea gigantea (assembly GCA_029747015.1). Classification (NCBI taxonomy): domain Eukaryota; kingdom Viridiplantae; phylum Streptophyta; class Magnoliopsida; order Caryophyllales; family Cactaceae; genus Carnegiea; species Carnegiea gigantea. The sequence continues at coordinate 216,357 of JAKOGI010000170.1, forward strand.
GAGGATGCAGTTTCTCCTCATTCTTCTGTATTGGATGCATATCCCTTTCCCCTAAGTATGATATGGAGAATGTCTTGAATAATGAAGATCCTTCTGATTCTGAATGGATTTCATATGAGGACCTTGACCAAGGGTATGTTTAGGTGGAGTTTTCTACTCCTGTGCCACCTAACAAGCCCGAGGTTGAGGCCTCTGTTTTTAATGATTCTTTGATAAGTGAGTATTGCAGGTTTGCACGAGTTGTTCACTCTATGCCCCCTTTGGGAGGTTTCGATGCCAATTTTGATGTAGGGGTTGAGCAAGTTGATGATAGCCCATCTGATGGGCCAAAAGAGTGATTTGTCTTGCATGTGGATAGTGCATTGTGGCACCAAGTTATGAAGACGAAGGACCTGCAGCTAAAATTGTTAAGATGGTACCTTCAACTAAAGAAGTTTGATTTTGTGGTTCGCGTTAAGGCTGATCTAGACCAAGCCTAGAATAAGGGTCAAACTCTTAACCTTAAAAGAGCGCTGCTTGGGAGGCAGCCCAAGATTTCTCTCTCTTTCCTTTTTATATTTTTGATTTTTTATTAATTTTAATTGTTATAGAAAAAAAGAAAAAAAGAGAGGAAAAAAATATATAAATATATGAATAAAATGTTGGCACCACGGTCAGGAAAACCAACAATACAACCATAGGGCGCCAAGCCTTAAAAAAAAAGAAAAAACCCGAATAGCTGCAGACACCACAGACCGTCCGTGGTGAGCCCCATGGTCCGTGGTGGGCTGTTATGGGCCGCAATCTAGTTTTTTGATTGCGGTGCCATTTTCCTTTCCCCTCATTTCATCTTCTTCACTCGACAATTTCTCTCTCTTCCTCCCTTCTCTCTCTCTAAATCCTCGATAACCAACACCTTCAATCTCCCTCAAATCTTCTCTATTTTTCTTCATTTCACACCAAATTCCTTCCTTTCACTTAACCTCCCCATTCCATCCATAAATTCTCATCTCTTTTCTTCTTCTTCTTCAAAATTCATTTCACCCTCATTCATCCACCATACCCATTCTTTTCTCTCTCTAATTCTTCACATTCTTACTTATTTTCTTCAATTTTCTAGGTTTTTGTTCCTATTTTTGGTTTTAGTTTTGTTTTTGGTTAGGTTTTGTAACCATGGCACCAAACAAAAGGCAAAAGAGCACCAAAGAGGTTGGTTCATCAAGTCAAGCACCACCCCGACCTCAAAGGATATCCAAAATATCAACCAATGTACGTATCCTTGCTTGTTCTCTGTTTGCTCGAGATGATAGTTTGAACGTCCCAAGACTTTCTGAGTTATACTTTCTGTCCTGTATGCTTGATTGTGTCTAACTTGACTAAGGTTCATTCTTAACTAGGCAATTGCATAGTGCTGCTGTTAGCACTAAAGGTAGGATAGTCATTGGTGGAATAATAACTACTATTGTTAGATTCTTGGATGTTGAGCCCAATCTTGAGGATAGAGTTTCTGGGTCTGAATGGCTTGATCAAGATGATTTTGAGATTATGAACTTTTGCAAAGTTGAGGCTGGCCGTTTGTGTTGGATTTACCCTGGGGACCGACTTTTGCCGCTTTCCAGTGTCGATCGTACTACTTTGGTTCACCAAGGTAACCTTTACTAGGTACCTAGTGATGACAAGGTTGTTCGACCCGTACCCCACCAACCTGCCCCTCACTCTAGTCAAGCAGGACCTAGCTCTTCCTCTCGACCCCCTCCACCTAAGTATTCTGATATCCAAGACACCCTTAGGTCCATTCAAGAGGACCAAGTTTCCCTCCGAGCCTTTGTCGCTTCGGAGAGCGCCGCTCTTTAGGACTTTGTCCAAGAGTGCCACGATGAGCTTTGTGGGTTGCTTGCTTCCTAGACCCAATATTTCCAAGACCATAGAGCATGTCTAGAAACCTGGCGAGATTGGCATATCTTCTATGGACAACCACCCCATCCTCCTCCACCTCCTCATCTCTGATTTTGATTTCTACTACTCCCCTTCCCCTTTTTATTATGATGTGCCCACATTGAGGGTAATGTGTGATTCAAGCATTGGGGAGTTAGTTATTATATTTGGCGTCTGATGCCTGTTTTTGTTTGATGTGTTTGTTTTTTTTTTTTTTTGGGCTTTGTATATATTTTTAGTGGTAGTTTTTGTACGTTTTGTTTTAGTTTTGTTTTAGTAATACATTTAGCTTTCTTCTAGGTTGCATTTTAGTTTCTTTCTCTTGTTAGTTTCTTTTGCATTTTAGTTTGCATTGTTTGTAGGAGCACCAAAAAAAAAAAAAAAAATAGAGAAAAACAACAATAAAAATCCTCCTATGATGATCTTTATAGATTTGGTAGCTTTCTTTGGTTAGTTTGATCCTTTGATTCGCCCAGATGTGCATAAAAGTTTGTGAATGAATTTTCGAACTAAAGTCCATGTTTTGACCACATGTTGAATGCGAATTGATTTTTCCCCATAAGTCTTTACATGAAGTTTTGGCATGTGTGTGTTAGTAAGCTAGTTTTGACTATGGTAGATGTCCCAAGAGACTTTGAGCCTTTAGAGACTGTTTATTTTTATTAGTCTCATGTTTTCTTTCATGTGTGACTCTTCCTAGATAACATTTCTCTAGAACTTGCCTTGATTCTCATTCAAGATCACATTTTGCATATGCATTTAGGCAACATGATTGTGGCATTTTTTTTTCCTTTGATTTATTTGAAACCCATAGCCAAATAGCCACCCTTATTGTGTATCATATCCCTTGTTAGCCCCTTTGAGCCTACAACCGTTTTTGTTGATCTGAACCACCTACTTTTAGCCCATGGCCAAATACTTGTCTTACCCTTAAACCAAAACTGGAGGAGTGTTACATTCTTTTGCATCAAGTTTGATAGGGTGCTAGGAAGGTGGGTTGTTATTCTCTTTAGTGAATTTGGTTGTTTGGTACAGGAATGCAAATATTTGATAAATCCCTTATTTATTGTGTAAAGTTCAGAGAAGAGTTCAATTTTGAAGTTCATTATCGAATTACCTTGGCTATTCCTCTTTGAAAAAATAAGGGAAAATAAAGAAAATAAGAGGAAAAAAAGAGAATTGAACAAAAAAAGAGAAAGAGAAGGAAAAAACATTTGATAAAAGTGATTAGCCTTGGTGGGAATGTAAGGTATTTGTGATTTTCGACTCTATCTCTTTTCATTTGGGATTTATTTTGTTGATGAATTGTTATGGTTCGAGAAAGATGTAGTACAATGCATTGGAATTGTTTAAGCTCTTAGTCTATGGCTTTTAGCTCCTCATTTCCAAAAATATTTGTTCCACTCTTACCTTCACCCTAAGCTACATTGTATCCCTACGAAAGACTTCATGATTGTTTAGTGTATTTGTATTTTAGCGGTGGCGAATTTGAGAATGTTGTCAAGCCTATGGTAGATTTGCGTCCAAGGAATGAGAATTGAGAGAACCTTTATATATATACATTGTCAAACACATGAGTGCTGAGTGGCACATAACTATAGTAAGGTTCTACCGACCTTGCTAGTCTTACTCATTTCATATGCTAGATGATTGTATTTGACAATTTGGAGGATGATTGGTTTAAGTTTTGCATTATGGTCTATAAAACATTTTTGAAATTTCATTCCCTATTCTATTTGTCAATGACATTTTTGCATCTTTTTGGGCTACCTTTGGATCGTCCTTGCCATTTGAATGTTATCTGTGTCTATCCTGAGGAAGCTATGTATATCTTTAATACTTGCATTACTTGAGGGCAAGTAACAGTTTAAGAATGAGGGAGTTTGATAAGTGCTTTATATGCACATCTTTTTAGGGCTATATTCCTCTTTTTTAAAAGAATTTTGTTCTTAATGATGTTCTTTATTCTCCTATTCTCGATTTATGTGTGGGTGTAGTTGTTTTATGTGTTTTGCAGGATTTTTAAGCTTTTTACCCAGCATTTGCCCTTTAATGGTTGTGTTTTGACCTCACCCACGATCATCCATGTTATGCCACGACTGTAGAGCAAAGAAAGAGCAAAAATCCAGATCTAACACAGGCCACGGCCAGACCGTGGTATGCCTATAACTGTTACCTCTTCGTTTTCCCTCGAATGTGTGCCTGAGATCAACCGGAATTTTCTATGAATAGTGATGTTCAGCAATGAAGGAGGGGCACTCCAAGGCATCTTAAGCAAGCAAGCAAGTAGAATTAGCCTAGTTTAGTGTAGTTTAGTTTCTCTCAAATTTTGTTCTTTGTTTAGTTTTGTTCTTGTTTTTGTGTGAGTTTTAAGTGTGAGAGTTTTGATCCTGAGGCGGTTCTGAAGCCCTTGGTGAAGGCCATCTTAGTGAAGTCCCTTCCGCTCAAGATTTCGCCGATTTTTTTGATCAGTTCATCTTTTATCGTATCTGAGTAGTTTTCTTAGTCTAGGAATTTAGTAGTTTGTAGAATTGTTATTGGACCATGTTTTGATTTAAAGAATTGTGCTCATTTTTAAGATTGGTTTGATTTTGTTCTATCAAGTGTTTGGTATGTTGGGAGTTGATTTTTGGCCAAAATTTACTTGCACACTTGAACAATCAAGTGAATGTTCGAAAGACGGCATTTGGTTGTTGGATTACTTAAATAGACTTAGCATAACTTCGTCTCGAAAGAGAGATTTATATGTTAAGAGGGCTAGTAAGTAATTGAATATATTAAACTTAGATTAAGTCAAATTAGTTTGAAAGAATGACGTTTGCTTACTTTAGGTAAATTTGATTGATTTTGAAAGAATAGATCAAGTTTCTTGACATGATTGCAATTCCTCGGAATCAACCAAGTAGGGAATAGCATATGTTTATTCATTTTGATCCAATTCTCTTCCATAACTGTGAAAATTCCTAGACGTTTTGCTCTTATTGATTCAGACAAGTTTATTTACAGTAGTTAATCGAATCCATTTGAAATAGAGTTTTGCTTAGCATATTTTGACAAGACTGGGCTCGATAGATTACTTTAGTCCCTGAGGAACGATATCTTTTGTCTATACTACAAACACCCGTGCACTTACGGCACTGTTGGTCACACATTCCATAACTTAACCCCTTACACACCTGGTTTCACCATAAGTTCTAGTATGAGTTTAGAAGAGAGACTTAGAGCAGTTTTGAAAACCAACCAAGCCATTTATGCCTCTAATCAAGAACTTAAGGCTTAAAATGAGTACTTGAGATAGTAGCTTGGTGACTTCATGAAACAAAAGCAGAAGATGCATGCTAAACCTACCCAGTCTGATCATAAAGAGGAAGAACAAGTAGCAAGAAATCCTTCAAGTTCATCTAGGGTGGGTGAACCCTTAAGGAGAACAAGGATGGAACAAAGACCCAAGCCAACTCTAATGACTTTAGAGTTGAGATTCCTAAATTTGAAGGTAAACTTGATCCAAATGAGTTCCTAGAATGGACGCATACAGTTGAGAGGATTTTTGAGTATAAGGAAGTTCCTGAAGACAAGAAGGTCAAGTTGGTTGCTCTTTAGCTAAAGAAGTACACCTCATTATGGTGGACTAACTAATGCGCTGAGAGAGTTAGAAAGCAAAAAGGTAGAATCAGAACTTGGGAGAAGATGAAAGCTAAACTGAAGTCACGGTTTCCACCCCCAACCTACATCTAAGATATTTAGTCTCAACTCCATAGCCTTACACGAGGCAGCCTCAATGTTGAAGAATACGCACAGAGTTTGAGAAACTCATGATCAAATGTGACATTCCGGAATTAGAAAAGCACACCATAGTTAGGTACTTAGGAGGGCTTGAGCCTAAGTATGCTAATGTGGTTGAATTACAATTGTTTATTACTTTTGATGATGTTTGTGTCCTTGCTCATAAGGTTGAGCAACAAAGGAAAACCAAGCAACCCTTTAAATATGACTTTACGAAGCCTCCACCTCGGAACCCATCCTTTAACAAGCGAAGCCTAACCCACTTCCAAAGCCTACAAATCCATCCCCTTTCACCCCGCAAAGAACCCAAACTCCACAAAAGAGCCAACCATCTCAAAATAGACCTAATCCTAGTCCCTTAAGCACTAGAAGATGCCGTAAGTGCCAAGGCCTTAGACACATTGCCGCAGACGGCTCAAACAGAAAGGTGATCACATCAGCTGAATGAGAAGCGATAAAAGAGCATGAGGTTAAGGAGGAAAAGGAGGAGGATGTTGAGGGTGATCTTAAGCAAACTATAGAGGATATAGAGGAGGAAGTAGATGCTAGTTTTGAGAAGGGTTTTAAGTGGCTAGAAAGGTGCTACAGATGAGCAAAGGGAGAACATCTTTCATTCTCAGTGTATGGTTTAAGGAAAGGTGTGTTCTATGATCATAGATGGAGGGAGTTGGACCAATGTTATTTCTCTTAGTATGATTTAGAAGCTAAGCTGATGGGCTATGACCCATCCCCATCCTTACAATATCCAATGGCTTAGTCAATGCAAGGGGTTACAAGTTAACTCCCGGTGCCTTATTTCTTTCTCCATTGGATAGAACTACCGGGATGAGTTATGGTGTAACGTTATCCCCATGGATGCATGCCATATCTTGTTAGATAGGCCTTGGTTATATGACAAGAAGGTGATGCATAATGGATTCTTAAATTCATACTCCTTTTCCAAAGAAGGGAAGAAGATCACCTTGGTTCCTTTGTTCCCATCCGAGCTCCACAAAAGCAAACCACAAAAATATCCTGAATATTCTAATTTGCTTCTTACCTTTAGTGAACCTCCTTTGAAAGCATCATACCATGAGTTTAGAGCTTTTAAAGAGTGGATTTTAAATGTTTAAGAGGAACCAAAAGCTCCCTTATCAAGCCACTCCATAACCATTTCCCTAATCCACCAATTTAGTCACTTGTTTTCAGAGGAGATACCCATGGGTTTGCCTTCTTAAAGAGATATCCAACACCACATTTATCTTATTCCAGGTATATCCCTCCAAACAAGCCAACTTATAGGATGAATCCTAAGGAAATCATAGAGATTCAAAGGCAAGTTGAGGAACTAATGTCAAAAGGGCTAGTTCATGAGTCTTTAAGTCCTTGTGTCACACCTGCCTTACTAGTTCCTAAGAAGGATGGTAGTGTGCCTACATGTGTGGATAGTAGAGCAATCAACAAGATTACCATCAAGTATAGGTTTTCAATGCCTAAACTTAAGGAAATGCTAGATGACTTACATCGCTCTCTAGTGTTTTCAAACATTGATCTTCAAAGTGGATGCTACTAGTCAGAATACGAGAGGGAGATGAATGAAAGACTGCATTTAAGACTAAAGGAGGGTTATATGAATGGCTAGTTATGTTATTTGGTCTTTCAAATGCCCCTAGTACCCTTATGAGGTTAATGAATTAAGTATTCAGACCTTATATTGGGAAGTTTGTGGTTGTTTACTTCGATGACATTCTGATTCATAATAAGAACGAGTAAGAGCATCAAGATCACCTTATTCAGATTATGCTAGTTCTTAAATGTGAGAAATTGTTTGGGAACCTTAAGAGATGCATCGTTTTCACTCATGAGGTGACTTTCTTGGGTTATATTGTTACTGGTCATGGCATTAAGGAAGATGAGAGCAAGCTAGAGGCCATTCGGACATGGCCTATTCCACAAAGTATACATGGCGTACGAAGCTTCCATGATCTTGCATATTTTTACAGGGGGTTTATATGTAACTTTAGTACTATTATGGATACAATGGCAGAGGTCATTAACGGTACATCATTCAAATGGACCCCTAAAGCCCAATCTGCCATTATGGAAGTTAAGAAGAAACTAACTCAAGCACCCGTACTTGCTTTGCCGTGCTTTGAGAAAATTTTTCAGATTGAATGTGATGCATCTAGAGTTGGAATCGGTAGAGTTCTTACTCAGGAAGGTAAGCCATTAGCCTTATTTAGTAAGAAGTTGTGTGATTCAAGGCGAAAATATTCCACCTATGATAAGGAGTTTTATGTGATTGTGCGATTCTTAGAGCACTGGAGTCATTATCTTGTGGCTAGTGAATTTATTTTGCATTCTGATTAGGAGGCTTTGAAGTATATTCAAGGCTAACACAACCTGAACCCCTACTATGCAAAATGGGTTGAGTATCTCCAGTCAATTCATCAATTCACTTTACAATCAAGCACAAGTCTGAAAAACTCAATCGAGGAGCGGATGCATTATCTAGGAGGTATTTGCTCCTATTTTAGTTAGATGCTTGTATTCTTGATTTTGAGCATATAAAGTTATTTGTATGCTGATGATGAGGACTTTGGGGAGTTGTTTTCTGTTTGTCAAAAACACCCCAGAGGTGATTTCTTGGTACAAGAAGGGTTTCTATTCAAAGGTACATGCATGTGTATTCCTAAGTGTAGCACATGTCAGTTTCTGATTAGAGAGGTGCATAGAGGATCTCTAGCTGGCCATTATTGAGAGAACAAGAATCATACCTAGATAGCATTACTACTGGTTAGGGATGGACAGGGACGTTCAAGACATCTTGAGGGGGTATAGCATATGCCAAGTGGCTAAGAGTCATTCTTTACCCCACAGCTTTTATACACCTCTACCAATCCCTAGACTTCCTTGGGTTGATGTAAGTATGGATTTCATCCTAGGATTGCCTAAACAACAAAGAAACTAAGATTCAATCTTTGTTGTGGTGGATAGGTTTTCCAGGATGGCATATTTTATTCAATGCAACAAAACTAATGATGCTACATACATCTCCGAGTTATATCTCAAGGAGGTGACAAGATTACATGGTATTCCTAAGTTTGTTGTTTCTGATAGGGATACCAAGTTCCTTTGTCACTTTTGGATTACATTGTGAAAGAAATTGGGTTCTAAACTAAAGTATAGTACCACATGTCATCCATAAACTGATTACAAATCGAACCTTAGAACTCTCCTAAGAGCTTTGATTAAACCTCATGCTAAGGCTTGGGATTTGCTCGTACCACATGCTAAATTTGCTTATAACAAAGCTCCTAGTAAGGCTACTGGTCTGTCCCCCTTCAAAGTGGTCTATAGAATTGATCCCCTTAGCCCACTTGAGCTTACTCTACGTCCTTTAGACCAAAAGCCAAGTGATGAGTTAGTTAAAGGTAGAATAGAGAAGACCAATGCATCATATCAAGCCCAAGCTAACAAGCATAGAAAGAAGATGGTATTTCAGCAAGGAGATCTCGTTTGGATTCATTTAAGGAACATTTTCCTTCAAAGTGCAAGAACAAGTTAATGTCAAGAGTTGAAGGTCCATTTAAGGTCTTGGAAAATGTAAATGATAATGCTTATAAGGTTAACTTACCAGGTGACTTTGGAGTACCAACCACATTCAATGTGGCAGATTTGAGCCTTTATCTCCCAGATGACCAACTAGCTGATTTGAGAATCAAATCTTCTCAACAAGGGAAGGATGATGGAGTGCCATCTAACTAGCTCACATGCTCAAACAAGTCAAGGAAGTCTCAATTCACCAACCAAACTTCAAAGGAAGTCCCACATTTTGCAAAGCACTCAGGCAGATTCATTCAGGTTCACGACAAAATCCAAGGCCCATTTTGTGTTCCTAATTACTTAGGCTTCCTTGAGGTTTATGTCAAATATTTTTGCATATTCAGGTTCCCTAAGATTTTAGCTGTCTACTCCATGCAAGAAAAACAAGCTATTTATTGAAGAACCAAGGCCATTTTGCAAACCGTACTGGATTGCACCGGTTCTACCTAGTTCTATTCAACTGAGGTTTTAGGCCAGGAAATATTGAATTAAACTTGATTTCTCATTACGGAGTACTAGTAGACATCCTAAGGTTTCCCCCTATGGAAGAAAATCCAAATCATACTCGCTTTTTGCGTGAGAAATGTGGCACCTAAAAATAGCTTGTAAACTACCAGAAAACACCCGATTAGTGCATTTGGTGGTTACCAGCCTTTCTAGTGCATGATTACTCTTTTTGCTACAAAACTAGTACTTAAAGGAAGGTAAAACACAATCATAATATAAGAAAGGTTGAAATGACCAAATTGGACAGCCACAAAGGTGAATAAACTAGCAGTCTTTTTCTCCCTCATACATGTGCAGCCAGCTCTCTCCTTACTTAACTACTGGTATAGTAATGAGTTTAGGCTTTATCATAAAGGTTAGCTAGACTCATGGATTGTAGTTTGTATAATTAAGCATGCTTTGTACTTTGCTGATTTGTAAGCTACATTTTAGTTTTAGTTTAGCCGATTTTAGGCTAGGTTAAGAGGTTTTCTAACCTTGAAGAAATTGCCTAATCTTACTAGGCAGCATATATCCGTGGGTATAAGGCCTAAAGAGCCTCATTTTTGTAATCAGATTGCTTACATTTTAAATGAGAAAGAGAGCTTTGCTCCTTTGAGAAACCAAAACTCTTACTTGCTTATCCTAACTTCGTCCAAGTTAGATGGCGATCAAGTGAGTCTTAACTCTTAATTAGGTGGTGTTTCATATCCTAATTGACGTTAAAGGCTCTAACCTTAATCTTGGTGGTGCTTTCTGTATCTAAGAACCAAGTTTAGTTTTATCTTTTATCTCCTTTTCTTTCAGATTCACTTAAACTTAAAGCTGAGTTCTTATTTTTGTTAGCTATTCCTTGCGTTCCTTCGAGTGTGAGTTGAGTTCATTAGTGTGTCCATCACTATGGCGATTGGTCCTAGTAGCTAGAGATTCCACCCACTTTAATACATAATCAACATCCACCAATATGTACACAAATCCAAAGGGAAAGGAAAGGGACCCATAAAATTAATGCCCCACACATAAATATCTTAACAATCAGAATAGGAGAAAGGGGTATCATATCATGGTGGGATAGGGCAATCGTACATTGATAATGCTAACAAGCAAGATAGAGATGGTGAGCATCATGAAATTGAGTGGGCCAAAAGAATCTACTTTGTAGGACTTTAGCAGCTATTCTACGGCCACCAACATGACCTTTATAAGCATCAGAGTGACGAAAGGTCAGACATGAATTTCACTCTCTGGAACACACTTATAAACCACTTGGTCTAGAGTCTAAACAATGTTTAAAAAGATACGAGTCTTCCCAATAGTAATGCCTTATAGAAAAACATTTCTTTCTCTTGTTTGAAGCAGTGAGGAGGAATCTTTCCAGTAGCAAGATAATAAACAATGTGAACAATCCAAGGAATAGGGGCAAGTGGCACAGCAAACATTTGCTCATCTGGAAAATAGTGAGAAAATCCAACTAAGTGATCAGCATACTTAGTAAAGATTCTAGACAATTGGTTCGCCACTGAATTTACAAAATCTTTCCTATCTTTTATCACAATACCGAACTCTTAGAGCAATGAAATCCATCACATGAGTCTATTTTTGGTGTCCTTCTTGGCCAATAAATGTTTTAATGCAACTGGTTAGTAAAGATAATCACTTTTGAGCACGAAGGTATGGACGAAATTTGTCAAGTGGAAATACTACAACTAACAACTCTTTTTCAGTACCAGAATGACTCTTTTGAGGATCAGCTAGAGTTCTACTAGTATAGTAAATGACATGATGCATTATATTCACCCATTGACCCAAAACAACCCCAATAGCAAAATCAGATGCATAACACATAATCTCAAAAGGAAGAGAAAAATCAGGGGGATGAACAATAGGGGTTAACACCAATAAAGTACGAAGCTTTTCAAAATCTTTCACATAAGACTCATAAAACACAAAAGGAGTATCTTTAGTGAGGAGACTAGTAAGTGGCCTAGCCACTTTACTAAAATCCTTAATAAATTTCCTATAAAAACTAGCATGACTAAGTAATGATCTAACTTGCTTCATAGAAGATGGAATATACAAATTAGAAATCAGATCAACCTTGACTTTGTCAGCTTTTTAGAAACTTTATGACCCAATACAATTCTCTTTTGGACCATGAAGTGACTCTTTTCCTAACTCAAGACCAGATTTACTTCTTCACATCTTCTCAGCACAGTGGACAAATAGCAAGACATACATCAAAGGAAGAGCCAAGAACATAGAAATCATTCATAAACATCTCTATGAAATTATGAATATAGTCGAAAAGAGGGTCATCACGTGTCTTTGAAATGTGGAAGATACATTACACAACCCAAAAGCATCCTCTGATAGGTGAATATACCCGATGCATATGCAAAGGTCATTTTCTCTTGGTCCTTAGGATAGACAGGTATTTGATTGTTACTATAATACCCATCTAAGAAATAGTAAAAACTTTGTCCAACTAATTTTTCCATAATTTGATCACTGAAGAGGAGAGGGAAATGATCCCTTCCAGAAATAAAATTCAGTTTTCTATAATCAAAGCACACCTTCCACCTCGTGGTCTATCTAGTAGAAATTAGTTCACTATCATTATTCTTTACCATAGTTATGCCAGATTTCTTAGAGATAACTTGAACAGGACTGACCCATTGACTGTCAGAGATTAGATAGATAATGACTGCATCTAAAAGCGCTACTACCTCTCTCTAAACAACTTCTTTCATATGAAGGCTCAGCCTACATTGCATTTGCCTAACAGGTTTAACATTGTTCTCTAAGTGAATTCTGTGCATGCAAATAATTGGACTAATTCATTTCAAATCAGCAACTGACCACCGAATAGCACCCTTAGCACTAGACAAGACACGAATCAACTTACTCTTCATCACAAGACAAAAGAGAAGATATAAGAACATGTACAGTCTTTTTAGGGCCTAGAACTACATATTTGACCGAGTTAGGGAGATGTTCCCCGACAACAGCACCAAAAACTTGATGTGGATTTTATATTTAGTTTTAAAAGCCATTTTTATTTGCAAGCGCACAAGATTGATTATAGACTAGCGAGTATAGGGCGTTGATTCCACGAGGAACAATAGCAATTCTAAGCTTAGCTTTTCCAACTAAAAAGAATAATTTAAGGAAGGAGTTCAATTATTACCATGAATTAAAGAAACAAAAGAAAAGCAAATGAGTCAAGAAAATAGAGAGAAATCAAGTTACAAAAAGATCGAGGACTTCAGATTTACTAATGACACAAATATTGAATTACTAACTCAAATAGGGGTTCAATTAGTCTCTTGTTCAACCTATGTTACAAGCATTAGTCAATAAATTAGGACGATGAATTATATGAATCAAATGATATTATTTATCTAGTAGTTAGGATTAATCATTGTTTTTAGACATAACTCATATAGTTTTCTAGCATAAGTTATTCAACTTCACCAGTTATAATTTTAACCCCAATTGCATAACTTCATATTGCAAGGTCTAATATTTATTTGATATAACAAATTAAACTATTGTAATCAATATGCATAAACAATAGTATTAAGATGCACAAATATGTTAGTATCAAATATAAACTCGAAAGTATGCAATGTAAGAGACAAAAGCAACTCCAAAAGAAATTAGTAATCAATATTATTGATCAAGGACCCATCTTAATCTTAGAAGAGCAACTTAGCCCGCCATAGTTAGTGAAAATATCATTGAAGTTGGTCTAGCCATACTCTTATTACTGGTATATTTCACCCCCTATATCCTACCTTTGGTACTCAATTACAAGACTTTAAGCACAAACTCTCTCATTTGACTCACAAATGAGATAAAAAGAGAAGAGCCAAAATGGTTTTTGTCTTAGAAAAGGCTCTCTCTAAAAATTGAAAGATGAAAGATGAGAGAATGGAAGAATGTTTGGATGAGAGATGGATAAGTGGATGATGATTTTGCTCCAACCTTGGCCTTTTTTATAGTAAAACTTTAGTCCCTCTTAGTGCCCAAAAATTAATAAAAAATTAATTTAAATTAATTCTTTGGTTGTTATATTATTGACTTGCATGCGAAAAGGCTAGTCTTTAGCTGAAAATTAATCTTGATTAATTACATTTGACTAGGTCGTCTTGAGCTTGCTTACAAGAACAAAATCTTGGTTGCTAGGTAAGGGAGAGCAGATGGATTGCAAAAGTTAGGTCACATGAGGGCTTAAAACTGGCCCATGAGCTTCATTATTTGCTGTTGTTGGCAAGCAGGTTAGGTCGTGAACTGCTGCAAGAGAGCAGACCCATGATGAGAGGAAGCATACGTTGCGAGCATGAGAAGGGAGCTCATGGGCCATTGCTTTGTGAACTGGTGGGCTGTGAATAAGCCCTTACAGCTGGAGTGAGAGAGAGATGAGATGCTGCTGGTTGAATATGAGAGTGAGGGAGACAAGGCCGAGAATTGATAGACATAGGCCTGGGTGCGAAGAAGGGAGAAAAGAAGTTGGGATGCGGGCAGGCTGCTCTGGAAGAAATGAGCATTGAGACAGGCCGTCTAGTCTGAATGCGTGACTTTGGACAACACCAAATTGGATTGACACATTTCATGCCTATATTCATTTATTTTTTTCCATTTCCAAATTATATAAAATATGCATTATTCTCTCATGAAAAATTTTTTAAAGACTAAAAAGTAGATAACATGAAGAGTAATTTACATGTAAAATATGAGTTATCAATAATCATCAAAGGATGATCTAGTAGGAGATGACCAACTTTTGAAAAGAAGATGTGGGTTCAAATTTGTCTAGAGATAGATGGAAACTTTTTTTTATCCTTGTTCTCCTTTTCGTTTTTCACTCCCTTACCTTAGTCGTTCTCTGGAAATATAAGCATTTATATGGCCTTACTTATCATTGTTTAAACTAGCATTCATAGTCCAAACGTACCTAGTATGGTGGGTTTGAAGCCACCATTTAATCATCCTTTACAGTTACAAGATGCAATATTTATAGACTTTTTTCTTTGGGTTCTTGATCTTCTATTTTAATGGATTCAAGCGCACTACTAGCCTATAAGATATATATTTGTCGTATAACATATTTTCTTTATTTGTAAGGTTAAGCTTGAACCCTTATTTAAGAGAAACAAGTGTCACATGACCTGAAATAATTGGTGTTGGCTGTTAACCTCAATTAAGACATTAACAATGACACCTAACAAAAGGAAGAAGGCATCTAATCTGAGCAAAAAAAATATTCAGAGCATTTGTAGTAATAGACGACGTGCCAGATGTAGGCCTCGTGTTTCGCCCTTGGGTCCACAGCCTATGTTCCACATGGCATGGAGCGCTTGTTAGACCGCTTGTAGGGTTCAATATGCTTTCCCTTTGTTTGGCTTATGTACCCCTCAACGCAGTGTTTTGCAACTTGGGGTTGAAGGAAGCTCGTCATTGCTGCACTATCAATAAAAAGAACTATACTATTGTCTGATAGTTTTTGAATTAATTTTGCTACCATAAGTTTATTTATTTAATTTTTTGTATAATAAAAAATAATTGTCACAACATATAAACATAAATAATAATACAAAATCAACAAATGTAATCAAATATCTTTAGTGGTAGTCACGACATATAAATATAAATAACAGTGCAGAATAAATAAATGTAATTAAATATGTCTAGTGGTAGGCTCCGTGAGAAAAAGAAATAACCTTTATTATGTAAAAGAGGAGATGAATTTCCTTTATTTTCATAAACAATAATCATGGAGTTGAAGGCACTTTCCTAGGAAACTAAATGTCTAAATATGACATTTTTTTAAAGACCAAGTCCACGCCTGTTATGAAGGTAATGATACATGGATAGTGGTTCTTAAGTTTTCCGTTCTTCAAAGGATCCATTATTTTGATCTTTGCGGAGTAATCTCATACTAATAGTTAAAAGAGTTCTACAAAAAGAGTTGTCTATATATGAATGTTATTATAATACAAAAAAAGTTACAAAAGTTAAATGGATATTTACATATAGATAAAGTAACATATAATGCATATTGCAAATTATATGTACACTGGCAAGAATACAAAAACATTATACTACCATCTAAAACACATCAACAACAGCCACACACCCTTCGCATATTGAAGTCATCATGTGCACCATTGATAGTACACCCCAAATGTACTTTTTTTTGGTCTGTAAGTAACGCAAATAATACAACAAAGCATAAAAACAATTAAGAAACCCTAAAACTAACTTACACAACCAGCCTCCAATAAAATTGTTTAAGAGAGATTAACAAGAGTGCAGCGATAGTGATTAGAATGGTCGACATTATCTTGAAGATGAGTTACGTATCCTCCAACCGTGGCACTACGACCTTTCTTTTTTGATGCTGACTCCGAAGGCCACAATAACCATTACTCTAATGAGTTTGGATACACCCATGTCATAGCCACGCTTAAACTTCGTCCTTTGGTTGCAATCCTCCCTACACTATTCAAATAAATTAGAGTGAAATGATGCTGAGTCATACCTCATTCCAACTGGAACTGTTAGAAAAGCTTTTTTCGCAATTTGCATCTACTTCCATGATTTATAGCTCTTTCTTCTACTCCGTTTCCCCCCTTGGATGCCACTCGGATCTCGTGTCAGAAAACGAAAGATATTAGTTGCACCATTCTCATGGCATGTTATGTCATGGGCATTTGAATGGATCACGACAGTAGTGTTGAGATTGTCTTTCATTGTAGGCTCTATGATGTGATCCTCGCTAGCTAAGGCTTGCTCCTCTAAGATCTGCATATCCTTTAGCCTAGCTCGAATAACCACATAGGACATTGTTCTATTATCATAAAATTCAACTATTCCCCTGTGTGTAATCTTTGAACAAGCAGAATGAGACAATTGAAGGGATCTCAAGGAACTTATTAACCTTGCTTGGTAAATAGAAGACAACCTCTAAGGAGTTGTCAGTATCCATTGAGGAAGATGCAGCGGATGTGGTAGAATTAATACTTGTTCTACTGTCCACGTTTGAGGTAGAGGGTATTACCAAATCGAAATATGTGCCTCCTTAATCAAGATCCATATTAGAATTCTCCCCTAACATAGATTCTGCATTTACCTTTTCGATTATAGGCATAGCAACTAAATTAGCTTCCTCACATGGATCCTCCGAGATAGAATTGATAATCGATTGATGCCTTAGCACTGAATATTGATCCCTTCCGTGGATTTAGATTTTGACTCCACACAAGACCAGCCCCTTGGACAACTGCCATCATGCTTTGACTCTTTCAAATCCTTATTGCTACTCCCAACTTAACAATTCGCACTTTTAAATTTTGCAAATTCGTTTGTAATTTTAGGATTATTTAGTTCAATTTAGGAAGCTTCCCTAAAATCACATGAGGCTTGATGAAAATTATATAAACCAAAAGCTGCTTTAGTTATCCTAAATAGAGTTTCGTGTTGTTAGAATCAAAATGAAGAACCAAAGAATAGAGTGTCATGGCGGATTGAAATTTTCCCTGTTTCAGTTTTGAGGCAGCCATGTTAAGGTTAAGGGAAATAGCCAAATGTTTGAAACTAGCCTCATCAGCATCTGAGATTGTACAGCTAAAACACAACAATTTGATACTAGATAAGTAATAAGCTAAGGCATTGTCCAAGTCTCTATTTTTGAAGTACTTATTCCCTTCGTCTTTTAGGAATTGCACTTTATGAGGGATTTCATAAGGTCCCTCCATTTGTGTAATAGTCTGAACCTTATCCATGCTAACTACTCTGATAAATCTCAATTTAATTTACTTAAGTTGAGTGCCACATTTCAATTAAACATTTGATATGTTTGTGTAATTACAGGTTGGAATGACAAAGTGGCATTGAAATAAAACTGACCTATGCTCCGTACAAACTCATTGATAATTATTTAAATAAATAAGCAGATAAATAAAAATTAGCCCAATTATAAAGGTGGGTAAAAGTTGTAATTTTCAATGGAATGTATATAATTCGGTCGGCCATGTCGTGTAATAAAGCCATAATGTGAGTTAACGCAATATTCATAAACAGAAAAGTACGTGTTAACCAAATGGGCAGGTTTGCAAATTTTTCAAATAAACCATGATGATACTATACTAATAAGAGCATAGCCAGATATTAGCCCCAAATTTTTTCATAAAGATTTATTGGGTAAGGAAAAAAGTACGTGAAGCTTGGTGAAGTATCTAAAATTAAGGGGAAATTATATCAAATCAATTTCCCTAAAATAAAATCGCTTCTTTTTTTAAAACTCAGCCATGCCCCTCCCTATTTGGTCCCCCCCCCCCCCCAAACAAAAAACTACCTCACATATCTTTCCCCCTCCCCTGTTTTTTTGCTGCGCTAGCCAGCTTCTCCACAGCCCCCGGCGGCAGCCCTACCTGGCGCTGCCGACCGACACACCTGGGCACCGTCAGTAGCCACCTGCCGCCACCATCT
This sequence comes from Carnegiea gigantea, assembly GCA_029747015.1. NCBI lineage: Eukaryota > Viridiplantae > Streptophyta > Magnoliopsida > Caryophyllales > Cactaceae > Carnegiea > Carnegiea gigantea. The sequence continues at coordinate 234,618 of JAKOGI010000170.1, forward strand.
CCTCTTTCCTTTCTCCTAACTTGGCTCCATGAGTTCTGAAGGTGAACCCTAAGCCCTTTTCTATTAAATTTTATCATCACATCTCTCAACTTAGTTGATAAATATGTTTCTTAATCTAGTTGAAAACCAAAGTTTATTATTGTGGTTTTTCTAGATTTGTGTATGGAGGTGGTGTGATTATTCATGGAGAAATTGGGGTTTAGGTGTGGTAGTGAGGCTGTGCCCATAAACTTCAACTGCATAAATTTTAAGAAATTTGTGTGTGTTTGAACAAAATTAGGGAGTTATGTGTGGGTGTTGTGTGATGTTGTCATGGAAGAGGGTTCTTAAACTTGAGGTTGAAAATGAGGGGTAAAGAAGGGAAATGTCAATTGGAGCTTTTAAAATTAATTGCTTAATTAAGCTCTTGAAATTAATTTAAGGGATTGAAATGGTATCTTTATGTGAAATTTTGGATGAGTTAAGTGTGTAAATTTGGACGGTAGTGTAAGGTAGAGTTAATTGTTGAGGTCGAACCACTTAGCTTAATTTATGTAATGGGGGTTATTAGAGTAGAGATGGTGTTAACGACTAAGTATGTGTTAATAGACTCCAAAACATGAAGAAAGATGGAATCATGCTTAAGTGGGATGGCAATGATTCAACTTATATAGCTCAAACCAAACAAGTGGAAAACCGAGGTTGGCTTGACGCAAACAGATCGAAAATCTTCTTTATATGAGTCGGGAGGTTGTTTTGGCACAAGAAACAAGTCGACACTAAATCGAGCTCGAATAATCCAAAACTCTTTATGGATAAGTCACCAAAACTAATATCATCTCTGTTAATAATTGTAATACCAGTGAAATTTATAGTAATAGTAAGGACAACAACTAACAATAATAATAACAATGACTATAACCATTATAATGATAATAACGTTAGTACTAACAACAACAAAGATAATAATAATTAAACCTATAATAGCAACGATAGGATTAATATTATTAATTATAAGAATGACGACAATATTAAAAGGGGAATAATGATATACAAAGGGGTGATAAAATCAATTTATATGTCTAAGCAAATAATTGTGAGTGCTTTGACAATTAGGAAAAATAGCAAGGAGAACTGTGACTTATTTAGTAAGGTTGTAACTAATAAAAATTATTTGACACCTCACTAACCACTAAACTATGTATATCTAGAGCAGAAACGAGGCAATTTCCGTCGTTGTCAAGCCCTGGGCAACTATTTTATAAAAGGGAAGAGATTTTAAAGATTTTAGTTACATTCATTGCCAGTACCTTTCGAAAACTCATACATTTCTACACATATCAGAATCCCCTCATATACAATGATCTAATAGATCATTTCCAAGCATTGTTTTGCCACATAATGAAGTGGAACCACTAGCATTCAATTATCAGGGCTTATGCCCTTCATTTCACCCACACGACCTCAGGTCAGGCTTCCTGATCAGCCTGGTAGGGGTAAACCTACTTAATGATCGCAGTACTCATATGAGCCCATTAGTTTGGTTTCACTTTCAGGTTATAATTTTAAACGGTTTTGCCTTATAATATCTCACTCTCCAGTTTTCAAACTAAAAGAATTGAAAAGTGGGTGCCCAACTTAATTGTTCTGAAAGTCTCATTTTACTATGGGGCAAACGTAATAGGCTTTTACTCATTTTTTGAAATATTTTTGCATTTTCTGTTCTAGGTAAGAAATTAGTGAAGGGTCCTCACCCTAACAAGCCAACCAAAGTAAGGGTCTGTGTTCTTTGCTGCTTGACGTCGTTAGAGGCTTAATGAGCGTTTCAACATAGCATGAAGACTTGATAGAGCTTAAATGGCCGATCTTAAAGGTCTTGTTAGGCTATTGTTGGTATAAGCATGCCCAATGTGGAATATTAGTAGACACTTAATGTGCTTATATTCTAGTTAGGTTAAAGCTAAATTGCAATTTGAGGTTGATTTGAGTGCCGTTAGCTTAATGGTAATTGCAAAGGTGAGGGCGTTTTAGCAACGGTTGTGTAGCTATCATATGGCCTTGTTTGACTTTGGACGGTGATAATGCCCCCAATTATTCATATTTCTGTTGCAAACTTGATATCAGGTCATCAGTTTAAACTAATTGGTAATTAGGGATTAGGAGCGTTACAATTTGAAGCACAACTTGAGCAATTTCATCCCACTCATGATCCTCGAGATGAACCTGAATAAAAACTGCTTGAAGGTGATTATCAATACCCCAGTTCAACATAAAGTCCAAGAGGTCCATAATGATATTCTACTCTACCGTTCTTTAGATCTCAGACTAAAGTCAAACACCAACTAAAAAAACCACAAACTAGTAACCCAAGCACCAAATCAAATTAACACGATCAAGACAAAAGTAATGATAATTAAAGATAGGAACATCAAGGATAAGCTAAGAAACAGCCACATCTAATGTGAGATATGGAGAGGAAACGTCCACCTAATCCAATGGCAAATTGATGGTTAAATCCGCCCCTGGAAATTCCAAGGAATCCGAATTGATCACCTTTCTCCAAAAAAATGTCTCCGATTTTGCCCTTCAATATGCAAATCAACCAGAGGGAACATCCAAAACGAAACCCTAACTGTACAATGACAGAGAAGAAAAGTGGTCAAAATGAGGAGAGACAAGAGTGATTGCAAAATAGACACAAACTAGGGATGAGGGATGTAGCACGGCTGGCGATGGGGGCCGATGCAGCCGCTGCCGGTGGCCTAGAACTGGGAGAGGGGCGGGTGCGGTATTTTGAGCAGAGGTCGGTTCGCGAGGACCAACGGTTTAAAATTCTCAAAATGTACTTCTAATGCCGCCAAACATAATATTGATACACACCAAACATAAACATTGACGCTCACCATGTAACCATGCATTTAATATACAATATATTTTGATTATGTATATGTTACTACTTATGAGGGAAACATCTTTTTGCGGGGTTAATATGTTTCTCTGGCTTCTTTGTAATTATTTATGACATTTATAAACCAATTATTTTTATAATTGTAAATATATTGTGGGTATTTGTTCTATTTATGTTAGTATCATGTTTGGTGAACACTTACAGTTTTTAAACTTTTTTTGATATTTTTATTAACCTAATCCTTTTGACTATGTTATAATTCAGTTATTTGTCAATTTTAATCTCTTTTTAATATGTGCCATTCAAGTAAATTTGATTTATAATGGATATCCCCCAAAAAAAGTGCGTATCTATTTATATTTAATGAGTATTAATATTATGTATCATAAGCAATTGAATAATATCTAGTCAAGACAAGGATTACGTTTGATAAGCATTCATATTATATTTACTGAGCATTTATATTACATATGGTGTGCAAATAAATTTTATTTAGTGGGCATTAATGTTATTTTTATGGGCATTAGTATTATGTTCTGTGAATTTCAGTATCATACATGGGCAACATTATTGTACACATATACAATTTTTGGTATTAACTATAATTTAATTACACTAACATATAAAAAGGATAGAGATAAACCAAAAGTTGTAAAAGCAATGACCTGCAATATACCACCTCCATCCCATGAAATTTGTCATGCCTAAGAAATAAAATGTCTTAAGGGTGCATTATTTAATGCACTCTTTTCTATTGATTCCAGAAGAAAATAAAAATTTTAGGATTAATTGTAGTAGGAAGAGACTTTCTTTTGGGACTTTTATAAAACGAAAAGGGATAAATATTTTGGAACAGAGTGAGCACATAGTGAAAATTTTGTTCCATATATATTGATAATAAAATATACATTATAATTATAAAAGAAGAATGAGGTCGATAGACAAACCAAACACCCAAAATATATGGTATATAAGCACAATTCATGGGGTGCATCAGTTGTATTTTGGCTTGTTTCGGTATGATGTTTAGTGTGCATCAGTTCTATATTTGATTGGCATTATCATGCGTAGAGAATGATGTCAAAGGTTGCGCATTTGTCTCACTTGCCGGCAATATTTTGTTCACTCCTGGTGTTTAATATAGGGTGTGCACATATATAACTATTATTGAAGTTAAGATAAATAAGTGTACCTAATCCTTAAAAAAATTCCATCTAATTTACAAAAGATTTATAATTTTATTAATTCTTTCACATACATTTTCGAATGATATGGAGTTCTCAAAGTGTATATGCAATTAGTGGATATCAAAAAAATTTGTACTAAGATATTTATTTTAAAATTTCATGATATTAATAAGTTCCAATCAATTTTTAGATGTCTATTTAAAAAAAATTCACTTTTTATACTGATCTTAAAATAAATATATAAGTTGAGGAATTCTTACGAGTTAAGACATTGCGCAGAATAATGTTACATTAGCAGCTGTCTGTAATAAGAATGGGTTTCATGTGTCTCTAAAAGAATCTTGAGGCGAAGGCAACCTAAAATTGCATATGAATATAGAAGATAGGTTTGAGCAGCCCCACTAGTGGAAAAATGTATTGTTGAGTAAAAATGGGAGTGGAAAGAGTGTTGATATAGTTGTTTTGCAAAAAAGGAGTCCAAGAGCACTCGATATCAATCTTCAATTCACCATACAGTGGTCCAGATGGGTATGAGTGACAAATCATACCCCTTATGCTGCAAATAGGGTGCTTTTTTTTTATTCTTTCGTATCCTATAGAAAATTGTGATATTTGGAAGGAAAGGAACCTGAGCTTGAAGGTCTCGGCTCTGTTCGTTTTATTTCCTTGGCCATGCACGCTACATATATTACAGAAGGGAAGGAATAGAAGACTTGTGCTAACCCTAAACTACTTGGAGGCTAAGCAACACAAGCTTTTGGTAAGCATACAACTCTACCATAATAAGGACACTATCAGATCTCCGACATTATCACATAAGAAAATAAAATCTTTGCACAATATTTGCATAAAATATTTTCTATTCTATGATTTCTATGACTCCCCCTCAAGTTGGAACGTACGGATTAACGATGAACAACTTGGATCGTAGATATGTGAACTGGTGCTTGCCAAGAGCGTTAGTGAAGATGTCAGCAACTTGATTATTTGAAGAGATATATCAAGTCACCAATTCGCCCAACAAAAGCCGTTCCTGAAGAAGTGATAATCCATCCCAATATGTTTTGTTCTTTCATGAGACACCAGGTTTTTTACAATATGTAATGCCACTTGATTGTCACAAAATAATTGCATGGGATAAGGAACAAATACGTGCATGGAGGCTAAAAATGAGTTAACCCAGATGAGATCACTAGTAACTGTAGCCATGTCACGATATTCTGCTTCAGTTGAGGAGTGGGATCCTATAGTCTGCTTCTTTGTCCTCCACGAGATGGGTGATCCTCCTAATGTGACAAAATAGCCAGTAAGGGATTTCCAAGTCAGTGGACATGCCCCCCAATTAGAATCACAAAAGGTAATAATTCGTAAGTCATAGTCACTGCGCAAGAGAATGCCTTGCTTGGGATTGCCTTTGACATAAAGAAGAACTCGACGAGCCGTTTCCATGTGAGCCTCTCGGGGCACTTGCATAAATTAGGACAAAATGTAGATTGAGTAGCTCAACTCGGGCGGAGTAAGTGTAAGACAGATGAGGCAGCCTACTAGTCATCGGTATTGAGTAGGATCCTCAAGTAACTTCCCAGTTGCTAAGCCCAATTTGTGATTAGTTTCCATAAGAAGTCCGCTGGCTTTGGTCCGAGAAGCCCACATTCTTTAACAATTTCAAAGGCATACTTCCGATGAAAGAAGTATAAGCCTTCTTCATTTTGGGCCATTTCAATGCCTAAAAAATGCTTGAGAGGGCCCAAATCCATTATATGAGAACACTGATTGAGATAGGCTTTGAATTCGACGCATAAATTATCATCGTTCCCGGTTAGTACCAAATCATCAGCATACACTAATAAAGCCATAAATTTATTACTCTTTGAGTATGTGAAAAGAGAGTAATTGGCGCAAGAATAGACAAACCCATAGGCAAGAAGTATTGAGGATAACTTTGCAAACCATTGGCAAGGTGCATGTTTTAAGCCATATCAGGATTTCTGAAGACGACAAACTTTGGTAGAGCATGTAGTTTTGAATCCGAGAGGGAGAGTCATATAAACCTCTTCATCTAAGTCCCCATGTAAGAAAGCATTACTGACGTCCATTTGATGAAGGGCCCATCCTTTTGCTGCTGCTATTGAAAGAAAACAATGTACGCTTGTCATTTTTATAACTAGGGCAAATGTCTCACTGTAATCAAAACCTTCGATTTGCTTGTCACCCCAAATCACGAAGCGGGCTTTATACCTTTCAATACTTCCATCTAATTTATACTTGACCTTATACACCCATTTACAATTAATGGGCTTACATCCTGGAGGTAAATCAATGATGGACCAAGTTCGGTTCAACTCTAGGGCTTCAATTTCTTGGGCCATTGCTTCCTGCCACTTATGATCTTTTGCAGCTTCATGGAAAAACTTGGGCTCCACAATTTTGGTGATAACAGCTAATTAATATCGATGAGCATCAGAAAAATTATCGAATGTAACATAATTAGCAATGGGATACGGTTTACCTGAAGATATTTTTGGATTAGACTTGCATTAGAAGAGGGGTTTTAGACCGAGCAGTGTAGCAAATGTAATCTTGCAGGTGCATCAGTGCTTTCCAAGCCGGCTTGCCATTCTCCACATTTTGGGTTGTGGCTGCAGCGATTGGGCCAGAAAAATCGCTCCCCCTAATAGCAGAGCTTCCCATACTGGGCTATAAGTACTGGGCTTAATCCGTGTCCTGGGCTTAAAGAGAGGCATTTGGACCCAATAGTTGTTGGGCAGTGGTCTGTGGCCCATTAGTAGCTGGACGAGGTGTGTCACTGGGCTCATAAGCCTCCTCTGGCCCATCAGCAGCTGAACTGGGTGGTTGAATGTTAGACCAGCCCAGCTGCTTCATTTGGTAGTGCTGGACTGGGATGAGGTGGCTTTGGCATTCCACTAGGCTATCGTATGGTTGGGTAATGCCCAGGCCCAACATCCTCCATGTTGTCATCGAAAGTCTAACCCTAATCATCCTTTAACTTACTAAAATCATCATTTTCTGGAGTTGCTTGGGATACAAATGGGTAGGTTTCTTCATGAAATATCGTATCATGGCTAATAGATATCTCTCCGGTTTCAATATCAGACAACTTTCAACCCTTCTTACAATGTGGATACCCCATAAATATGCATCTTTTGCTGTGTGACCCAAATTTAGCTTTTTGCCTTTGGTTATTATATGCATAACACAAACACCCAAACAGCCTAATATGGTCATAAGATGGCTTTGCCTTAAATAATTCTTCATAGCGAGTTTTTTCATAAAGAATCTTAGAGGGTGTTCAATTAATAAGGTAGGATACAGCTAACACACATTCTCCCTAAAATTCAATAGGTAGATGGGCTTTAAAACAAAGGGCCCTTGCAATGTTCAAGACATGACCATGTTTTCTCTTTACCCTTCCACTTTGTTGGGGCGTGTCAACACAACTAGTTTCATGAATGATGCCTTGCCCCTTATAAAACTTTTTCATAGGGATTGAAAAAAACTCACTACCATTATCACTCCTAATGCTTTTAACTTTTGTACTAAATTAGGTTTCTACCATAGCACAAAAATCTTTAACTTATTGAGATGCTTCACTTTTCACTTCATGAGGTACACCCAAACACAACATCTAGTATCATCCAAGATAGATAGGAAATAGCTTGCTCCACAAAAGCACTTGACAAAACTAGCACCCGATATGTCGCAGTGAATAAGATCAAATGATTTTGAGGCTTTATTCTCACTAATATAAAAAGGTAATCGAGTTTGTTGTGCTCTTAAACACACATCACACAAGCCCTTTTTATTACTACTACTACTATTCCTGAAACAATATTTGATAAACTGGATAATACCTGATTTGACGGATGCCCTAATCTTCTGTGCCATAGTTCATGAGTTATCACTTTGTTTGCCTGAGCCTGTGTTGTCGCACCTTCTTTGTAGAAATAAACCCCCTTCTATGCTCAGCCAATCAAATCAGCATCTTCGTAGTAAGGTCCTATATCACACATGACTTACGAGTGGATGTTACAGTACAACAAAAATCCTTAATTAATTATGCAATCGATATCAAGTTGCAATTTAGCTTAGGAATAAATAATACATCGTCTAACACCAACTTATCATTTAGCCTTATAGATCCTCGTTTATTGGCATAGGTGATAGCTCTATTCGGCATTCCCACGGGTACAACAAGAATCTCATGCATATTGCATAATAAGCTTAACTTTCCTGTCATATGATACGAAGCACCACTATCCAAGAGCCAATCACACTTACCCGATAAACGTTCATGATTGTCTTTTGGAGTCTTGATGTGACTTAGCAATTTTTTTACCTGTTTGTCTGTAATTTTGGGCAAAGCAGCCCATCCTTCTTCGACCCTACTGCTTCCGTCTGGAACCTAGGCCGAGTTAGCTTATTCTCTCGGTGAGTAGCTTCCACGTTCGCAGTTGCTGCTGTTCCGGCCTTCACCATAAACGCCTCCTCCCCAGCCCCGATTGCTACGTCTGCCCCTTGTGGTCCACCCGATGGGATATTCTACCAACTCAAAATAGTTTGACTCCTTATATTTGATCTTGCCCTAATGCTTACAACTTACCCATTCTCCTTTGTTGTAATGAGTGACAGCGAAAGCGACCACATTCTCATGCCTATGTTCTTGTTCGCTTATCACTCTCTTATGGTTTTCTTCTTGTTTAACCATACTAAATATTTTATAAAGAGATGGGAGAGGGTCAAAGAGAACTTTTGAATATGCATCGTCATCCAACGTGACGAACTATGAGTTTGGAAGAGAAATTTGATGCTCTTCTGAGGCAGAATGAGCTGCTATTGAAGAAAATCAATGAAGATACCCAACGTGGCGAAGAGGCAAAAGCTCAGAATGAGTATCTAGGAAAACAGCTTGGTTCCTTTTTGAAGCAAAAACAGAAGGTGAACAAAGAGCCTCTCCAATATGAGCCTAGAAGGCAAGAGCAAGTGTTTAGTCATGATCTTGATTCATCTAGTGAAGATGAACCTATGGGAATGGCTAGACAGTACCATGATTTCAAGTTAATCCAAATGATTTCAGAGTTGAAATCCCAAAGTATGAAGGAAAGCTTGATCTAGAAGAGTTTTTGGATTTGTTGCACACAGTTGAAAGAGTTTTTAAATACAAGGACGTTCCTGAAGAAATGAAGGTGAAGTTAGTAACCTTGAGACTTCGAAAGTATGCTTCTCTTTGGTGGACTAACTTGTGTGCCAAAAGAGTTAGAGAAAGGAAGTCCAAGATCAGACGTAGGAGAAGATGAAACCCAAGCTTAAGGCTCAGTTTCTTCCCTCTACCTCTATTCAAGATTACTGCTCTCAACTTCATAACTTGACTCAAGGCAATCTGAATGTAGAGGAGTATGCACAAGAGTTCGAAAAGATTGTAATTAAGTATGATTTACAAGAACCAGAAGAGCAAACAATCATTAGGTACCTAGGAGGTCTTGATCCTAGGTATGCTAATGTTGTTAATGTACAAGCTTGTACTTTATTTGATGAGGTTTGTGTGCTTGCTCACAAGGTTGAGTAACAAAAGAAAGCAAGATAGCCATTTAAACCTCAAAACCCTGAACCCTTAACCCGGAACACACCCTTTAACAAGAGGAGTTCTAATCCACCTCCTAAGCCCATAAACTCTTTCCCATCCAATCCACAAAGAACCCCAACTCCACAAAAGAGCCAACCACCTCCAATCAGACCCAATCCCAATCCTATGAGCATAAGAAGGTGTTTTAAATGCCAAGGATTAGGACATATAGGCTCGGACGGTACAAACAGAAAAGTGATCACGCTAGCCGAATGGAGAGCCGTGGATGAGCAAGAGAATGAGGAGGAAATTAAAGGAGAAATTGAGGGGAATCTTGAGGAGAATGTAGAGGAGGTCAAGGAGGAAGCAGATGAGGGTAAGATGTTACCTTTAAGAAGAGTCTTGAATGGACAGAAGGGGGCAAAAGATGAGCAAAGGGAGAACATCTTTCATATTAGATGTACGGTTCAAGACAAGGTTTGTTCTTTGATTATAGATAGATGGCATTGTGCCAATATAGTTTCTCTTAGCATGATTGAGAAGCTCGCAAGCCACGGCCTACCCAACCTATACAACATCCAATGGCTAAACCAAAGTAAGGGATTACAAGTTAACTCCCAATGCCTCATTTCTTTATCTATTGGTAAGAACTAACAAGATGAACTATAGTGTGATGTTATTCCTATGGATGCATGCCATGTCTTATTGGGTAGACCTTGGATGTATGATAGAAAGGTGATGCATAATGGTTTTCTGAATACATACTCTTTTTCCAAGGGAAGAAAGAAGATTACCTTAATACCTTTGTCACCATTCGAACTCCATAAAAACAAACCCACAAAAAAGCCTGAGCATTCTGGTTGTTTGTTATCTTTTAGTGAACCTCTTTTAAAGGTCTCATATCATGAGTTTAAAGCTTTTAAAGAGTGGATCTTAAACATCCCAGATGAACTAGAAACCCCCTTACCCACTCACCCTATAGCCAAAGCACTCATACAAAAGTTCTGTCATTTGTTTCTTGAGGAGATACCTATGGGGTTACCTCCTAAAAAAGACATCCAACACCATATTGATCTCATTCCTGGTTTAATCCTCCCTAATAAGCTAGCTTATAGGATGAACCCAAAGGAAACCATGGAGATTCAAAGGTAAGTAGAAGATTTGAAGTCCAAAGCGCTTGTACTAGAGTCTTTAAGCCCTTGTGTCGCACCTGCCTTATTGGTTCCTAAGAAAGATGTCAACCAATGAATGTGGGTGGACAGTAAAGCTATAAACAAAATCACAATCAAGTATAGGTATCCCATACCTAGACTTGAGGATATGCTAGATGAGCTACATGGCTCTAAAGTGTTCTCAAAGATCGATCTTAGAAATGGATACTACCAAATCAGAATCTGAGAGGGAGATGAATGGAAGATGGCTTTCAAGACTAAGGGAGGTTTATATGAATGGTTTATCATGCCTTTTGGCCTTTCTAATGCCCCTAGTACATTCATGAAGCTAAGGAATCAAATATTCAAGCCTTACCTTGGCAAGTTTGTGGTAGGTTACTTTGATGATATTCTCATCCATTCTAAAGATAAGCAAACGCATCAAGATCATCTCAATCAAGTCATGCTTGTTCTTGAACATGAGAAGTTGTATGGTAACCTTAAGAAATGTACCCTTTCACTCATGAAGTTACATTCTTGGGTTATATTGTCTCTGGAGAAGGTACAAAGGCATATGAGAGCAAGTTAGAGGCTATTCGGTCTTAGCCTCTTCTATAAAGCATTCATGACATTCGAAGCTTTCATGAATTAACTTCCTTTTACAGGAGGTTTATTCAAAACTTCAGCACTATTATGGCTCCCATGACTGAGGTAACCAAGGGTACATCATTCAGATGGACCCCCAAAGCCCAATCTGCCGTTGAGGAAGTAAGAAAAGGCTGACTCAAGCACTAAAGTTATGTGATTCAAGGAGGAAGTGCTCCACCTATAATAAGAAATTCTATGCTATTGTATGGTGTCTTGAGCATTGGAGCTATTATCTTGTGGCTAGTGAGTTCATTTTGCATTCTGATCATGAAGCTTTGAAGTACATTTAAAGCCAACATAAATTAAACTCACGCCATGCTAAATGGGTTAAGTTCCTTTAGTCATTTCACTTTACAATCAAGCACAAATATGAAAAGTTAAATCAAGGTACCAATGCATTATCTGAGAGGTATCTCCTCCTGTTTCAGTTGGATGCTCTTGTTCTTGGTTTTGAGCATCTGAAAGTTTGTATACTGATGATGAAGACCTTGGGGAATTGTATTCTGTGTGCTTAAAGCACCCCAAGGGGGATTTCTTAGTCCAAGAGGGCTATTTGTTCAAGAGAATACGACTGTGTATTCCAAAGTGTAGCACCCGTAAGCTCCTGATTAGAGAAGTGCATGGTGGTTCTTTAGCTGGTCATTTTGGTGAATCCAAGACCTTAACCATGTTAAGGAAACTTACTAGCCTGGAATGAAAACGGATGCTCAAGACATCCGTAGAAGGTGTGGAACATGCCAAGCTGTCAAGAGTCACACTTTACCCCACGGTTTATACACCCCCCTTCCAGTTCCTACTCTACCTTGGGTGGATGTGAGCATGGACTTCATTTTGGATTTATCTAGGACCCAAAGGGGCAAGGACTCTACATTTGTAGTGGTAGATAGATTTTAAAAGATGGCACACTTGATACCATGCAATAAAACCAATGATGCTACACATATTACGGAGTTGTACTTGAAAGAGGTGACCAGCTTACATGGTATCCCTAAGTCCATTGTTTCTAATAGGGATACAAAATTTTTAAGTCATTTCCAGATTATCTTATAGAAGAAGCTTGGTATTAAACTCATGTATAGTACTACATGTCATCCCCAAACTAATGGGCAAATTGGGGTGACTAATTAGACCTTAGGCACTCTCTTAAGGGCTTTGATTAGACCTCATGCCAAAGCTTAGGATTTGCTCTCACCACATGCTGAGTTTGCTTACAATAAGGCTCCACGACCATTAGATCAGAAACCAAGTGCGGATGTAGTAGCTAGAGTAGAAGAGGTTCAGAAGCTCCATGAGTTGGTTAAGGCTAGAATTAAGAAGACTAATGCCTCCTATGAAGCCCAAGCCAGCAAGCATAAGCGAAAGATGGTGTTTTAACTTGGAGACCTAGTATGGATCCACTTAAGGAGGGAAAGATTTCCATCCAAAAGGAAGAACAAACTGATGCCAGGAGCTCAAGGTCCATTTGAGGTCATAGAGAAGGTAAATGACAATGCTTACAAGGTTGATTTACTAAGAGATTAAGGAGTTTTAGCCTCGTTCAATGTTGCCAATTTGAGCCCCTACCATTCAGAGGACTCCCCAGCAGATTTCAAATCTCTTCAACAAGGGGAGGATAATGGAGTCCTACCTAGCTAAGACCTTGATCATCATCATATAAGTCCAGAAGGCCCAAGAACAAGGTCACAAGTCCAAAAGATGGCTCACCTTTTGCTAGAAACACAAACAGAACCTAACGAGTACAAGTCAGCTTTTAAACCCAGTTTTGTGTTTCTAATTACTTAGGCCTCCATGAGGTTTAAGTCCTACATTTTTGCATATTTTGGGTCCTCAAAATGTTAACTACCTGGTCTAAGTGATTAAATTAAGTTAAGTCAAGTGAAAGATGAAGAACCTGGTCAATTTTCCAAATAGTGCAGGCTGGAACATGGTTTGGACCAGTCTGGGTATTTTGATCTTTGGGCAGGTAAATGAGCTCTAAAATGTGTGATTCTGACTGAAGGGGTTAGAATACATCCACAGCTTTCCATTCATATGTGGCAAACCAAATCATGCCCACATTTTGAATGTGAAACGTGGCTTCCAATCAGAGCTGCAATCTGCTAGCTACCGCCCGGTTGCACTTAATTGGTGCATTTGGTGGTTGACGTCCTTTCTAGTGTCCAATCCTTATCTAGTTGCATGATTGAGTAGTTAGAAAGCTATAAGACACACTCATGAAGCAACCACCTAGTTGTTCAATGAGAAGCAAGGAAAGAAAGGCAGATTCAAAGCTATTGGCCAGCTGTAAAGAGAACCAGGAACAGCCAACTTTTCTCTTTTATCCTTCACATGCTCAGCTGCCTTTTTGCTTAATTACTTACTTAGTATCTAGCTTAACTTTAATCCTTGAGATTAAATAGGTTCAATTGTTGTAATTAACAAGGATTAAGTCTGGAAACTAGTTAGTAACTCACGGGTTAATAATAATCGTGAACTAAACCAGATTAGGAGTTTTCCTAATCTTGAAGAAACCTCAATCCCTTTACTTGACCAGCTTGCCTGCATGCTTGCTAAGGTATAAGGGCTTGAGTTCTTTCATTTGGTAATCAGATTTCATGATTTAAAGAAAGAGAAGAGAGCTTTGCTCCTTTGGAACCAAAACACTAAACTTGCTTATCTGTAATTGTGGTCGATTAGAGTGGTGTTCAAGTTTAGTCCTATACTTGTTTAAGTGGTGATGTCTGTATCTTAACAAGCTTGGAGGCCCTAACCTTGGTGTTGGTGGTGATTTCTGTATCCAAGATTCAACATTAGTTCTATCTCAAACTCATTTTTAGTTTTGGATTCATTGAGATTAAGTAGAGTGCCGTGAGTAATTAGCTTGTTCCTTTGCATTCCATTGAGTGTAAGCTTTCCATTGAGCTTTACATCACTATCTTTTAAGTGATGTCTTGGGAATGGAAGTAGACCAGGCAAACGAGTCATTCGGTTCAGATACAGGTCGGGTTAAGTTTTGGTTGGGTCATGTTTCTAGTTAAGTACCATTTCAAGTCGGTTCGGGTCGGGTCGGGTTGGTTCGGATCAACTTCGGATCATTTGATTTTTGGTCCAAAAGCTTATCATGCAAAAATAAGCAACTTTATCAGAAATTTTGGTGGAGTATGGTTCGGTTCGGTTCAATGCAGGTTTCGGGTCTACTTTCGGCTGAGCATATTTCGGCTATCGGGTCGGGCATGAGTTTGGGTCATTTGGTTCGAGTTTCGAATCTTGGGTCAGTTTTGCCAGGTTTAAGTGGAAGTATACCATGAAGTTTGATTCCACATGTATACCCATTGAGAAAGAAACATCAGCCAATTTAACGTAGAATCCCCCCTTAACTATGGCCCAACAATAATTGGCAGATCTACCATAATAAGAAAATATGTATTACACATTATGATTAAGTACACTTATAACACTATGCATCTCATCTTACTCTTATCTTGCTAATGCTTAAGTCACTTCTCCAACGAATTTCTATTTTCTCTCAACACGCTTTCCCCTTTCTTGGAGTCTTTAAGAGATACACCCCGTAAGCCCCCTCGCATTAATTAAGGATATTCAACATATGTATTCTCATGCAGCTCATCTCCTATATGTTAATTAGCACCTTATTAACATTGACGAATAAAGAAAGAGCTTCTTCATTTACGAAAACTAAAAACTTTTGTCAAATTGATGAAAGACTGATAAAAATGGTTTGATCTTTTATTACTATAACTGGTTTTGATGACAAAAATATTTTTTAATATCCTCATGAATTGGAAAATACTATGCTATTTCCTCTGGTTGTATTAATTCTACTTATACGAGAACAGCATTTTCCTATAAGCAATCTCTTAGGAATCTTCCACAATGCCTCTATTTCAAATAAACTGATAACAATTAATAATTTCTTAATAATACTAAGATTCCAGTAGTAAAACTATCCCATACATAATAAAATCTTCCCAAGTTAAAATAAAATATTCTAGATTATTCCACATAAAATTTAGGACAAAGTTTCAGCATGATGAATTTAAAAGACGACGAATCCTAAAAATGCAAGTAAGTTTTGAATGCCAGACATTTTACCTAAATTAAAGGTAATTGCTTCTATAGCTATGTTACAACACGCTTTCACACCTTATGGAACACTCATTATTGAAAGAGTTGTGAATGGACCTAGCAAATTGACCTGACCCGAAAACCGAAACCGAATCCGCCCGAAAGTTTTGGGTTTTGAACATGATTTTCTCGACACGAACCCGGAATAAACCGACCCGAAAAACCTACAAATTAACGGGTCAAACCCGATCGGAACCCGAACCCCCCCGCTTGATCCGAACATGATATCCTC
Source organism: Carnegiea gigantea (assembly GCA_029747015.1). Lineage (NCBI taxonomy): Eukaryota > Viridiplantae > Streptophyta > Magnoliopsida > Caryophyllales > Cactaceae > Carnegiea > Carnegiea gigantea. The sequence continues at coordinate 250,429 of JAKOGI010000170.1, forward strand.
AGTTTTTGATTTTTTCTTTAATTTATCCTTCTCAACAATAACAGCTAGCCATTTTTATTGAATAGTTTAAAAAGACATCAGATAACAATTGATCTATTTACAAATTAAACAATAATAACCTTATTTTTTTCTTCTCCATTCTCTGAGAATAATATCGTACGCAACTTTTAAATGAAAAAACATTAAAAATGGATAGAAAATTGCTGGAAATAACTATTTAATCTTTTAAAGAAAATTAATTTAAAAGCTGACAAGTACTAAAGATGCACAAGTCATACCATTATATACTTAGTTAAACAAATATGTCTAATTATTTTTTAAATTAGTTAATTTGTAATAATTTAGATTTTCGGTGTTATAACTGCAAGGTAATATCCTGTACTTCTTTTATTCAATTTTATTTGGTTTTCATTCTAACTAATCTTGAACTATGATGCTAGTGTAGGAAAACCGCTAGCCGTATTCGTATTTGGGTCGGCCCATTAATAAAGCTTTAGCTGATTGAACATTGGTAGGTTAGTTAATAAAAATATTAAATTATGAAATAGATTATTAGCGGTCAAACTGCTACAACCCATTAAAATGTTCTAGACGGGCTACCCCATAAATGGCCGACCTACTAATGACCTTCTTTCCATGTATGGGTCGATCAACCTAAAACAAGTTGGGCTTGATTATTTGCGCGCCCGTAAAAGATGTTCGTATATTATAATAAAAAGTTTGAATATTTTTAATATTCTTTTGAGAAATTACAATTATTATGCATTTTCATTAAATATTGACAATTTTGAGTAATAAATATGCAAAATTTTTGATTTTGAAAAAAGAAAAATAACTCACAGAAAAGACGCTATAAGCCGGTTGGGTTGATCTGAAACTCTTAAAACCAAAATACACCCGCCCATATTTTACCCGAACCTGAAATACACCCAATCCGTATTTTACTCGAACCCGAATACACCCGACCCGTATTTAACCCGAACGCCTGAACGAACAAGTCCAGTTCTGAATATTGATCTAGTTTGTCAAACTTGCTTGGCAGAATAGAAGGCAATGACCATATATTTATGGAATGTGCTAGAGAAAGAACAGTGCGGGAGTTAGCCATTTAGCACGAATGGTTAACTAAGAGATATTTCCTCTCTCAGGCCGATGTTAAGGGGGGAATTAAACATTTAAACTCAGTGCATAACCATAAAGATTGACTTTCTAAAGTAATTATTCTATGTCGGCACTGATGTGTCTAAATCATCACAAAGTGTAGCGATATTAGATTGCAGGGTTGGGATCGCGATGAGGGGAACACTAGGGTCCCCCCTCTGTAGATTATAGGTGGATTAAGTACGTCCCTATAAAAACACACCCCTGTTATGGGAAGAAATTGCGCTAGGTTGGGGTTTTGTGGTGAAAAATAAGATGACGGGAGTCACCACTTTATTATGACCCAAACAAGGATGGGGTTTCCATAAAAGACTATTAAAACCACTTTCGAAAACAAGGATGACTCATATGCCTAAAAAAGAAAAAATTCAGTGAAACTGGTCCAAGAGCATCAGATGGTCGGTCCAAGGTCTTGGCTGTAAAGCACTAGTATTAATGACTTGCCAGTTCCTCCATTCCAAGGACAGGCTCTCACTAATATGTTGTGTCCTTTTAGATTTCCTAAATATTGGTCAATTGATTATTCACAACGAATTGAAAATATGGCAAACACATATGTATGTATACGTAGGAATATACTGATAAGAACATAAGTAAAAGATTCAAGATCAACATATTGGTTAGCGTATGATGGGTTTGCATTCAGATGAGGCCAAACTGCTCTACGTACAGTCATAGTAGGACTTGAACCTACTTTCAGATCAAAACCCTACATAGTTCTGACGGGAACTCTATTATAATTTATGAGTTCCACTGGGTAATGCCTAGGGATCTTTATCCCTCTCTAATGGTCATTGGTTATGCTAAAAGACTTTAAAAATGGTTCAGTTCTAGAGTTGAGTTGATCTCGGTGAGAATAGAGAGAGTTACTCAGGGTCTCAACTTTGTGCTTGAAGTAATAAGTGACTGGATGGGTGGATCGTTCAATTATAGGAATAAGCGTACATATTAGACCTCTTAACATTTCCATCTTGGCTAAGAAAATGATTCCCTAGGGTATAGAGCGGGATAGATTTTTATGGAATTATTAGGTTGGCATTTGGTGACTAGTTGTTCTCATAAACTTAAGATAGAGTCCTGCAGATGGCCTATTAGCAAGTAAGAGGATACGATAAGCTATTCAGTCATATCTGATCTAAAATAATCCATTAGGGATAATGTTAGAGTTGTGAATCTGATTTGAGTGGAGATCAATTGATGTGGACCATCTTAAAGATTAGACATGAATGAATTTCTTATTATGGCCTCAAATTTAATGAAGGCCTACAATTATACGCTATGGAATATGTCAGCCATAAGGACATGCATGTAAATATATACAAATAAGTTTGACTTTGGAAGTTATTATTCAATATTTACTCAAATCCGTTTATAACTTGTGATTTAGGTCAAGATGATCATAAATGGGCAGTTATAATTATCGTCATCCCATAAATGACTTTCATAGGCCTAGGTTTGGTATCTTTCATCGACTCAGATTAAGAATAAGTTTGATATAGTTGAGCTATCATCATGGCCCAGGTATAATACCTAGATCTATGTATTATAAGTCGAGTTTAATTAGATACTAATTAATTGCTCTAATGGTTTATTTTATTATTCGCTAGGTGGTTTATTGCAAATGGACTCAGTCACGCTCAAAGATAGTGAAATTTTATTATTTGGACTTTGAATTCAAGGACTTTACATATACTGAATTATTACAGAACAATGAATTAATGAAATATGTGCAAGACTTTCCCTATACACAGGAGATATGAGAAAGATAAATAAATGTCCTATTCTCTATATAAATCTTTGCTCCATTAACTTCATGGAGGAGTTGTTAGCTTCCATATATGGCCAAATAGGGGTCTTGAAAGTTAGCAAATGACCCAAGCACCATCTATTTAAAGTGATTCAATTGACTTGAAAAGAATAATTTATATACAGTTTCAAAAGAAAATTCCTAAATATAGGTAAAACAGACCCAAAAAATTCAACAAAAAATTATGACATTGGAAGACTCTACAAAGGGACAAATAGCACTATTTTCTTATTTTTGAATGGTATTACATGATTAAAAATAGTTTTCAAATCAGATTGTTCTGTACCTGGAGAAAAGTCTTAAATGCTAACTTCAAAATATCAAATTTTTATGGCGCGATCCAAATGAGATTATTTCAACACTTAGATACTCCTTATTTAGTATGGTTTTATTATTAATGCCTTGGAGTTAAGATTCAAAGGGATATGAGTCTAGTAAAGCAAAACTTAGGTGCTTAAACTGAGTTTGTTATTTTGCATAGTGTGTCTGTGTTGTATTTATTAGAAATTATTGAAATGGTTTTTGAAAAACTGCTTTATCAGTGTAAAATAGTCATACCCAAAAACATCTCAAATTTTTATTTATATTTGTGGAAACTTTATAATATTCTTCTACATTGTGCAAAATGAACGGCCAGATCAGAATTGTGCAAAGAACCTAGTTGTAGATCTATAATTTTGAAATTTCATATCTCACAAACTATGAAGACCTTAGAGACATGAAATATCAAATTAGAAAGTCTGCAAGTCTATTTTATTTCATATGAAGAAAGTATGTTGAGAACATATATAGATAAGGGAGAAAAATGAGAAAAACTGCAAAGTAGTTTAATTTCAAATAGTTTACATACCTTGTAGAAAAGTAGATGTTATGACCACTTCCAAACTCTGATTTAGACATGTGTCCAAACGATCCTTATATTAAATACTCGAAATTTTTCTACGAATTTATAGGGGTGAGCCCTAAACTTAACCTGTGAAAGTTGCACAAATCTTTTGATTTTAACCTCTTGAGTCCAATTTGTCATTTAGTCACTTTTGGGCATGACTTAGCCACTTTAAGCCATTTTTCTTGAATTAAAAAATAATCAATGGAGGAGGTGCAGGCAAAGAACCAAAATGAAGAAAACCATAAAAATTTACAAACAACTCCCAATCTCAGTGATTCACTCACAGGAAAATGCAAATCTATTGTTCCAAACTCAAGAAGGGGGGTAGTTGTGAAGGTCCTTAAGGGATAAACTAATGAACCTGGGGTTAAAAGACCATTGAGGACTGCCTAGCCCAAAAATGAGAGGAAAGCATAGAAGACAACCGTTAGCACAAGATTAGTATAATTAATAAAAGTTTAACCAAAATAATAAAAGGATTAGGCGAAAACAAAAATGTAGGTACAAGGAAAAAGGGCTTAAGTTAGCAAAACATATATACAAAATGTAACCCAGCAAAATGAGTGTAAATGACTTAGGAAGGTTTACTTAGGCCAACTAGTTCTTGAGAGAACTAATTAAAACTAATTAAAACTAAGATATTTTATTTTCACAATGCTAGACATTTTATAAAAGAATATGAGCTTACAAGACATAGAAAGATTTAATCAAATTAATTAATTGTTAACAGAACTGAATACATTTAACTGTATCTAGCTAAGAAATTTAAACCAATTAAAGATAATTACAGAGGAGGAGGGAGAGTTCTTTGAATAGGAAGAAGACCCCGTTGTTAGGGTAAACAACAGAGTATTTATAGGCAAACCCACTAGAAACCCCAATGATAATTTCTTCGAATGAAAAAAAGGGAAAAAAAATAAAATGGATAGATAGAGATTGGAAGAAGAAAACAAAAAAAAATTCAAATGGAAGTGTAGATATGTGAATTGGTTTTTTTTGGTGAAAGGGAAAGAGAGAGACAAGTGGAAAGATAGAGAGGGATAAGAGTGAGAAGGAGACTATTTGGATTATCCTTTGGAAAACTCCACAACAAAATATATTTTTTCTTTTCTTCTTCTTCTTTTTTTTTTTTTAAAAAAAAATTTTGGCCTTCTTCGACTGTTTGGTCCTTTTCTCCTTATTTTTTTAATTTTTGTCATTTTCTCATTTTGTTATTCTCCTTTATGTTCGCAAGATTTAGATGGATGATAGAATTGGGCCTAATGTTTGGGCTTTTTAGGGTTCGATCAAATTGTTTTTGTATTTTTTACATTATGACCCATATTTGAACTCGATTGATTCGCAATATTATTTTATTTTGTTAAAAAAATTCATACTATAAACAATGAGTTAAAATTCAGTGTCTACAAATTGCCCCTCATTGATCGACCTTGTAAAGTAAAGATCATTGCAATGAGAGACATGCAAATTTTAACTTACTCGATGTAGATTATGTAATATTAGAGTTATGATATGTCTGAGTCAAGTGTAAAATGTTACAACTCAAGGTTGAAAGGCTTCGATTTTGAATAACTAAAGGTCAAATGATATAAGGTCTGTTCAGGCAGCCCATTGTACAACTTAGGATTCAAACGCTTGGGTTTAGATCGACTTAGGGTCATATAATAGAGTTGATTCACGCAGCCTATTACACAACCCAGGTTGAAAAGTTTAGGATTAAAATAACTCAGGGTAAAATGATATAACGTTGGTTCAAACGATTCAACATCAAACAACTATAGAATTAGACGACTTAGGACCAACCGGTTGGAGATTATATCACTTAGGGTCAAAAATTACTAATGATTTGGGAGACTCAGGCCACATTATCTAGGTTTAGATGAATTAGGGCTTGGGTGACTTAGGGTGAGGCAGCTTAGAGTTTGGGTGATTCATGGCCGAGCAACTTGGGGTCAAATAACTGAGCATCTCAACGATTAAGGTCAAGTAACTCATGTTCGGAACAACTTAGGGCTAGATAATCACAGATTGGAATGGGTCAGAGTCAAGCAACTCGTGGTTTAATATTTAGGAATGGAATGTCTCAGGATCAAATAGCTTTTGATTGCATCAACTCAACATTCAATGACTTAGGATCAAATAATTTAGGATTTCACGGACTCAAAGTCAAATAATTCAGAGATAAATAACATAGAGTTTACTAACAGCCATTCAGGCTTAATATCACTCAGGTTTGGAGCGACTCAGGCCAACACACTCTGCTCAAGTTCAAATGACTCAGGGTGAGGCAATTTAAGGGTTAGATGACTCAGGGTCAAATAGCTTAAGATGATATTGGTTCAGGGCCAAATAACTTAGGGTTAGGACGGATCATAGCCAAGTGACTTAGGATCAAAGGATTTACTCATGGCCAGGTGATCAGAGGTTTAAATAACTCAGGGTCAAATAACTCGGTATTGGTGACAACTAAAAAGTAATTAAGTTTTGAACAATTCACGATTAGGCAACTCTGGGTCAACTAACTTATAGCAGCTTTAAATGACTCAAGGAAACTACTTTAATGATTTGAACAACTTAGGGTTAATATGACTCACGTTTGTAGTGACTCAGGTTAAGTAACTTAAGACAACTAATGACCTAAGGTCATGTGATTTATGGTTTGGACAAATTAGGGTTAAGCAACCTGGATCAGATCTTTAGGAATAGAATGACTCAAGATCAAATAGCTCATAGTTTGACTAGCTTAAGATTAGGCGACTCAGGGTTAAATAACTTAAGATTTGGGTAATTAAGGGTTAAATGACTCCGAGTCAAATAACTTGGCCTTGGGCTACTTCGGGTCAAATGACTTGGGCTAGATATTTAGGATTTGAATGATTCAAGGTCAAATAGCTAATGATTGGAGTGACTCAAGATCAGGTCACTCAAGGTCAAGTAACTCAGGATTTTAATGACTCAAGGTCAAACACCTTTGGGCTAAATAACTTAGAGTTTACTAACTCAAGGTTGGAGTGACTAAAGATTAAGCAACTGAGGGTACAATGCTTCAGGAATTCAACAACTCAGAGTCACCAAGACTCAAGGACTCATGATCCATGGGGCTTAGGTTAATTTCAAATGACTAGGGCCAATAGACTCAGCTTAAGTTCAGATGACTCAAGGTCGGGCAAATTAAGGGTTGAGTGAGTTAGGGTCAAGTAGCTTAACATGATAATGGCTTAGGGAAAAATAACTTAGGGTTTGGGCAAATCATCATCAAGCAACTAAAAGATTAGTAGAACGTCTCAGGGTCAGGTGATTCAGAGTTTGGATAACAACCTAGGATCAAGTAATTCAAGGTCTGGGTGACATAAGGTCAAATAACAGCCAAAGACCAAATAACTCATTGTTGGTAGCGAGTCAAGGTGAGGTAACTTTGAATTACTAATGACTCATAGTCAAATGGGTCAAGGTGTATAATGACTTAGTGTTTACATGACTCAGGGTCAAATGATTTAGGAAGGGGATCAAGCATGTTAGGGCTAAGATGAGTTCAGGTGTAATAACCCAATCCTAACCCATATTTATTTATTTAAATCATATTTATTTATTTAATTAATCATGTTTATTGATTTGATCACTCATGGTTATTGGTTTAACCAAATCATGGTTATTAATTCAATTATACTCAATTTATATATTTACGGAATTACCTTATGTCATCAAAATTTTTTGCTTTCATTTATCATATTTAAGCACCCCGGTTGGGGGATATTTCATTTGGGTCCCATTTTGCAATTCAAGTTTCATTGATTGGAAATTCAAATTTCGTTGATTGATTAAATTTCAGGTGATCGATAGGAGGCCTTAATAATTTTGATTGAGCGTTAAATTATTTTCCATAACGTTACAAAATTTTAAGTTTTAGCTATGTAAAAACTTGAGCTCGAATTTATTTATTTTGGCCCAATTCATTGCGCCCAAGTTATGGCCCAATTCCATTGGGCTCAAATGTTGGCTTGAAAATTTTAGTGCGATTAAATTAAGTTATTTACTATCATTTGTGCCTAATTTTAATTAGTAAAAAGATATTTTGGGAAGGATTAATTTTCAGCCAAGTGAATATAATTAGCCTGAGATCATTTTCCAACCAGGTAAAAAGAACAAAAATCCAACTTCACCTCTTCTTCCTCTTCCTCCACCCCATGGTTGGCCCCCCTAGTGCTACCACCACTCCCAGCCACCATCAGCCAGCCAGCCACCACCTCGTGCACCACCAGCTGCCACCCCAACTCCCACCACCACCAAAGACCACCTCCTTCTTCATATATTCAAGCTCAAAGTGAATAACTCTATCACTATTTTGTTGATTTTGGTTTTGATTCTTGATTTTATATTGGATTTGATTATGGACCATATTATCTTGATATAAATAAGAATTATTTTGATGTTTTAATTGTTGGTTAAGCTTAAAAGCATGCAAGGGTTGAGGTTGTTCATGATCATGCAAGCATAAGTTTGAAGTGATGGATTTGTATTGTTTTGTATATGATTTTGTAATCTTTAGTCTTATTAATGATTATGATAATGTTTTTGGTGATTTGGAATGATTTCAAGTGAGGATTTATGTGAAAAAAAGAGAAGAAAACAAAAACAACTGGAAATAGCAGAAAATAGGGGGACTTTGGGATTAAACTGGTAATGATTGGCTGACTGAAAAATTATAATTTTTGGTGGGTGGATAGGTCAGTGTGTTAGCTTTCAAATGCCTTTTGAATCACTATAATATGAGTTCTGTGGACAAAGTTATGGCTGTTTTGCTAGAACTACATAGGCTCAACCAAAAACTGATACACTTATGTTCTAGTCTCATTTTGGGAACCCTATTGCAGGAATCGTGTTTTATGTTGCAAATAAAACTTTTTCAAGACTTCTTAGTCTTTCTATATTGGGGTTTTTGGACTCCATTTGAGGTCAAGGGTGAATGTTATGAATTTTTGAAGTGAACTAACATGTTTTGGTGTAAATTGGACTGTTATTGCAATTTCTGTGCAGCGTATACTTGGAGGAAAATTCTAAAAATTTTTACTGCAGATTGTCCATATTATTTTTGAATTTCATATAGGATTTCATGAATTTTGGTTGAGTATCTTAAGTTTGGTGATTTACGGAAATATTTTGAGTAATTGTGTAAAGAGTAATAATAAAAATTGAGTAAGATTAATCATGCACTCATTTTGTGCATTTTGGGCTAAGTAAGGTCATTTAAGAAGGAAATGAATATTTATGGACATTCATGGGGCTTTTAGCTTGATTAATGAGAAAGAAGAAGACAAGTGTACAATTTGGGAGCTTGTTTATGAACTTTTAATCAATTATGGATTTTACAAAGGAGCTTAATAGCTTTTATTGAGTTCAATCACTCATTGAGATGAAATTTTATATCTAATGGATTTATGAAGGAAATATAGGAAGTGGGGAGAATTTTTTGACTCAGAAACCATATATATTAGACCAAGTTATTAAAGTTTGTGCTATTTTGAACCAAGATACATCTCTCTTGGCCTCAAACCTCTATTACTTACTCAATTCAAAAATGTATCGAATGTATTTATCAAGCCAATCTAGCGTATTCGTTCTTATCTTGAACCAAGCTATACATCAGCGAGCCTTAAACCCATATCAGCAACCTATTTGAGAAAAGGCCAAAACCACTCTCCCATTTGTCACCATCAAGGCCTTTTCCTTTGTAATCTCATTCAACGTATTGTGGTCTATTTTGCTTTCATTTACTTTATATCGAATTTAATTACTTTTATCAATTCAGTTTTGAAGTTATATGTAAATACCCAAGTTATGTATACCATTTAATTACTCAATTTTTATTACACATACTTTTACTTACTCAATTGTAGAAGCAAGGACTATTTACTGACTACACATACGTATAATGACATTTATAAAAAAGGGTCGTGGCCTAGTTATCGTTCCCCATTATGCGTTAGTGTTATCACGTCAGAACATAGTTATCAAGTCAGATGACATTTATGGAACAGCTGACTTTTATCAAGTCACATGACATTTTTAAAGACTCAAGGTACGTCCATTGCCTGTATTTTCAGAAAGCAGAACATGTTTATCAAGTTACAACTCTTAATGAGTTTATCAAAAAAATCAGTTTATATAGTGATTTTCCATTTAACTTGTGACCCCATTAGTTACCATCTATAGCGCGCCAGCCAATCATTTACCCGCGCGACTTCAGGCCAACTCTTGACCGGATTGGCAGGTGTATGCCTATGTATAGATCACATCATCGCATGGGGTTCACATCCAGATAATAATGAGCAATTCTGTTTTATATTACTTTCATTTTTATTGTTATTGCGAACTAAATGAATTGCAAAAGCGGGTATCCATCAACAGTGTTTCTACGCTCATTTTACAATAAATGAATACATGTACTGAGTTTTAGCTCACATTTTCGAATTGTTTTCATTTTTTCCATTTTAGGTGATGAAGTATCACATGCTTCTCCATTTAACAAGCCCTTTTGGGATGTTCACAGTGGATTCAACATAACCTGAATGTTGGGATCGACCTTAGGGTCAAATTGTGTCTATATTCAATATACTTGTGTAGTGTGGAGTGCGAGTTAGCACATGATATGATTAAATCGATTGTATTGAAGTTGAACTATTATGAACTTTGGTCTTGGAGTATTTTAGCTTAATAGATATTGTGATTGTGAACATGAGACGCAAGACTAAGTGGTTTTAGTGAGCCTTGTCTTTATCAGGATAGCGGTAGTACCTTCTATCATTAAGTCTTCTGCTGTAGTTTTCCATAAATCATGTCATTAGCATTTTGGGGGCGTCATATAAGGTCACAAAATGTTGGTTTGGAGATGAGTCAGAGTCAAATAGCTAAGATGTCAATTGCTCAAGGTCAGGCAGGTAGGGTTTTAGAAACTTAGGGTCAGGTAAATTAATGTTTAGTTGACTCAGGGTCAAGTGAATCGAGCTGAAGTAACTCAGCATTGGTGATGACGTAGCTCAAGATTTGTGTGACTCAAGGTCAAGCAAATTGAGGTCAAACATTGGGGATTAGAACGACTCGGGATCAAATGGCTCAATTTGGAGCAATTGTGCAACATATGACTAAGGTTTACAGTGACTGGGGTGAACAGGCTAAGATTTACATTGACTCAGGGTCGATATGCTTGGTATTTAACAACTCGTAGTCAACAAGCTTAGTGTTGGTGACAACTCAGGGTTAGGTGCCTTAAGCTTTAGCAATCAGGGGCAAGTGGCTTTAGTTTGGAGATGACTCGAGGTCAGATAGTAAGGGTCTAGTGGCAAAGATTTTGGTTATTCAGGTGAATGCCTCATGTTAACGGGGTGGAGAGGTCGGGTGGTGGTGCTCATATGAAAAAATGCAATACATGGAGGGAGATGCTTAGAGGCTAATGTATGATGGAAGAAGGGATATGCACATAGCAATTTGATGATGTACAAAGAGAGATGCCACTTACAAAGGTGTAAGTGAGTATAGGGCAAATGTCGCTACTAAATGCGTGATGGATGAAGGAAAATGCCTAGCAATTACCTGATGAATAAAGGGAGATGTTGCTAGTAAATTTATGATAGATAAAGTGGAAATGCCCCTATTGAATGTTTGATGGATAAAGGGGGATACCCCTTCCTAATGACTGATGAATGCTTAGGAAATGGCCCCAGCAAACATATGTTGGGATTTAAACCAATGTAGCCTAGTAGTCAATAAATGCACGGTGATGTCCATAGCAAGTATGTGATAAATGCAGAGAAATGATCCAACAAATGTGTCAAAAATGTAGGAAGATGCCTAGACCTGGCAAACAGGTCATTTAATCCGGGTTTGGATAGAAAGTTCGGTTCAGTTTATATTTGGGTTGATCAATTTTGATTTCGGGTCGGGTTAGAATCGGGTTAAGTTCGGTTTAGGTCAACTTATGGTTTGTTGAATTTGCTTCGAGTTCAGGTATAGATCAGGTGAAGTTCAAATCGAGTCAACTTTAGGTCAAGCTCGTTCAGGTCGATTTAGGTGCGGGTTGGGTCACAATCGATTCAGGTAGGTTTCGGTTATGAGTTCGGTTCAATTTTAGGTCTGATAGAGATTAGATCGAGTAACTTTTAGGCCGGCTTATATTTCAATTGGGTGAATTTATATGTAGTATGACTTTGATGTCTTACATGCCTACATAAGCCATAGAATTTTGGATGAATTAGAAGGAGGTTATATGACCATGAATTTTGATTGGGTTAGTTTTTAATGTCCTTCTAATTTTATCCATGATTATATTTTAATTAGATTAGTTTTAATCTTGCACCAAAAAAAAAGCCATATCAATTTGCATATTGGGCCGAGTATAAATCCTCTTATTCTAATTCGTTGAAGATTTAGTTTCAATTGGATTACTCCCAATGCATCACACAGTGATGTAATCAAGTAGATGAACAAATAGTGCTACAAATTCCCCCCTTTCCCAACCATGCAATTAAAGATTTTTTAAAAAAATTAAAGAGTTGTGCATAATCAACATAATCCGTAGAATAGCTTTAACTACTTGATTGTATATTCCCATTTGCGTTACCCAAGTGAGTCAAATCCTTATTACGTCATTTTCTTTTAAAATTGTAAATGCATTATTTCGTTTGCTCAAAGTCATCTACTCTTGCCTTTCACATCCTAAATATCAAGTGAAATTGTGTAGTCATTATCATCACTCATTACCTTAAGTTTGAATTGAATCAAGTTGGAATCAGGTCAAGTCAAACTCAGATTTACATCGATTTGGGTTCGGGTCATTTGACCTTGGGTTAGATTGGTTTGGGTCTGAATTAATTCGGCTTCGTTCAATTCGGGTCACTTTGGGTTCAATTCTATATAAATCCAATAAGATTTCGGGTCAATTTGGATTTAGTTTCTGGTTATTTCAGATTTCAGGTTAAATCGGGCCAATACCATTTTGATTTAGTTCGGTTTTAGGTCAATTCAGTTTCAGGTTTCGATTAAGATTGGTTCAACACTTTTAGATGTCGGTTCAAGTCTGATTTAGATTTGTTCGGTTCAGATCATTCTGATCAAGTCAGTTCTGTGAGGTCGAGAGAAGCCCTAGGTGAGTGTATAATTGATGTAAAAGTTTTCCTATGAACAAAAGTACACAAGCCTGGAATAAAATATTCCTAGCATGCAATATATGTGAGTTTTATTATATAAAATGGGCATGTATTAGTTTTTGAAAAAGAATCATGACTTCATGGTGGCCACCACATAAAAGGAGTCTTTATGTGCTAGTGTAGAATGTCAACTTAGGCTTCAGGGGGGAACATTCTAGGTAGAGGAAATAGACGTGCCTTTTATTACGACCTTGGAGAATGTTATCTGCAATTCTTCAAGAAAGTTGCCCTTCCAAATGTCATGAATATGAAATATGTAGGAAAAATAAGTTGTGCAAATGCTAAACCTAGAGCTTAAGAACTTTGATGATGTGTGTGTGCTATCTCACAAAGTGGAACAACAAAAGAAATTTGAGTCCTCAATAGCAAAGTTTTCAAGTGGCCGTGCAAGAGCTAACCTTTTACAAGGGGAGCTCTTTCCACCTCCTAAATCTATAGCCTCACCTACCTCCACCATATAAAAGAACGAGCTCCACAAAAGAACCCAACCGCTCAAAATTGGCCTACCCTCAACATCCCTTGGTAATAAAATGTGTTTTAAATGTCAAGGCTTTCGCCAGGTAGCTTCACAATGCCAAATAGAAGGATCTTCACTTTGGTCGAATGAGAGGCTACTTTAGAGGAGGAAGTACAGGATGATAGGGAGGAGGTATTGGAAGACCAAGAGGAGGTAACGGAGGAAGTAGAGCAAGGAGAATTACTAGTATTAAAGAGGACTTTCAGTTGCTTTAAGGGGGCCAAAGAAGGGCAAAGGGAGAACATCTTCCACTCTAGGTGCACTGTGCAAGAAAAAGTGTTCTCCTTAATTATAGATGGTAGGAGTTATGCTAATATTGCTTTACTTAGCATGGTAGGGAAACTTTAACCTCCAAGCTACGGTTCACCCTCACCCTCATAACATTCAATAGCTCAATCAAGGTAAAAGCTTACAAGTAAATTCAAGATGCTTGATCATTTTCTCTATTGGTAAGAATTACCATGATGAGTTATGGTTATTTGATATATCTTGTTAGGGATGTCGTGGTTGTTTGATAGAAAGTTTATACATGATGGTCACTTGAATCCTTATACCTTTTCCAAGGATGGCAAGAAGATTACCCTAGTTCATTTAAGCCCAGCTCAACTTAATAAAAGCTAGCCATAAAAGAACCAAGAACATTGAGACCTTTTACTCACTTTTAGTAAGGTCATTCTCAAGGCCTCTTATGATGAGTTTAGGGACATAAGGAATAGATCCTAACCTCTCAAAATAAACTAGGAAACGTGCCCCCAAACCACCCTTCGTTACTGCCCTCCTTAAGCCACGTCTTTTCCGAAGACATACCCCAAATTTGCCACTTAAGAGAGCCACCCAACACACGTTCACCTTATTCCTCGGATATTCTCCCCAACAAACTAGTCTATAGGATGAATCCTGAGCAGATTGTGGAAGTGCACAGATAAATGGATAAGTTGACTTTAAAGGGGTTGGTTAGAGAGAGCCTTAGCCCGTGTGCTGTCCCAGCTTTTTTTCCTGCCAAAGAAGGATGTAAGTATGAGGATGAGGATGTGTGTGAATAGCCAAGTCATCAATAAGATTACAATCAATTATAGGCATCCCATACCACAACTTCAGGACATCATATATGAGTAACACGGCTCTTGTGTGTTTTCTAAGGTGGAACTGAGAAGTGGTTACTACCAATTTGAATTAGAGAGAGGGATAAGTGGAAGATGACTTTCAAGACTAAGGGAGAATTATAGGTGTGGCTTGTAATACCATTCGGATTATTAAATGTTCCAAGTACTTTTATAAGGCTTATAACCTAAGTGTTTAGCATTTATATTGGGAAGTTTGTGGTGGTTTACTTTGATGACATTGTGACCTACAACAAAAGCTTTATGGTAACCTAAAAAATGCACTTTCTTTAGTAATGAGGTGATTTACTTAGGGAACAGCATGACACCCCATGGAATAAAGGTGGATGAGAGCAAAGTGGAGGCCATTCGGTCTTGGCTAACTTCGAGGAGCATTTATGATATTTGAAGTTTCATAGACTAGCCTCTTTTTATAGGAGGTTCATAAGGAACTTTATCACTGTTATGACCCCCATAACCGAAATCATCAAGGGTTCATTCATCCTTCAAATAGACTCCAAAAGCTCAAGAGGCCTGTGAAGAGATCAAGTCCAAGCTCATTCAAGCCCCAGTTCTAGCTTTTTCTCATATTAACAAGGTGTTTGAAGTGAAGTGTGATGCACCTCGAAGTGGGCACTGGTAGAGTACTCACTCAAGAAGGAAGACCCCTAACCTTCTTTATTGAGAAGTTGTGCAACTCAAGAAGGACGTATTTAACTTATGGTAAAGCGTTTGATGCCATTGTGTGGAGTCTTGAGCATTTAAGCCATTACCTGGTAGCTAGTGACTTCATATTGACATTCGAGTCATGAGGGTTTAAAGTACATTCAAGGCCAACACAAGCTCAACTCTTATCGTAATAAATGGGTGGAGTATCTCCAATCATTTCAATTCATAATCTAGCATAAATTCGCAAAGCTCAACCAAGGAGCTGATCCATTATCTAGAAAGTACTTGCTTTTCTTCGAATTACATGCTTGTATTCTTGATTTTGGGCACCTTAAGTCTCTTTATGCCGATGATGACATTAGAGAGTAATACAAGGAGTGTTAACGGCATCCCAAGGGGTAATTCTTGATCCGAGAGGGGTACTTGTTCAAGGGGCCCCAATTATGCGTTCTAAGGTGTGGTACAACAAAGGTCCTTATTGGAAAGGTCCATGGAGGCTCCTTAGTTAGTCCTTTTGGAGAAAACAAGACCTTTCACGTGCTACAGAAATATTACTATTAGCCTAGTATGAGTAACGATGTTGAAGACATCTTGTAAAGGTGTGCTACATGCCAAGAGTAATTCCCTCCCACACAGGCTATACACTCTATTGTTGGTTCCAACCCTTCCGTAGTAGATGTTAGCATAGACTTCATTCTTGGCCTACCAAAGACTCAAAGGAACAATGACTCCATTCTTATGGTAGTAGACCGATTCCCCAAGATGGCACACTTTATCCTATGCAACAAGAACAATGATGCCACTCATGTTGTCGGGCCCTACATCAAAAAAGGTGATGAAATTACATGCTACTCCTAGGTCAATTATTTTGGACTGAGACACAAAGTTTTTTAGCCACTTTTGGTTCACTCTATGGAAGAAGAAGCTCAAATATAACACAACTTGTTATCCTCAAATAGACGGTCAAATAGAGGTTACTAACAGGACCTTAGGTACACTCTTGATAGCCTTGATCATGTCCAATGCTAAGGCTTGGAATATTCTTCTTCCACATGCTGATTTGCAAACAACAAGGCACCAAATGAATTCATGGGCACACTCAACACTCAACCCATCCATGCAAACAACCATCGGCTTGGAGAAGTCCTCATCCTCCACCACTCGTAGCAAAGACACACACACACACAATCGATCAAGAGGCTTCGAAAGGTTGTAATGGGGTCTATTGGTAAGGGTGAGAGGGGGCAAAACTTTAGAGCAAGAGGAGCTAGATAGCCTCAAGGCTAGGGAGCTAGAACACTCTCCGTGATAGGTCATGAGAAAGCAACCTTGCTTCACACCCAAGTTAAAAACTCTACACCGAGCCCTTCATTTCGGAACACTAAGAAAGGAGCCGAATGGTTTCCAATGGATAGGGACATTGTGCCAAGCATTTTCCTATACAAAGAAACTCCCTTTTTTTCTTTCATCTTTTTTTCCTTTTTTTTTCCATAAGAGCTCACCCACTTTTTATCTTTTTTTTTTCCAAAAATTTTCTCATTTTCTCATTTTTTTTCATTCATTTTTTTTTTGAGCAAGCTTGAAAACAAGGAGTTTGATGCTAGGCATGTTGTCAAGGACGATTCGGCACTTCTTCCCTTTGTAACCAAGATTTCCCATAACAAACCAACCAATTTCCATAACAAACCCCCAACATCATGAAAAGTGTTGCTCCACTAACCTCAATGGCATAAGGACGGGAAATAAAAATGGCCAAGGATGAAGTGAGTATGGTAACTGCAAAGACGAGGAAAGGCACAATGGGGGTAAGCAAGGGATCATAACATTATTTGGTGGCCTTTTAGGAAATGTGGGGGAAAAGAACAACAAGTGCCTCAATCACTTCGAAATTGGTGCGTAATGCCTAGATGTGACCTCAGCGATGACTTAGCCAAGTTCTAGCATTGCAATCATGGGTAAGTCACACAAGAAAAGAATGGAGAGCCACTAAAAATGAGTGGCAAAAGGAGGCTCAAATCTCAGGGTTAAACCTCCTCAAAAACACTATTGCCCTATGGACAACCACTAGCAAGAATCCTCCAAGATGAGATAAGGGAAGCTCAAAAAACCAAGGCATGCACATAAGGCAAATTAATCATCAAGGGAGCTTCACACAATCATGCTCCGTCAACCAACACAAGTATCACAACCCGAGTGTGCCACCAAGCTAATTAATCAATCATCATGCCATATAATCTCATCATGGAAGGGTATTTTTTTTAATTTTAATTTTTCATTTTTTTCATTTTTTCAGATTTTTCCTTTTTTCCAACAAGGGAAAAGACAAGGAGGAAATGAAGAGTAGGGATAAGAGATGTACCTTGTAAGCCCAACAACGCCCTTCTCGGCATTGCTCCTCAAGATTCGGAAAGAAAACAAGGGAATATGTATAATGCACCTAAGCTATATGCTATTACCCATGCAAAACCTAATTATGCAATGATTCCTAGCATTATTTCTTAAATGCAACTGAATGAACTAACAACCTAAAAGACTACTATGTTCAACCATGAACACTATTCATCTTATTCCAACCACATCCACATAACCAATCAAACCAAACTATAACCCCAATGACCTTTGTAAAAACCCAACTCCCAACACAACAACTCACACACCACGTCATTCCCAGATGGATGAATTAGTACACCCCCACGTGCTAAAAACATGCACTGTCCTCAATGTATTAGTAATAGAAAAGAGCAAGGGAATGAGGGGGGCCTTACAACATCAAAATGGATCGGGGGGCCTATGAGGCCTCCACTCGGGCAGAGGGTGAGGCCACCCATGGAACTCATAAGCATAGTACATATGGTCCTCGAAGTTGCGTTGCTAACGATCCATCTCCATCTGCCGGTGAATTAACTCGCTCTAGTCTTAAGCGAACTACTGATGTCGCTCATCAAAAGTATCAAGCCTCAAGTTGAGGCAGGAGAAATGATCGTCAATGTGCTGGTAGAAATGGGTTGCATCAAAACTCGAAGAGCTCGCCTCAGCACGGCTCCTAGTCAAAGGTGGGGTATACATCTCCTCCTCAGGTGGTGTGGGTCCCTAGCCACCGGCCACATCCTCTAATCTCGCATCACCTCCACCACTCTCACCTACATCACCTGCACCACCATTACCCCCACCCTCATCACCCGACATCATGTCAATATCATCATCATAAACCCAATTGGAAGGGTCGGAGGTGGTAATCCAAGCTGAGTTAGGAAGGGGGAAGAGGGGGGTGCCATGATGACTAGTAAAAATGCAGCCTCCAACCACACGAAACATCCCTATAGCAACACAAGTGGAAAGATTGAGCCATCCCCCTAAGCAAAAAGGATTTAATTGGTTCATCACCTTCTCCTTTAAAACCAAAGCATAAGTAATAGCGGTCATGAGGCCACCGCAAGCGATGGGAGACTTGGGTTGGTGAGCTTGGGAGACTAGTTGGTGAAGAAGAAACTCTCCCGTATCAAAACTGTCACCTTTTAAAATGCACCAAATAAGGAACACCTCACTTAAACGAGCTCGGCTTTGATTCTTATGCCGGGCGAAGATCATGTTAGCTATGAGCCGATGGAGGTATCGAAGGGTGAGGTTGCAAATTGAACTGGCCTTAGACCCACTTGCACTATAAGCCACTTGAACCCCATTGTTGTCAAAAACTTTGGTGCGCTTGGGGCAAGTGATCTCAACCCAAAATGATTGAATATTAAAATTCTTATGTCCACCCCCCAAACCCCCTCATTGGCGAAACCCAGCTTACGAGCAAATTCTGCTAAGTTAACATCATAATCATAATTGAAAAGGCGAAATTTGATGTGGACGAGGTGGTTTTGGTATGGGGTGCTCCACTCAACATTCAAGGAACTCAAAAACTCCCAACATAGCCGCTCATAAACGGGTAAGTCCAAATGCATGAAATTTTCCTAACCTACCATTTCAAGCAATTCAAAAAAACTATCCCACAATGCAAGATCTTTCAATAAACCCTCATCCATGTATTTTGATTTAATTATTCATCTCTTAGCAACATAATAATATCGGTGCATGTGTTCGGTATTGTTAAAACGAATCTCATATTTGTTCTCTACATGAGGACAGGTGGGACGATTACCTCGGGCCACTTGGTCCCGGCTTAGAGTTGGAGTGGTGACGCCGGATGATAAAGCACCCGTCTTGGCCCGCTTTGGAGATCCCAAAGATGACGGACCCGAAGTGGTGGTCTTCTTGCCCATGGCTAGCTCAACCCAAAATCCTAGAAGCTTGAATGTATGCAATGATTAGGGAGCTCAAAAATCACACTAACTAGTGTGATAATTGGGTACCTAATGGCACAATTAACTCCCCAATGCAATAATTTGCCCAAATGTAACGCTCTCTCATTCTTGAAGCTTCAACGAAGATGAAGGTGAAGAGAGAGAAAGAGATGAGGAAATGTAGCAAAAATATGTGCAAACAGAGCCTTGGAGAAAGGAGATATGGAATCTGGTGATGGAGTGGCCGAAAAAGCTTGAAGGTGGCCGGAGTTTTAAGGAACAAAAATGGAGGTTAGTGTTTTGAGGTTGAAGAATGTGATGAATGGGGGAGGAGGAAGGTGAATTTTGTGTGAGAAAATTGGAAGAGGAGGTGGAGGGAGTGAAAATTTGGAAGAAAATGGAGTAATTTGGAGTGGAGAAGAGCGGGTAAGTAAGGGAGAATGAGGGAGGAGGGGTGATGGGTGAGTTCGTAGGGGAAGGGCTGTTGAGTGGGGGAAAGAACTGAGGAAGAAGAAACATAGAAAAACAAGAAAGAAAAAGAGGAACTAGGCACACGACAGCTGTCGCCTGGACAACGGCTAGCCATCCCATAAGTGTGCCAGCCTATCGCGAGCATGACAGGGGGTGTCGTCAAGGTCTGGGTGATTTCTGAGTAGCGTCCGACGGGCCATCACGACGGCAATAGCCAGCTGTCGCCAGCCTCTGGAGAACTTGGAGGTTTCTTCTGGTAGCTTGGCGATAGCCCATCGCAATTGTAACGGCTGGGTGTCGCCAGTCTTTGGAACCTTGGCTACTGTTCTGCTGCCTAGGTGACGGCCGTTGCATAGTCGACGACTTAGCTGTCCCCTGGGTACAGCTTTGTGACTTAGAATTTTCTTTTTTTTAACAATTTTTTTATAAAACCTCCTCCTTATTTGAGTGAAGAGTAAAGAGAAGGGTCTGGAGTGCCTCCTGAAAAGTGCTCTTTTAGGGTCATAAGCTTGACCATGAACAGATCTCAAGAAGAAGAATCGGGAAGGTACTAGGAGACCTTCCTCGCAATGGGTTCACAGGCTAAATAGTGCTTGAGCCTCAATCCATTCACTTTGAAGGTACCCATAGCTTCCGTGCCAATCTCGATTGCTCTAAAAGGGTAGACCTTCTTCACCTCAAAGGGGCTGACCACCGTGAACGGAGTTTGCCCAGAAGTAACTTCAATCTTGAATTAAAGAGTAACACCAAATTGCCCTCCGAAAACTCCCCCTGGTGGATATGCTTGTTATGCATCCTCTTCATCCGCTCCTTATAAAGTCTCGAGTTATTATTAGCATTAGAGCGAAGCTCTTCAAGCTCATTTAATTGAAGCAACCTCTTTTCTCCCAAGGACTTCAAATTGAAATTGAGGTACTTAATAGCCAAAAAGCGTTTTGCTTAAGCTCCACCGGAAGATGGCACGCCTTGCCAAAGACTAAGTGAAAAGGAGTGGTCCTAAACGGAGTCTGTAATGTCGTTTGGTAAGCCCAAAGAGCATCATCAAGTTTGCCCATCCAATCCTTTCTTGATCTTGCAACTATCTTCTCAAGGATAGATTTAATTTCACGGTGAAAGGCCCCATAAAGTCAATGCCCCACACATCAAAGATTTCGACCTCAAGTATCTAATTTAGGGGCATCTTGTTCTTCATAGACAAGTTCTCGGTTCATTGACAACGATCACAAATTCGGACATGGTTGTGGACATCTTTGAATAAAGTAGGCCAAAAGAAACCGGCTTGGAGGACCCTAGCCACGGTCTTCTCTACACTTGCATGACCTCCACAAGGCAAATCATGGCAATGGGAAATTATAGAGTTAGTCTCCTTTTCGGGTACATAATGTCGAATCAAACCATCTCCACAAGCCTTCAATAAATAAGGATCCTCCCAAAAATAAGATTTAGCTTGAGAGAAGAATCGCTTCCTTTGATTGAAGTTCACGTCAGGGGGTATAATCCCACAAGCTAAGTAATTCACCAAATCTGCGAACCAAGGGGCACTCGATGTTGCTAAAGCAAACAAGTGAATTGGCAAATCACATCCTCCTTCATACCGTGAGGAAAGAGGTAGTCGGGAGAGATGGTCCACCACCACATTTTCGATGCCCTTTTTATCCCGGATCCCGAGTATGAACTCTTGGAGGAGGAGGACCCATCAAATGAGGTGAGGCTTGGAGTTCGGCTTGTCAAGGAGATGCTTAAGTGCAGAGTGGACGGTGTACACAATCACCTTGGAGGACAAAAGGTAGGGGCAGAACTTCTCGATTGCATATACCACCGCAAGCAACTCCTTCTCGATGATGCTGTAGTTTTGTTGAGCTTCATCAAGTGTCTTGCTAGCATAATAGACGACATATGGCTTCTTGTCTCTGCGTTGCCCAATACCGCCCCAACCGCATGGTCACTAACATTGCATATGATCTCAAAAGGAAGGTTCCAATCAGGCGGTTAGAAGATGGGGGCGATGATGAGGGCCTCTTTGATCCTATGAAATGCTTCAAGACATCCGTTAGTAAAAACAAAGGGGTGTCTTTCCAGAAGCAAAGTGAGGGGTTTAGCAATTTTTGAGAAATCCTTGATGAAACAGCAGTAGAATCACGCATGTCTAAGGAAACTTCTCACCCCTTTCACACAAGTGGGAGGTAGCAAGCATTCTATAACCTCTATCTTTGCTTTGTCGACCTCAATGCCCCTATGTGAGATCACATGGCCTAAAACCACGCCTTCTTACACCATGAAATGGCACTTTTCCTAATTCAAAACCAAATGGACTTCTTCACATCTATGAAGGACCTTAGCCAAGTTTCCAAGCATAGATTAAAAGTGTCACTCCTCTATAGACCGAAAAGTCGTCAATAAAAACCTCCAATATCCTTTCGACATGATCGGAAAAAATGGCAAGCATGCATCTTTGGAATGTGGTCGGGGCATTACATAGCCCAAATGACATTCTACAGTAGGCAAAGGCACCGTAGGGGCATGTGAAGGTGGTTTTCTCTTGGTCACTCAGGTGGATAGGGATTTGAAAAAATCTCGAATATCAATCCAAGTAACAAAAGAAAGAATGCTCGGCCAATCGCTCCAATATTTGGTTAACAAAGGGGAGGGGAAAATAGTCTTTCCGGGTGACGTCATTGAGTTTTCTATAATCAATGCGCATACACCTTCCCGTGACCGTTCTGGTTGATATGAGCTCACCTTTTTCATTCTTGACAACGGTCATGCCCTAGTTCTTCGGAACTACTTGAACTGAGCTAACCCAATCACTATCCGAAATTGGATTAATGATTCCGGCATCAAGTAGCTTGACAACCTCCTTTTTACCACTTCTTGCATGTTGGGATTCAAACAACATTAAGGTTGTCTAGAAGGGCGATGGTCATCATCAAGAAGAATCTGATGCATGCAAAATGAAGGGCTAATCCCCTGGATATCATCAATGCTATAGCCAATGGTGCCCCTATGCTTATGAAGCACACACAACAATTTCTCAAATTTGGGCTCATTAAGCTTAGCACTAACAATAACGGGAAAAGTACGATTAGGGTCAAGAAACTCATACCGTAAGTGATGTAAAGGTCAATGGGTATGAATACACACACCAACCTCACACCAAAGAAGACTAAAACTCAAGAGTGCTCATGGACTGAAGTGGCACGGCCGTGCTAGGAGGCACGGGTACACCGTGCTATATTGTTGCCCCAAAAACTAGAATTGCCTAGTTTTACCCGGTTTGAGAGCTTTTCAACTCTAGCTAGTTTTCTAGCTTTTTGGTGAAGTGGACATGGCGGAAATGGGTGTGAATGATAGTAGAAAGAGTGGAGTAATGAGGGGAATTGATGAACACGATTAGTGGAAGTGATTACCTTGAACAATCAAACAATCAACTTCACTAATGAACCGTGTGGGATGAACTGGGATGAGATGAGACTAAACCCTTGGATTGGATACAGAAATCACCACCAACCTTTGAGTTTAGGGCCCTTAATCTTGATTAAGATACAGAATCACCACTTAATCAAGGTTAAGACTCACTTGAACACCACTTAGTTTGGCCTAAACTAAGATAAGCAAGCAAGAGTTTTGGAGAGAAAGCCTCAAATGCTCTCTATGGTTTTCATTCAACAAAAACTGAGGTTGTTCTCCATATGGCCGTGACTTGCCTTTTGTTACTTGCCTCACAATATTTCCTAATCAGCAAGCAAGCTAGCAAGCACCTCACTTTACCCTCCTAGGGAGGAAAGGTGTTAATTAGCTCTAATTGCCACGGTTAGAGCTAATCGGTTATAGGCACGCTTAAGGCTAATCAAAATACACTTAAACCATCAAAGAAAGCAAGACAAATGAATATTACAACATAATTAACTTGTCCTTAAACTCAATCAGCTTCAAATGTAGCAAAAGGACCATGTGCTCAGCCGAAAAGTGGCTTCCCCTTTACGGCTAGCCAATAGCAAGCAAGGAACATCTTCCCTTGTCTCTCCCTTCTCATTGGCCGTTCTTTTCAAGGTTGCAACTGATGATTGTTGCCTTGGAGTGTGTGCCCAGCCTTGGAAGACGTGCCAACTTAGTTGAAGAGGAGGAAACCCACCGGCGGAGGTAAAAGAACACCGTGACACCAAACCGGGTTCAAGGGCAGTTTTGTACCCGGTTTTCAGACCAAGTTTAACCAAAGCAAAAGTGGGTATGATCTGGATTTTAACCGTGGAGGGGAAGTTCAAGGTGTGTAGAAACCCCCCCAATCAATAAATTAAGGTTAAACAAGGTTTAAGTAGGGTAATCACACCTAAACTTTCAACCGTGCAGAATTGAACCAAATCTGGCCGGTTGGGGAAATGCCTTTGATCCTCCATCCTTTTGTGGCATGATTTGAAATCAATGCTTGGACTTGAAAGCTAACATCCTGAGGATTCCAAAAATGCAAAAATATTGGCCTTAAGCCACAATGTAGCTTAAGAAATCAGATGCACAAA
Source organism: Carnegiea gigantea (assembly GCA_029747015.1). Classification (NCBI taxonomy): domain Eukaryota; kingdom Viridiplantae; phylum Streptophyta; class Magnoliopsida; order Caryophyllales; family Cactaceae; genus Carnegiea; species Carnegiea gigantea. The sequence goes on from JAKOGI010000170.1 coordinate 275,043, forward strand.
ACCGAGCTTATGCTGGCCGGTTATCCCGTTTGTGCTAGTTTTAACTTCTTGCCAAAGGTGAGCCATCTTCTTGGTTTGGGACCTTGTTCTTGGACAATTTGGACTTGTTACATCTTGATCAAGATCTTGGCTAGGTAGGACTCCATCATCCTCCCCTTGTTGAAAAGATTTGACCCTCAAATCTGGTGGGGAAGTGTCCGGATAGAAGGGGCTCAAATCAGCCACATTAAAGGTGGCTAAAACCTCAAAATTACCAGGGAGATCAATCTTATAAGCATTGTCGTTGATCCTCCCCAAGACTTCAAATGGACCTTCAGCTCGTGGCATGAGTTTGTTTTTCCTTTTAGAAGGAAAACGTTCCTTTCTCAAATGGATCCATACCAAGTCTCCTGGTCGAAAGACAATCTTTCTCCTATGCTTGTTGGCGTGTGCTTTATAGGCTGCATTAGTCTTCTCAATTCGTGCCTTCACCAACTCATGGAGCTTTTGAATCTCTTTTACTCTTTGTGTTGCATCAACATGGGGCTTTTGGTCTTGGGGCCATGGGGTGAGATCATTTGGACTCAAAGGATCAATCCTATACACCACCTTGAATGGTGAAAGACCAGTAGCCTTACTAGGTGCCTTGTTGTATGCGAACTCAGCATGTAGTAAGAGTAAATCCCAGGCTTTAGCATTTAGTTTAATCAAAGCCCTTAGGAGAGTTCCTAGGGCTCGATTAGTTACTTCTGTTTGGCCATCAGTCTGGGGATAACAGGTAGTACTAAACAGCAACTTAGTACCAAGCTTCTTCCAAAGGGTAATCCAAAAATAACTTAGGAATTTTGTATCCCTATCTGAAACAATGGACTTAGGAATACCATGCAACCTTGTTACCTCTTTAAAATAGAGCTCGGCAATGTGTGTAGCATCATTGGTTTTGCAGCAGGGAATGAAATGTGCCATCTTCGAAAATCTATCTACCACCACGAAGATTGAATCCTTTCCACTTTGAGTCTTAGGTAGACCTAAAATGAAGTCCATACTCACGTCCACCCAAGGTAGAGTTGGTACGGGCAATGGGGTGTATAAGCCGTGAGGTAGGGTATGGCTCTTGGCTGCTTGGCATGTTCCACACCTCCTAAGGATGTCTTGAACATCCTTCTCCATCCCTGGCCAGTAGTAGTGCTCCCTTAACATGGTTAAGGTCTTTGACTCTCCAAAATGACCCGCCAAGGAACCTCCATGAACTTCCCTGATTAGAAGCTCACGAGTGCTACACTTTGGAATGCACAATCGCACTCCCTTGAATAGATAACCTTCTTGGATTAAGAAATCTCCCTTGGGATGCTTCAAACATGCAGCATAGAGATTCCCAAGGTCTTCATCTTCAGCATATAAACTCTTGAGATGCTCAAAACTAAGAATAAGAGCATCCAATTGGAACATAAGGATATGTCTCCTTGATAATGCATCCGCACCTTGATTCAACTTTCCCGACTTGTGCTTAATCATGAAGTGGAGTGACTATAGGAATTCAACCCACTTAGCATGGCGTGAGTTAAGTTTATGCTGGCCTTGAATATACTTCAATGCCTCGTGATCTGAGTGAAGTATAAACTCACTAGCCATTAAGTAATGACTCCAATGCTCTAGGCACCGAATGATAGCATAGAATTCCTTGTCATATGTGGAGTATTTTCTTCTTGAGTCACATAGTTTTTCACTGAACAAGGCCAATGGCTTGCCTTCTTGAGTTAAAACTCCACCAATTCCCACTCCTGGTGCATCACATTCAACTTCAAAAATCTTCTCAAAGCACGGCAATGCAAGAACAGGTGCTTGAGTAAGTTTCTTCTTGATTTCTTCAAAGGCAGTTTGTGCCTTAGGATTCCATTGGAACAATGAACCCTTTAGCACTTCGGTCATAGGGGACATGATGGTGCTGAAGTTTCGAATAAATCTTCTGTAAAACGAAGCCAAGCCATGAAAACTTCTAACATCATGTACACTTTGTGGTTGAGGCCAAGTGCGAATAGCCTCTATCTTCCCTTCATCAACCTTAATGCCTTCACTAGAAACAATGTAACTTAAGAATGTAACCTCATGAGTAAAGAAGGTACACTTCTTAAGAATACCATATAACTGCTCACGCTCAAGGACATGCATGATCTGATTGAGATGATTTTGATGTGCTTGCTCGTCCTTGGAATAGATAAGAATGTCATCGAAGTAAACCACCACGAACTTGCCAATATAGGGTTTGAATACTTGATTCATTAACCTCATGAATGTACTAGGAGCGTTGGAAAGACCGAATGGCATAACTAGCCACTCATATAAACCTCCTTTAGTCTTGAATGCAGTCTTCCATTCATCTCCCTCCCTTATTCTGATCGGGTAGTAACCACTTCGAAGATCAATTTTACAGAAGACTTTAGAGCCATGTAATTCGTCCAGCATGTCTTCAAGCCTAGGTATGGGATACCTATACTTGATGGTGATCTTGTTTATGGCTCTGCTGTCCACACACATTCGTTGGCTGCCATCCTTCTTGGGAACCAACAAAGTAGGTACAGCACAGGGGCTTAAGGACTCACATACGAGTCCCTTTGAAATCAGCTCCTCTACTTGCCGTTGAATCTCCATGGTTTCCTTTGGGTTCATTCTGTAAGCTGGCTTGTTTGGAAGAGCTGAACCAGGAATGAGAGCTATGTGGTGTTGGATGTCCCGTTTAGGGGGTAAACCCGAGGGTATCTCTTCTGGAAACAAATGACAGAAAGTTTGGATGAGTGATTTGGCAAATGGATGGGTTGGTAATGGGGATTCTGGTTCATCTTGTATGGTTAGGATCCACTCCTTATAAACCTTGAATTCATGATTTGAAGCCTTCAAAAGAGTTTCACTAAAAGTGAGTAAACAACCAGAATGTTCATGGCCTTTTGTGGGGTTGTTTTTGAGGAGTTCGGATGGTGATAATGGCTTTAGGGTAATCTTCTTTCCTCCCTTAGACAAGGAGTATGTATTCATGAAACCATCATGGGTTACCCTTCGATCATACATCCAAGGCCTTCCTAATAATACATGGCATGCATCCATAGGTATAACATCACACCAAAGTTGGTCTTGATAGTTCTTACCAATGGACAATGAAATGAGGCACCGTGAATTGACTTGAAGCCCTTTGCTTTGATTCAGCCATTGTATGTTGTAGGGATGGGGATGGGCCGTAGCTTGCAAGCCTAGCTTCTCAATCATGGTAAGGGATACCACGTTTGCACAGCTCCCACCATCAATAATCAACGAACATACCTTGCCTTGAACTGTGCACCTAGTGTGAAAAATGTTTTCTCTTTGCTCATCCTTGGTGCTCTTTTGGCCGTTCAAGACCCTCCTCAAAACCAACATCTCTCCTTCATCAGCTTCCTCCTCAACCTCTTCTTGACTTTCCTCATGTTCTTCTTCAGTTTTACCTTCAACTTCACCTTCCTTTTCTTGCTCATCCACGGCTCTCCATTCGGCCAAAGTGATTACCTTGCGGTTTGGGCACTCCGAAGCAATGTGGCCTAGTCCTTGGCACTTGAAACATCTTCTAGTGCTCATAAGATTGGGGTTTGGTCGAATTGGGGGTGCTGGAGCCTTTGTGGTGCTTGGGTTCTTTGTGGATTGAAAGGAAAGGGATTTTATGGCTTAAAAACCGGATGGGAACTCCCCTTGTTAAAAGGTTGGTTTCGGATTAGAGGCCTTTGATGTGGAGGCTTAAAAGTTTGCTTAGCTTTCTTTTGTTGCTCAACCTTGTGAGCAAGCACGCAAACCTCATCAAATGTTGTATAAGCTTGCAATTCAACAACATTAGAGTACCTAGGATCAAGTCCTCCCAAGTACCTTACAATCGTTTGCTCTTCCGGTTCTTGCAAATCACATTTAATCACAAGCTTTTCAAACTCTCTAGTGTACTCTTCAACACCAAGATTGCCTTGGTTCAGATTATGAAGTTGTGAATAACAATCTTGAACATACGTGGGGGGTAAAAATCTAGCCTTCAACTTGGTTTTCATCTTTTTCCAAGTTCTGATTTTAGTCTTACGTTCCCTAACTCTCTTAGCACACAAGTTGGTCCACCATAAAGAAGCATACTTACGTAGTCTCAATGCCACCAACTTGACTTTCTTTTCTTCTGGAACGTCCTTGTATTCGAATACCCTCTCCACTGTGTGCAACTAGTCTAAGAAGTCTTCTGGATCAAGCTTGCCTTCATACTTTGGAATCTCAACTCTAAAATCATTAGAGTTACCTTGTCCTCTTTGCTCTTGCCGTGGTCTCCTGAATGGCTCTTCATCAATTGAGGATTCAAGGTTGTGACTGAACACTTGCTCTCGGTCTTGTGAAGCAGAATGGGATGGTTCTTCGTTGAGCTTTTGCTTTTGCTTGAGAAAAGTACCCAATTGCTTGCGTAGGTACTCGTTCTGTGCCTTGAGTTCTTGATTAGAACTCTTCAACTCTTGATTAGAAGAAGTAATCTCATGATTATTCTTCAAAATGGCATCAAGCTTCCCTTCTATGCTCATACTAGTACTCATGTTTGTGTTTGTTCAAAGGAAAAACCAAAGCTGACTAGTGTTTGAGAGATGGAGAAGAAAGAAGTTTGGATGCGTGGATTCAATACCAGGCCAAGATGAAACACAGCTCTGATACCAAATATGATGTAAAGGTCAATGGGTATGAATACACACACCAACCTCACACCAAAGAAGACCAAAACTCAAGAGTGCTCACGGACTGAAGTGGCACGGCCGTGCTAGGAGGCACGGGTACACCGTGCTATATTGCTGCCCCAAAAACTAGAATTGCCTAGTTTTACCCGGTTTGAGAGCTTTTCAACTCTAGCTGGTTTTCTAGCTTTTTGGTGAAGTGGACATGGCAGAAATGGGTGTGAATGATAGTAGAAAGAGTGGAGTAATGAGGGGAATTGATGAACACGATTAGTGGAAGTGATTACCTTGAACAATCAAATAATCAACTTCACTAATGAACCGTGTGGGATGAACTGGGATGAGATGAGACTAAACCCTTGGATTGGATACAGAAATCACCACCAACCTTGAGTTTAAGGCCCTTAATCTTGATTAAGATACAGAATCACCACTTAATCAAGGTTAAGACTCACTTGAACACCACTTAGTTTGGCCTAAACTAAGATAAACAAGCAAGAGTTTTGGAGAGAAAGCCTCAAATGCTCTCTATGGTTTTCATTCAACAAAAACTGAGGTTGTTCTCCATATGGCCATGACTTGCCTTTTGTTACTTGCCTTACAACATTTCCTAATCAGCAAGTAAGCTAGCAAGCACCTCACTTTACCCTACTAGGGAGGAAAGGTGTTAATTAGCTCTAATTGCCACGGTTAGAGCTAATCGGTTACAAGCATGCTTAAGGCTAATCAAAATACACTTAAACCATCAAAGAAAGCAAGACAAATGAATATTACAACATAATTAACTTGTCCTTAAACTCAATCAGCTTCAAAGGCAGCAAAAGGACCATGTGCTCAGCCGAAAAGTGGCTTCCCCTTTACAGCTAGCCAATAGCAAGCAAGGAACATCTTCCCTTGTCTCTCCCTTCTCATTGGCCGTTCTTTTCAAGGTTGCAGCTGATGATTGTCGCCTTGGGGTGTGTGCCCAGCCTTGGAAGACGTGCCAACCCAGTTGAAGAGGAGGAAACCCACCGGTGGAGGTAAAAGAACACCGTGACACCAAACCGGGTTCAAGGGCAGTTTTGTACCCGATTTTCAGACCAAGTTTAACCAAAGCAAAAGTGGGTATGATCTGGATTTTAACCATGGGGGGGAAAGTTCAAGGTGTGTAGAAACCCCCCCAATCAAGAAATTAAGGTTAAACAAGGTTTAAGTAGGGTAATCACACCTAAACCTTCAACCGTGCAGAATTGGACCAAATCTGGCCGGTTGGGGAAATGCCTTTGATCCTCCATCCTCTTGTGGCATGATTTGAAATCAATGCTTGGACTTGAAAGCTAACATCCTACGAATTCCAAAAATGCAAAAATATTGGCCTTAAGCCACAATGTAGCTTAAGAAATCAGATGCATAAAACCGGGCTTATGCTGGCCGGTTATCCCGTTTGTGCTAGTTTCAACTTCTTACCAAAGGTGAGCCATCTTCTTGGTTTGGGACCTTGTTCTTGGACGATTTGGACTTGTTACATCTTGATCAAGATCTTGGCTAGGTAGGACTCCATCAGTAAGTGAGGAGGTTCTTGTCTAAATTGGAGGGTAGAACCTCCACATCAAGGACCTCCTTATCAAGGACCTCCTTTGGTTGGTGTCTAGGGAGGTATGGTTGTGCCATGTCAAGGACCTTGGCAAAAGCCTCTTTCTCTTCAACCTGATGAGGGTCCACCGCATTATGTCCAAAGCCAATCAACCGCTTCAATGACATCCACTCGGTAGCACTCATCCATAAGGGAGGTCCATAACTTGCCTTAGGTTGAACTCAAGTTTCTATTCACCAGCTTGCAAGGATAATCTCTCATTTTTAACATCGATCGTGCTCCCACTATGGCTAGAAAGGGTGCCCAAGGATGATGGGAATTTGGGTATCTTCCTCCATTTCCGTGACGACAAAGTCATACAGAATAGAGAAGTTCCCTACTTGTAAAGGCACATCCTCTAGCACTCCTATGAGATACTTGACTGAGCGATCCGCAAGTTGAATGGAGATAGTGGTGGGCTTTAGTTCTCCCACTTGGAGGCACTTGCAAATTGAATGGGGCATAAGGCTAACATGAGCCCCTAAGTCACATAAAGCACGGCTAATGGTGACATCCCCAATGGCACATGGAATCGAAAAACTTCCCGGATCTTGGAGTTTAGGAGGGAGTTTCTTTTGAAGAATTGCACTACACTCCTCCATGAGGGAAACCTTGGCACTTTGTTGGAGTTTTCTTTTGTTGGAAAGGATCTCCTTGAGAAATTTAGCATAAGAAGTCATCTCAGAGATGGCGTCCAAGAAGGGGATATTGATTTGCAACGTTTTGAGCACTTCCAAAAGTTTCCCATATTTGGCCTCAAGCTTTGTCTTGGCCAGCCTTTGGGAGAAAGGAACCAGAGGCCTATAGGACTCAACAATCCTAGGCTTAGGGATTTCTTCATGATTGCCTTAAACGTTACCCTCCAGAACCAATTCATCGTTGTCTTCCATTGATTCCTCACCCTTGTTCAAGACCACACCCCTCCTCTCCTTGAGTTACTTTAGGTTCCTCAAGTTACTTTCCACTTCTAAGGATGATGGCATTCAAGTGCCCATTGGGGTTTGCCTCTGGTTGGCCCAGAAGGTGCCCTTAAGGTCTAGATGGGTGGCTCACTTGTTCGACACTTTGAGCCAATTGGGTTTTCATCATCTTTTGATGTGTGGACAAGCTCCCAAACTTGGTATTGACGTGGCTAACAGACTCACCAAGAGCCTCATTTGTCTTAGTTTGAGTTTGAATGAACCTATCCATCAAACTCTCCAAATTGAATTTTTAAGGTGGAGGTTGTGGGGGTTGTGGAGGTTGGAATTGAGGGGCACGGTATTGTAAACCGGGAGGTTGAGGATGGTTTTGTGGGGGATGGTGAGGAGGAGGATTGGGTTTTTTATAGGAAAAATTATGGTGATTCCTCTAACCCGGATTAAAGGCATTAGAGTATGGGTCATTTTGTGGTCTATTGTTGAAGTTATGGAGGGCATTAGCTTACTCACCAGTGAGGTCTTGAAAAGATTAACCAAAATGCACTCAATCCCGCTATACCCTTGGATTCCACACACTTCACAAATACTCGATTGCCCAAAGGACCTACTAGGGGTACCAACATGAGAGAGGGTAGGCTGAAGTTGATCTATCTTTTAAAAGACGGCATCGACCTTGCTTGCAAGCATTATAAAGGCCTCAATCTCATGATTCCTTCGTCTCTTGGGTGGACCTCTTTCACCTGTCTAATGCTAGTTATTGGATGCCATATCCTCAAGTAATTGCTTGGCTTCATTAATTAGTTTAGCCATAAGAGCACCTCTGGCAGCTGCATTAATAGATATCTTCATTAGTTGTTGGAGTCCATTGTAGAAAGTTTGAACCAACAACCAAACCCTACATGCCGTGATGAGGGCATTCCCGTTGTAGCTCCTTGAACCTCTCCCATGCCTGATATAGTGATTCACCCTCCATTTGGTAAAAGGAAGTGATATTATTCCGAAGCTTGGCGGTCTTCCCAGGAGGAAAGTACTTGCATAGGAATGCCTTGGGAAAACCATCCCAAGTGGTGAATAAGTTTGCATTGGAGTTTAGGAGCCAAGACTTGGCATTGTCCTTCAAGGAGAAAGAAAAGAGTCTCAACCAGATGGCGTCATTGGAGACTCCATTCATTTTGATGGTGTCACACTTCTCCAAAAAGGAAGCGATATGGGTGTTGGGGTTCTCCAAAGGGTACCGTCCAAATTCGCCGTGTTGGCAGAGCATGATGAACGCTGGGTTGAATTGGAAATTGTTTACCTCAATGAAGTGCCTCACAATGCTGGAGGAAATGCTATTAGGATTTGGCATCGTAAAGTCCCTCAAGGGTGTAGTGGCGGGATCCATGATGATCTCTTACACTCGCGTCCTTCCCTTACTTTTGCTCCTTGCACGTCGTCGACGAGCCCTAAAAGTAGCCTCGATTTCGGGGTCAAAGGGAGTCAAATTGCCCAAACTGTGGGTTCTTTTGTGCATGCAACAACAAGCACTATCCAAGAGGTAAGTCAATTCAGGCAAGATCAACAACAAAGGTCAAAAATAAAAACAAAAACTCTAGCCTCCAACCACACTTTAGGTTATTATACCTAAAGAATGGTGCTTCCCAGCAACGGTGCCAAAAACTTGTTCGATTGTTGTTAAGTTTTAAAAATTTGTAACCCCAAGTACAAGGTTTGTCTCAAGCCTTTAGGGTGTCGTCCATTGGGAGTAAAGTCTTTAGGCTACCAAACTAGAAGTATAAGTCAAATCTAGAAGGAAGAAAGCAAGAGTTCAATGAAAAGAGCAGTGAAAACTAGCCGAGATGACGATTTAACTTCAAGGGGAAAGGGACTTGGATCGGGGATTAGTCGCTAATCGATCATTATTAGCTATGGGTAGGAGTCGCCTAACCTCTAAATGATCGAAAGGGGGTGATTGGCTCATTTTAAGACCACCCAAACCTCTTCTCGGAGACCAAGGGTGACCTTAATCCCCACCTATTTTCATGGGGACTTGGAGGTTAAGGTCAAAGGAAATACAAACTACCACCAAACAAATCCTTGGGTTATTTTCATACCCAAGGCTTGTTCTCTTATCGCCATTCCATAAAGGGAGATTGTCCACCTTTCAGTCAAGACAATCACCCCTAGTATTGGGTGACCTTCCGAGAATTTCATCGAACACTTGCTGGGCAAGGGATAAAACCCAATGATCATTAAAAGATTAGAGCTAAACAAAGCCTCCTCCACTTAGTAAGCTAACCTAACTCCTAATCCCCAACCCAAGCAAGAGAGCACTACTCACTAATCATGATGAAATCAAAAATCCAAATACCACCATTCACCATAATTAACAAGATAAGTAAATAACAATAATAAAAGGAGAGAGAGAAAGAGGAGAGAAACAAACTCAAATCAAAGGATTGATTGTAGATTGATAATCTTCAACAAGTTTTAATTCAACGAAAATCCAAAATTATTAAACTCGCTTAACCCTTAAATAACCCTAAAATAGTGTTTAGATAGCCTTAGACAAGAGGAAATTAGGCCCCCTACTGAAAATTAGAAAACAGCTATTTATAGGCTAATCCGCTGGCTTAATGCAACGGTCGTCGCCCCCGTGATGGCATACCTGTCGCTCGTTTGGCTTAGGCAATAGCCTATCGCGGTGCCGATGGCCAACTCTCTGGAGAATAGTTGCATCCTTCAGTTGGGCTTGCGACAGCCTGCCTGTCGCTTGGGCTGGCCCAAGCGACAGCCTATTGCTACGACGACCGCTGGCCATCGCCAGCCTCTGGATGATTTAACTGGCTCCTAGAGTAGGCGACAGCCAGTCGTCGACTGTACGATGGCTGACACCTGTCCTGCACTGTGTGAAAATGCGTTTATCGACCCCTTTTGCTCCCCCCGTGCATCCATGCGAGCATTCTTGTCCTTGTAATGCCCTTCCCATAAGTACCGGCACTTCTTTTTCATACTGACGCGAAAAACTCCTGGAAAATGATGAAAAAAGGATTAAGAGTGGGCAACGACCTTAAGGAGGGGCAAAGCATGGTTCAAACCCACTAAATCGAAGTAAAATGGAGGGGACAAACTAAGAAAAAGGGGGAATGAAATAAGTAAAAGCGAGGTTTATCAAAAAGACACGTGCTATTGCTCCAATTAGATGCCTGCCTTCTAGGATTTGAGCATCTTAAGTCCCTTTATAGCACTGATGAAGACTTTGAGAAGCTTTATTCTGTTTGTCAAAAGCACCTCAGAGAGGATTTTTTTGGTCTAGAATGAGTGCTTATTCAAGGCCACCCATTTTTGTGTCCCTAGATGTGGTACTCATAAGTTTCTAATTAGGAAAATTCATAGTGGTTCTCTAGCTAGACATTATGGAGAGAACAAAACCTTAGCGATGCTAAGGGAGCATTACTCTTAGCTGGGATCCTCAAGATCTTTTGAGAAGGTGTGCTACTTTTGAAGTGGCTAAGAGTCACTCACTGCCCCAAGGTTTATACACACATTTGCTGGTTCCTTCCCTCCCTTGGGTTGATGTAAGCATGGATTTTATCCTTGGCTTGCCTAAAAATCAAAGGAATAAGGATTCCATCTTTGTGGTAGTGGATAGATTTTCAATGATGGCACATATTATAGCTTGCAACAAGACCAATGATGTTAGACACAGCTGAGCAGTACTTCAAAGAGGTGATGAGGTTACATGGAATTCCTAGGTCCATTGTTTCTGATCATGACACCAAGTTTCTAATCCACTCCTAGATTACGTTATGGAAGAAGATGAGGCCAAGCTTAAGTATAGTACCACTTGCCATCCCCAAACAGATGGCCAAACTAAGGTAACAAACAGAACTTGGGGAACTCTTTTTAGAGCTTTGATTGAGCTCAATGCTAAATCATCACTCCTTTCCCATGCTGGGTTTGCTTACAATAAGGCACCTAGCAGAACCACAAGGATGTCTCCCTTCAAGGTGGTCTATGAGACTAATCTCCTAAGCCCCCTTAATTTAGTGCCTAGAGTGTCTAAAGAGAAGCCAAGTGTGGAGGCCAATAAAAGAGTGGAAGAAATCCAAAAGCTCCACAAGCAAGTCACGACCAATATAGAAATGTCTAATACATCTTATCGAGTTCAAGCCAACAAGCATAAGAGAAAGGTGGTAATTTAGCTTGAAGACTTGTGAAAAGAACATTTCCCCTCAATACGCAAGAGCAAGTTAATGCCAAGGACTGATCTTCCTTTTAAAGTGATGGAAAGCATGAATGGAAATGCATACAAGATTAATCTCCCTAGAGATTATGGCGTTTTAGCTACATTTAACATGGCAGACTTCAGCCCTTATTTGGAGGATGGTCAACTAGTTAATTTGAGGGAAAATTCCTTTCAATAAGGGGAGGATGATGGAGATCTAACCATGAAGGAGTTCAAGTTCAAGCACCAATCCTAAGGCAGTAATCCAAGCTTTGCTAAAATGATGTTCTCACCTACCCAGGTATGATCCTTTGCATAGACCCGGTTTTATTCATTTGATTTCGTAAATCTTAGAGCTAATCTTTTTGCATTAGATGCTATCTACCATCCTCAAAAACAAGCCATGAAGAGAAATTCAAGTTAAGCCAGGTTCTTCATAAAGATTTTCCACTCACAAGTTAACTGCTTCAGATTATGCTCTATTTTGGCCCAGTTTGAGTTTCTGGCTGGTTACCTCCCTTAAACCTAATCTAGGGCTAATTTCTTCACTTGGGGTGATTATTGAAATCCTAATTAATCATTCACGTTTGAAATCATGTCTAAATAGAGCAGAAGAAGGCAACCAAGCTGCTCCTTTTTGGAGCCAAACTGGGTGATTTGACTATTTTTCATCAACGACCGAGATTCCTTCGAGGGGAAGCTTTGGTCACCTACTTTCCTGCCTATTTGCTAGTCTACACTGTTAGGAACATCATGATTTGCTCACATGTAGCTTTGCAAGATGAATTGGCCACTACGAAGAGAGATAAAGATCTCCCTTGCTTCTGATGGGCTAGTAGCAAAACAAGTCACTTCAGCAACCTTCCTTCTCTCTCCCATGTGCAAGTGGATTGCTTAAGGGCTAATGACCATGTTCAACCTTGAGTTTAGCCTTAACAACATGCATTAAGCTAGACTCACGAAGTGTAATTAAGCTAGGCTAAGCATACTTTGCAATCTAATTTGTATAAGCTAGATTAGAGGTTTCCTAATGACTAAGTAAATTCCTAAGCAACTAGGCAGCTAGGTAGGAGCTTGTTTAAATGCCTATGAATGAATCAAATTTCAGTTGAGCTTTGCTCCTAAATTCGTAACTCTCTCAAACCCTCAATCTAGCTTATCTTTACTTAGGCCGAGTAAAGTGGTGATCTAGTGAGCCTTAATCATTTTTAAGGTGGTGTTTCTATATTCGAAGAAAGATTAAGGGCCCTAAATGGATTCTTGGTGGTATTTTCTGTGTCCAAGAGTTAGCTTAGAACCTATCTATCCTTGTTCATCCCACCCCAGTTCACTTGAATCCCACATTTTGTTTTCATTCATTTGAGCTTGCTTGCATTCTAACTTCGAATATGAGTTACTTTGTGAGGATATACATCATATAACTAATAGGTGATTGCCAATTGTCAATCCAATTTATAATTACTCAATTTTAAGTAGTTATATAGATACTTTGATATTGAAGAGTCTCGACATGGGATCTAACTTTTGTATCCGATTCTCTCACTAAACGATCTAATTACCCTTTGGTGGTCTAGAGCATCTTCATGGAATTTGGTCCAATATAGAGTTTGTTGTTGTCAAGAATTCCTTTGCTGGTTTTACAATTAAATTGTTTCATTTGGTGAAAATTGTTGCTTACAGGTCAAGACTCAAATTGTGCAACTAGTGTTTCTTCTTGGTTACCTTGGTATTTTCCAATATAAACTAGTTGTCTAACATTGTTCGTTTGGCTAGGCTATGTCCCTTTTACCTTATGAGATTTCTGCTCTCTGCAGAATTTCTCACTAATCTAGTTTGCGATGATAGTTCCTTGCTTGAGAGTTTTGAGATATTGTAATATACTAATATAATTGAACTCCTTGTGTTTGAGGTATTTTCTCACTCTATGTTAATCTCGTTGAGCATAGCTCTGTAGATTGGATCTCTTTGGGGAAAATGCCCCTATAGATCAATTTGCACCTTCTCACCATTATTAGTGGATGTTGTTATTATCATCCATAATTTTTTCCACATTTGGATTTTCCATGTTAAATTTGTGTATTGTTGATCTTGCTATCTTTGCAAATATCTGCATCCTAATTCTCATTGCATTCAGCTGCAAATGTTCTCTTAATTAGGAGTTTTAAATACGTAACAAAGTTTGTGAAAAACCAGTGTAATATGCTCCTCTAGTTAGAAATTGTGAAACTTTTTAGGACATTGATGAAAATAAAGTTGCACCAGAAACTATAAGAATGAAGCTTATTTTTTGATGGAAAAAAGTGTATATTTTAATGGAAAAGTGGCTTTTTGACGGAAATTACATCCGTTAAAAAACTTTTTTGACGAAAAAATTGATGGAAAAGATAGTCCGTCACAATTTCAAAGATTTGAGATATCAGGTTGGCGCCAAAGTTTTGCTGAAAATTTGTGACAGACTCCATCACAATTGTGACAGCAATAGTTTCTCCTGTCCAATTTTTTGACGAGGTCTTTCAAAAAATTCGTCACATATTTGTCTTAAATTTTAAAAAAATATATTTGAAATAAATATTTTGAATATAAATTTTTTGGCGAGGTGGAGCAAGTTTGTTTTGCTCACATATTAAAAAAAATTTCAAATTTCAAATCTGAAATAAATATTAAATATAAATTTGAATTTCATACAATTAATTTTCTTTATCACAAGAAAATATATATACATTTCATTTATTTGGTCACAAAAAGATGAAAACATTACAAATAGCCCAATTAATTGATACAATCTAACACTAATACAAAGTCTTGAACATATTTCCAAAAATACTAAACATAATGTACTACCTCACCCCTTCTATATAATACATTTTTTCCTTAAACTAAACCACTGAAAACAAAATTTTAAAAAAAAACAACCAAGATGTCCACCAAAAATTATCTAAAAATTACAACAAAATATAGAAATCAACCTTAAATAATGCTTCCATTAAAGAGGAAAAAAATATAGAAATCAACCACACACTTGCAAATGACCTTCCCCACTTGCCACAATCTAACCGAAATGCTTTGAGTGTCCAACTCTAACATAACAATTCACCATATATCAATATAAACCTCATTCAGAGAACATATTTTACGTAAGGGTAAGACATGTGATGAAGTGCATTTTAATATTGAAAACTATAGGGTGGGAAAATAAACAATTAGAATGATGGAGCAGTTTTGAAGATTACAAATTAAACCAGTTCATGATTTTCCAATGCCAAGGGACCGAACCAAAAATCAATCTAGACAGAATTTCTAGCTCTGAAAAGACTTTTAATTGAATCAGGCAATGCAAATTATAAATATTTTGTTGTAAATTATGTGGATAAGGAAAGTTGTGATCCCGCCTAACCAAAAAACCACATAAAAGTCTAATTTCTGTGCTTCATCATTACTAAATCAAGTGAAGTAGGCCCCAATAAGCTAAGTGGCTATCTTTGTTCCCTTTTTCAATGACTTGTAGTATTAATTAAATCAGGATTAACGACTTATAAATATAAAACTTCATCCTTCAATTTGTCGATAAGATAAATCTAATAATCTAATTACTTATATCAACGAGATTGCTCTGGTGGATTGTCGAAGATGACTTTTGCTCACCAACAAACAACCTACCCCACCACGATTGCAACCCCGCCACCTACTCGTCACAAGAAAATAACTGGCCATAGCTGCAAATTATGCAGTAATCAACCCCCCTCCAAAAAAAAAAAAACCCCAAAAAAAGGTAAACAAAGGAAGAAAACAATGAAGTACGTACTTGGCACGAGGCTTGATAGTATCCTTAACAACAACCTTACCATGATTATTGAACAGATACGAATGAGACCACTGACGAACTGATCCAAAGGAGAGAATGCTCTAAAAGTTAGACCATCAAGATGTTGGAGACAGAAGCGTTGGTCCCCCCAAAAAAAATATCTATATTTCACATCCAAAATCAACAAAACGGAACCAAAAATAGAGAAATTGAAACATGAAATACAAAATTACAACGCAAATCACAATTATTTTATCCAAAAGTTTAGATTTGAGAACTTACCTCAAAAATTTGACATATAATCTTTCAGATCTGTCCTCTTTCCCTTCAAAACCCTTCAAAACTCCAACCATCTTTTTGGTATTCTACAGAGAGAGAGAAAGCTCCGACCATAGTCTTTGGTGTTCTAGAGAGAGGGGGGGAAGGAGAAGTGTTTGAGCAATGATGAAGGATGGGGATGGAGTAGTGGGCAGAACACGTGGGATAGGCGAAGAGTCTAGAAGGAATTCCAATGAAAGCAGGTGGAAATAATGGGCTCCAGAAGTATATATTTTTTAGATAATTTTCTGATTTTGACGAGGTCCATCAAAATCCGTTAGTATTTAGTTTGGATTTCTCATATTTTTGACGGAGTACGTCCAGTTCGTCAGAACTGACTACACTATTCGCAAATTTTGACGGAAATTCCCATCAAACTCAGTCCATCATCCGCCAATTTGTTCATTGAGATCCATGAATGAACAGACTCCTCAGTTTTATTTATTTGTTCATCCGTTAATTGGATTAATATATTAAATAACTACCTACCAATGAGGTCTTAGCCTAGTGGCAAAGACTGAAGTATTGGGTATATTAAATCTCAGGTTCAATTCCTCCCTCCTCTATTATATTATATTGCTCTTTATAGTTCCAACGGACCAAAAAAATTAATTAAATAACTACCTAAACGATCAAATTACTAAACCTACCCATTACCTTTCAGTAAACAACATATCTAATAACAATTGGCAGCCAACCAATAATCGACGAAAAGTGGCTAGTGTTAACCTCAAAAACTGCCTTCTTATTTTATTTTATTTTTCCGTCTCTTGGGTATCATCAACTATTGAACCGCAACCAAAGATTAAAATATCTTGATTCATGTTACCGAGCCGCACAATCAGCCAAATCTATCTATTTGGGAAGAAATTAAGAAGAGGATGGAGAAAAAAGGCCAAAAAGGAGCGAAAAATTGACAGCAATTAGCAATTATTAATCACAGGGCGTTTTTCCTTGCGTCTTGATTTGCAACTCCTCATCAAATTCCTTACCAATCATTTCATGTGGTGGGTCCAAAATCACCCTATTTATACCCACACCCATTTCTCACTCTCTTCCATGCTTTTTAGTTTTTACTAACCCTCCTAGGTGGCAAATCTCTCATTCCTTCCTTTTGGTCCTGAAGATAGGTATTCTCATACTTCTAAAAGGAAGAGATTTTACTCCTTTTTCTTTATTTATTTCTTTTCATCATCAATGGGTTCCTCCTTACATTTTGGTCTATCCGTAGCCTATTTTGTGTGTTTTATTCTACTCCTCCTAGCCCAACATTTTAGCGTTGCACAAGCACAACCCTCCCCTGGCTTCTACGTAAGCTCCCAAGTTGCTCCTATAAGTTTCTATCAAGGCTTCAGGAACTTATGGGGTCCTCAACACATGATCCTCCAACGGGACACACTCACTGTTTGGCTGGACCGCTCTTCTGGTAATGTCCTACTCTTATTTTTACTTTTCCACATATTATGATTTTACACCTAACACCCAAAATATATTGGCCAATAAAATAAAATTACTTTCTACTTTCTAAATTGTGTGACATTATCATGTTTTTATAGTGTTGGTGTATTTTACCACTTAGCTTAAGCACGTGATTTATAGAAATGGAGACAACATTGTTTATTTTAATGTATATCATTTTGTTGACATTCTATCTAATTTTCACAAAGGCGGATTCACATTAATTTTTAAGTATATGGTGAAAAAATTACCTTTTGATCTTTAATCATCTAAAAAAGAAGGTTCCTATTGCCGGTTTAGCATAACAACTTCAAGAAGTTTGTATTGCAATATTTAATCCTCGTAAGGTTAAGTGTTAGATTATGATCTCAAAATTTAAAAGTGGTGGTAATTGCATTATGAAGATTTTGTTGACTCTGGCATATCTTTGATGTGCTAAAGGCAAAAGTCGGATCATTAAAAAAGTTAAAATAAGATCATATCAAAATTTATTTAATTTGAGTAAATTTGGTTCGTTTAACACCCTTCCCAACACAAAAAGATTTAGACAAAAGTTAGAAAACTTGAATCGAGAGGCACATTTATAGATTTTTACGAATCTTTATGAATTTTTGATTTAGAACATACCATTGAACTCATTGGATAATTGATGGATTTGTTCTTTTAATTAATAGGCAGTGGATTTAAATCACTAAAGAGATATCAGTCAGGCTACTTCAGTACAGCCATGAAGCTCCAGCCAGGCTACACTGCAGGAGTGATCACACCCTTCTATGTGAGAGCCCTTAAATTGGTCATTTGCTATTTTCAACATAAAAATTATGTTAAATAAGTCTACATTATGATCTGCTATATATATATATATATATATATATATATATATATATATATATACATACCGATCATGAATTCTTTGTAGCTATCAAACAATGAAGACTTCCCTGGGTACCATGATGAAATTGACATCGAGTTTCTGGGAACTACGCCAGCCAAACCATACGTATTGCAAACCAATCTTTATATTAAAGGAAGTGGAGATGGAAAAATCATAGGACGAGAGATGAGATTTCACCTCTGGTTTGATCCTACCCAAGGTTTTCACAATTATGCCATTTTTTGGTCACCTAGTAAAATCATGTACGTGGTCCTCCCCCTTCTTTTTCAATTCATTATTTTTTTTTAATTGAAGAAATTTCCATAATCACAAAGTCAATATGCTATTAAAATCATAAAGATGTGAACGGAAACTGAACCTTTGGTTTTATTAATATATATTCTATATAAATACCTTAGTTTTAACCGCCATTATCCTTTTTAGTATCATGTTATTTTAATTTTTTAAAAGTTTAAATAAAATCAGATATGATAATGAATATATGTGCAAATTTCACATCAAAATCATTCAACATTTCACATCAAAATCAAGCAGTATCGTTCAAAAAGAAATCCTGAAATATCTTGAAAGGTTATATCAATTGATTAAGACACGTTGCCACAATTATATAAGCAATGAAATAACATAGTGAGATAGACTGAGGCGTTTTCCTATGCATATATATAATTGTGTCCTTACTCCTTAGCCTATGATTCAGAGGCTTCGTGCATGTTTGTGGCAATGTTGCTGCTCAAGGCAATTATGTGCGACATAAATGAAGATGTGTTAACCTAACTACCTAGAAATATGTGGACCATTCCTAGATTAACTTTTACATGTTGCTTTAGTTTAGGTGGTCGTTTTTCAATCTTTTCAACTATATCATTAATGACGTGTCAACTGAAACTCAATTAAAATGCAACGACTTTAAATATATTAATCAAATATATTTCGAATATTTTACTAACACAATGTGGTAAATTAGTAGGAAAATGTCATCATCTTGAACATGATGGATTTTAATGATAAAAATTAAAATGAAACAATCACCATATATTGGCATGCTTTTTATCTGTTGGAATAGATTTTTTGGGAAAAGAAAGAACAGGACAAGTTCATTAAACATTAGCCTTTCAACATGTACATTGTTAATTCGAAACAAAGTAATACAATCTTGGATATCCAAAAAAAAAAAATATCCTAATCCCCAAAAGTCTAACTTAATACTCACTAAGCTTCTTCCCACTTAAACTGCTATTTTCCAGCACTATAGCATTGGGGAAAGGTCCAAATATATGTTATAATCTTTTTCATAATATAGATATGTTGATCTAGTATAACTTTATAGGTGCTATATTCTTCTCACAAAGAGAATCGCACCTAAAGTCTAAAAAACCAATGGAGAGCCTACGACATCCTTTAAGTTGATTCACCATCGTAAGATTTTAAAAAAAAAAAAAAACAAACAAACAACATGACAAACTAGAATTAAACAAAAAAGCCCCACACAATTATAAAGATCGGAACAAATCTCACAATTGAGGAGGCAGACTATAAAGCAAGAAAGATCTGCAAAATTCAAAAAATTAAGGAACCAATTTATTCCCAAATTAAACAAATTTAGGAAACAAGAAGATTCAAAATTTTAGATTATCCCTAGACTATAGAAAATGCTTACTAACAGAAGTGAAAAGTAGAGCCTGGGAACAGTTAAAAAAAGGATCATTCCTGCCCTGTGGAAGATCAACGGATGAAAAAGAACAGCGGGCAGTTGCAGGTCTCTGGAAGAGAAGATGAGCGAGGGGCACAGATTCCTCGAGCTTTTCTGTTTTTTGGGGAAAGTATGATCCAGTTCGACCTGTCCCGCATATTGCAATCACTCAGGATCAGCCCTGATCAAAGAAAATAAACCCCCAATGACTGCCAAAGAGCTATGTGCATTGCGTAATGCATCTATGAACTCGCTTGTTTCTGCATCCTCTGCTCCGCAGGTGAATTGTCACCTGAGAATCATGAATCAGTTCAGATGGGATTTTCCTTTTGTTGTGAAAGATCCTATTTCTTCCAGCCCATATAACATATACAGCAGCCGCTAGTGTTGCTTTCTCAGTTTGTTTGATTACTTTTTTGCAGCTTCCCTTAGTATTGAGCCAACTAAGGATGTTCTCCAATCTCTTTCTGTCCAGGCTATATATTCAGCCATCTGCACAAATGTGTCCTTATTTCAGCGGCAAGACAACATTCAAAGAACAAATGCTCTTGGGTCTCATCATCCTGGCTCCTGCTGACACAAAACACATTGTTGGTCTTTTATGATGTCTAAACCTAGCCTCATCAATCTGACTTTAGTAGGTAGCCTCTTGTGGGCAACAATCCATGCTACAAAGGAGCGCCTTGGGACAGCTACAGAGCACCAGCCTGTTTTGTAGTTGTACCATTGAGTACCCCCAAGCACCTGCAAATAAATGGTCTTTATCTTATGCTTCCCTGTTTGTGCAAGAACTGTGGCCTACAGCTCCTCTCTACTCTAAACTAGCTTCTGAATAGCCCAAGAAGCTTGTTGAGGCTTCCGAACTCTCCAGAAATCCTCTTTTTTTTTTTTTTAAAATTTTAAACATAGCAAGCATGAACCCATTGGATCCACGACTTTTCTTTAAGAAAACTTAAAGCCCACAAGACCCAAAGCAGCTACATTCCAGGTGAGCATGTTAAATAAACCAAGCCCGTTTTTGGTCTGCAAATTTGCTTCCAGGCAATAGGAGCCTTCTTACTAGCAGTGCAGCACCGAATCCATAGGAAAGTCCTACATCTTTGATCAATCATATGCATAACTTTCTTTGGGATCACGAACAGCTGCCCCAAATAAGTTTGCATGGAGCTAATTGCAGCTTTTAATAACAGCGATCTACCTTCATAGGAGAGGCATACATTTGTCCCAGAGTTAAAGGTTTGTAGTAATTTTATCCACAAGAGGAGTCCATTAAGCTACAGGGATCTTTTTACTTGTGAAAGGTACCCCACGGTATCTTACAGGCCAAAACTCACTTAGAAATTTAGTTATCTCCAAAATTTCTTGCTGGATGTGTAATCCAACTCCTCCAAAAAACAGCTCATTCTTATTCAAATTTGCTGCCATGCCAGATACCTGTCCAAATTCATCACTAACATGAGATCACCCGTAGCAAATAGGAGCAGATCATTAGCAAACGTAAGGTGTGTAAGGTCAAACCTTTACACCTCGGATGGAAGTTGTGCAGTGTTCTCGAAAGGAACTCAATCACCATAGTAAACAGATATGGAGATAGGGGCCCACCTGTCTGAATCCTTCCTATTAGGCAACTAGTATGATTTAGGATAACTTTTGATTATATGCATATTGTGTTCTGTAAATAAGCAATTGTATATATTTAGGACTCTATATTTGTAAACCGAGAAGATCTCAGATCTTTGTAACTTATTCTTACTGTCTGTACAAAATCAGATGGCAAAACGGGAGTAGCCACATAAGACAATAACATTCTCCCAAACCCCATTTTACATGGTATTAGAGCCTGACCAAAGAGGCTTGTTTCTGCTTTTCTAAAACACGTTGAAATCAACAATGGCAGCAAACCCAGAAAATCAAAATCAACTTGCCCTCAGTTACAATGACCCTCACTCACCTAATTACCTAATAATTCCGACCATCCCGGATACATCATAAGCCCCGTAATCCTTAATGGGGACAACTAGGGGAATTGGTCACGACTTGTTGTCAATGCTCTCAAATCCAAGAACAAACTTGGATTTGTGAATGGAGAATTAATGAGACCAGCAAGCACAGCCCCAGAAGTTCATGCCTGGGAGAAGTGCGATTCAATGGCTACAGCTTGGCTGTATAATGTGATAGACAAAAACTTGCACGGCTCTGTGGCATACGCAAACACAGCCAGGGCAGTATGGATCGACCTTGAAGAGAGGTACTCACAGGGCAATGCAATTCGGATTCATCAACCGAAGCGGGAAATGACCTAGGTCAGACAAGAAAACCTCTCAGTGACCGAGTATTTTACAAAATTGAAGTCACTATGGGATGAACTTGGGACATACCAGATGTTGCCGACTTGCACTTGTGACTATAAGTGTGGGAAGGCAATGGCGTCAATGCTTGAGCAAGAAAGAGTCCATCAGTTTTTGATGGGTCTTGATGGGAAGAAATTCAGCACCGTAAGATCGAACATTCTGTCTCAGGAGCCGTTGCCGAATCTGAACAAAGCTTATGCGGTTGTTGTACGTGAAGAGAGGCAACTACAATTTACCCAATTTGCTGAGTCTAAACCAGTCATGGAGGGGGCAGCTTTCAATGTGACACAGCAGAACCGCCACAATATGAACCGTCCCGGTGTTCTCACTGCCAG
This sequence comes from Carnegiea gigantea, assembly GCA_029747015.1. NCBI lineage: Eukaryota > Viridiplantae > Streptophyta > Magnoliopsida > Caryophyllales > Cactaceae > Carnegiea > Carnegiea gigantea. The sequence continues at coordinate 297,322 of JAKOGI010000170.1, forward strand.
AAACTGGGACATGAGCGAAGCCAGTGCTTCGAGTTGCTTGGGTATCCGAACAATTGGGGCAACCGTCGCTTTAATCGACAGAACTTCGGTGGTGGCTCCGGAAACGCTCGATCGACGCTAAACCCTAGAAATCGGGGCAACAGCGACAAGCCTCGAAGGCTGGAATCCGATGACGGAATGATGACAGCCGGGAACGGAGGTGGAGGATACCGGGGTGGAAGCTCCAATTTCACCGTCGGGACACCAGAACTGGTTTTCAGTAGCATGGGGATGGAAGATTTTGCAGGCAAGCGTGTGGGAGCTCAGACACAGGGAAGTAATTGTGAAGAAGGATTTGCGGGCTTCAGATCATCTCAGGTAGACTATTTATTTGCTCTCTTTAAGGGGAGACAAAATCAAGAGAAGATTGAAAAAATGAGTGGTAAGTGTTCACATATCACTCCTATACAATGGATTCTCGACTTAGGTGCATCCCACCATATGACATCTAATTTTGACATTCTTACAAATGTCTATAATCTCAAAACACCTATTATTATCTTACAACCATATGGACGGCAAGTGAAAGTTGAAAAAGCTAGTACGGTCAGGATTGGTCCTGATATTTGGCTAAAGGATGTGCTGTACACTCCAGCCTTTAAATGCAATCTAGTTTCCGCCCAGAAATTAGCACAAGATGAAAATTGTGTTGTTTCTTATGGACCTGATTTTTGTGTTATACAGGACTTCACCTCGAAGACGCTGATTGGAGCGGGTGATCCGGGGAACGGGGTGTACTACTTGCGGACTATGCGTGGTGGAACAAGTTTTGCAGCAATCAAGAAAGTGGACCCAGTGAGATGGCATCAGCGGTTCGGACACGCTTCACATGGTAGTTTAGCTACATTATCTACGATATGTGGTTTTCAGTTGAATAAAGATTTTTCAGACTGTTGTGATGTGTACCATAAGGCAAAACAAATTAGACATAGTTTTCCGTTAAGTGACTTTAGAGCAAGTAAACCATTTGATTTGATACATTGTGACTTGTGGGGGCGGTATCATACCCCATCTTTATCTGGTTGTCACTATTTTTTGTGCATTGTAGATGATTTTAGCTGTGCCACTTGGGTTTGTTTGCTTAAAGATAAAGCAGAGGCTTGTGAGCGTATTGTGGACTATCGTAGGATGGTTAAAACTCAGTTTGAAACACATGTTAAAAAAGGTGCGAAGTGATAATGGGACAGAATTCACTAAAAGAGAATTACAGGATCATTTCCGTAAAGAGGGAATACTCCATGAAACCTCATATGTGGATATGCCCCAACAAATGGGCGCGTTGAACGGAAAACCATCATCTCCTTAATGTTGCTCGAGCCCTTCTCCTTCAAGCGTCTTTGCCCGTCCGTTTTTGAGGGGAATGTGTGCTTACCGCTGCATATCTCATTAATTACACACCTACTAAACTGCATAAACTCAAGAGCCCCTGTGAGATATTGTTCGGAAAAAGTCCCTCGTATACACATTTGAGGGTCTTTGGTTGTTTGTGTTATGTCCATACTCATGACCGTATACGAGATAAATTTGATGCCCGTGCTACTATATGCATGTTTATTGGATATCCCCACTTAGGGTTTAGGGTTTAGGGGTTAGGGGTTAGGGGTTAGGGGTTAGGGGTTAAGGTTTAGGGAAAAAAAGGTGGCGTGTTTTTGAACTTGATATCCAACGTACTTTTGTGTCTTGGGATGTCATCTTCCACGAAGATATTTATCCATTTGCTCAAACCCATTTGACTGGCACTGACCCCAACCCACCCAGCTCGTCTAACCCACAAATTTTGTCCCATAATTTTGTTAGTGAGCCTGAGCCTTCTTCGTTTTTTGGCCCCACTTCTCTAAACCCACTAGATGATCCCCTGCCAATGTCTACCATAATTCTTTCCGCTAGCTCGGCTTCTCACACTGAGTCGAATGCCACTAGCCCAACACCACATATATCTCCTGAACGGTCTACCATCCTTTCATCTTCCTTATCGGGCTCTTCGACCCAAGAGTCTGGGCCCAATACTGATCTTGGCAGTCCCACTTGTCAGGGGCAGCTTCCTTCTAGTACTAAGTCTGCTATACCTTCTCGCCCACAGTGTGATCGTCGCCCACCTGAACATCTCCGTGATTATGTGTGCCACGCCATTGAATCTAACACCCTCGACTCATCACCGCTTCATGACGCATCTTCAGGTAACCCTCACTCTTTGTCTCATTTTGTTGCATATGATAAGTTCTCTACTCCTCATCGTGCCTATTTAGAGGCCATCAACTCTGGGGATGAGCCTCATTATTTTCTCACGCAGCCCAGGATCCCTGATGGCGTGAGGCAATGGCCAAAGAAATCTCCGCTCTCAAGGCCAACAACACCTGGGAACTTCAGCCCCTTCCTCCTATTAAAAAGGCACTCGGGTGTAAGTGGGTGTATAAAATCAAGTACCATGCCAATGGATCCGTTGAGCGTTTCAAGGCTCGTCTTGTGACCTTAGGTAATCATCAAGTTGAAGGCGAGGATTATCATGAAACATTTGCCCCCGTGGCCAAAATGGCTACAGTTCGTACTTTATTGACTTTGGTGGCAGCCAAAGGATGGAGTTTACATCAGATGGACGTTCATAATGCCTTCCTTCATGGGGATCTTCATGAGGATATCTATATGAAGGTTCCATCAGGCTTTCGTACTACTCAGAGCAATGTGGTATGCAAGCTCAAAAAGTCTCTGTATGGCCTTCGACAAGCACCTCGTCAATGGTTCTTCAAACTTGCCTCCGTACTGCATGCATATGGATTTTAACAGTGCCCCTTGGATCGCTCCTTGTTTACACTTGTCCATCGCAATGTTTTTCTTGCTCTTCTAATTTATGTGGATGATCTAGTTCTTACAGGCAATGATCCTACGCGATGTGCCGCTTTCAAGGATTACTTACATAAGTGCTTTAAGTTAAAGGACTTGGGTCCCTTAAAGTACTTTCTTGGTATTGAAGTCGCTCGAGCTCCTACCGGGTTATTTTTATGTCAGAGGAAGTACACGCTTGATATTCTGACAGAAACAGGTATGCTAGGGTCTAGACCTAGTTAGCTCCCCATGGAACAACATCATAAGCTTTCCTCATATACAGGTGATCCTATTCCTGATCCTGGTCAATATCGATGACTCATTGGTCGCCTTATATATCTCATGATTACTCGTCCGGACATCACATACCTAGTTCACATTCTCAGTTAATTTATGCAAGATCCACGAAAAGGACATTGGGATGCGGTCATGCGTCTTCTTCGTTATCTCAAGTCCTCCCCAGGGCAAGGCATCCTTCTGCCTTCCTCTAATGATCTCAGTCTTCGTGTTTATTGTGATTCTAACTAGGCTAGCTGTCTTATGACCCACTGCTCTATCACTAGTTATTTGGTCTAGCTTGGTTCTGCGCCCATTTCTTGGAAAACCAAAAAGCAATCTACGGTCTCCCGGTCTTCTGCTGAAGCTGAATATCGTGCCATGGCTAATGCCACTAGTGAAGCTATCTGGATTCATAACTTGCTCTAGACCCTTCATGTTCCCGTACCTTCGACCCAGCTATATTGTGATAATCAAGCTGCTCTACATATTGCGGCTAATCCGGTGTTTCATGAATGCACCAAACATATTGAGATTGATTGTCATTTCGTTCATGAATGCTTGTTGTCTGGGGAAGTTGTCACTCGATATATTTCCACCACAGAGCAACGTGCTGATCTTTTTACCAAGGCTTTGGGGCATTGTCAGTTTCGTCATTTAGTTGGCAAGTTGGGCGTTACCAACCTCCACGCTCCAACTTGAGGGGGAGTATTAGGCAACTAGTATGATTTAGGATAACTTTTGATTATATGCATATTGTGTTCTGTAAATAAGCAATTGTATATATTTAGTACTCTATATTTGTAAACCGAGAAGATCTCGGATCTTTGTAACTTATTCTTACTGTCTGTATAAAATCAGATGGCAAAACGAGAGTAGCCACAGAAGACAATAACATTCTCCCAAACTCCATTTTACAGGCTATGACAAGTTACCCATAAAAAATATAGATTTAAAAAGAAAAAAATAAAGTCATTAAACATTTGAGCTGCTGAAATTTCAAGACTATTTATTAACTTAAAATCTTTGTAATCTAAAAACTTGGATTCGCAAGAACAATTTTATCTCATTGTAGTGTTCTATTGGGCTTCTTGTTATACCATTTATTCAACTCTTCTGAGCTCATTGATGGTTTTAAAAAAAAAAAGAACAAAAAGAACAATTTGAACTTAGGTTTAGTACACAAATTACTATGTAAGATGACATTTAGAACCCCAGCTTCCTTCGCTACGTTGTTATTTTAAAGTAATTATTTGAATAGAATATCACATACTAAATCTTGTATGACTTTTAAGTACTCATTATTGTTAGTTTTAACAAAAACTCGAAGAACATTAGGAAAATAACAAAGATCATGGTAGCTTATGAATTGGTGAAGGACTGTGATAGAACAAATACTTCTCCAAGACGTATATTAAAGGTGGACCTTAGGAAAGCCTATGATTATGCTGAATGGCCATTCCTGAGGCAAATGATGATTGCCATGGGCTTTCCCAGGATATTTATAAATTGGATTTACAGTAGCACCATCCCATACAACTTGCTATTCAATGGGGAATGTCTGACTAGTGAAGCAAAGGAAGTGTAAAATGGAGTTTGGGAGAATGTTATTGTCTTCTGTGGTTACTCCCGTTTTGCGATCTGATTTTATATAGACAGTAAGAATGAGTTACAAAGATTCGAGATCTTCTCGGTTTACAAATATAGATTACTAAATATATATAATTGCTTATTTACAGAACACAATATGCATATAATCAAAAGTTATACTAAATCATACTAGTTGCCTAATATAACCGGCAAGTACCTAGATTTTTCCCAAATATTTAGCTTTGTATTAAAAGGTTTCCGTAATTTCTTTTTTTTAAAAAATTGCAAATCATCCTTTTTATTTACAATTATATTATCTGCGCATATGATTGATATCTCCTACGTATACATTTCTCACTTTTTTATATATTTTAGTGCGATAGGTGTTTTTGATATGAAGAAAAATACTATGACGTTTTGGAAGTTCTCTTTACATCGTATTTATTCTGCTTTTGTTTTGTTCAAGTAAAACTTCATATAAGAACATCAGTGTTCTCCTTTTCATCCTCGTTCTCCTTCTCTGTATCACTTTGCGTGGACATCATCAAAGGACTCCTTTAGGGGAAAGGGGGCCAGGGAGTGGAACAGCGTTCAATCAGAGAGTACAAACATGATCTTCTGGGAAAACAAATCAAGAGAAAAATCACCCGACATCTTCAGTACCGAAACTTTGACAATGGTGACTTCCGGTAGACACGTAATGACACTGCTTTGGCGCTTTACCTTGTCGTATCACATAATCACATTGATAACAGATTAAATTGACGGAACGACTTCAAGATATACATAGTTGGGGTTTTCCTCCTAACTGTGTTCTGTTTTTAATTACAGATGTGATAGTTGCAGCCATAGTCATTAAACTAATTCTTATATTAAGCGGTTCCAGGTATCCTTTTAAAATAAAGCCGATTCTACATCATATCATGTAATATAATATAAAAGTTAATGGAGTAAATGGGTTGACGTCAGATTGATCAGTGTTACATAATCTTTAAGTGTCTTCTTCTTTCTTTTTTTGTAACATCCGGAATTTTTATTCCCTTCGTGAAGCCGATTTTGCTATTAATATTGTTTTAAAATCGTATTTGGTTATTTCGATAAATTGAAACACTATTGATTTAGCTTGCTTGAGTGTTGATTTTATTGAAGAGAATGTGATTACTATCCTTTTATTATTGGCACCACATTGAGCAGATTCCCGAATACGACTAGAATGTTGAACCTTGGGAATAATCCTCCAATTTATTGAAGCGAACCTTAATATAATCAAAAGACGAATAATCGGCTGACGATTATATTAATGGTTACAGCTTAAGACTTGGAGGTCGGAAAATTGGATTTATGCTACAGTGGGTCGGTGTTACTATCGGTTAACAGCATAAACCCCAAAAAAAAAAAAATTAAAAGGGGCAGAAGCCCCTTCTCTGGAAAGGAGGAGGGGAGAAAGAGATGGGGAAGGGGGGGTTCCCGACCCCTGCCCCGTGCCACACACCTACACACACCAAGAGAGGGAGAGGGAGGGGGGAGGAGCACCGGCGGGCTGCCGGCGAGGGGCGGGCGACCCGGCCAAGACCACCCCGGTCGACCCCCGAGTCCGCGGGAGAGGCCGACGGTGGCAGAGGGTGGTCGCGGGTGAGGGTCAGTAACCTAGACCCTCACGCGACCGCCATAGCAAGGCCGGCCTCGCCGGACGCCGGCGACACGGCAGTGAGACGGTCAGAGGGTGGCGACCAGCAGTGGGAAGCAAAGGGACGAACCGAGCCCGCATCGAGCCACCCAAACCGAACCCTAAACGGGTCCTTTAGCTTGGATTCGAGGTGAGGTTCCTCTTCCTCCTAGTTATCTTCAAATTCGATGCAAGTTTATCGATTATAGTTTATTCGGGTTGAATTGGAACTGATAATTTATGCCTAGTGTACATATTGAGCTCATTGAACAAGTTATCCATTATATATATCGTATATCGATTATGTGAAATGCATTCGATTGTATATATAGTTACCAAATTATAATTGGTCATATGAGAACTATTCGATTTTACAACGACTCATTGATTTAGTAATTTAACTGTGTTTAGCGTCGATTTGAATCAAGGGATGTAAATCATGCTTGATATGTTAATTCGAAGTTAGGTTAACGTGTTCAGCATCGATTCAAGTTACTTAAGAGATCAAGAGCGAAGTCATTTTTAACATGTATCGCATCCACTCAAGTTAATTAACCAATGCATGCAAATGAGCTAGTTTCGAGGTTAATGAAATGTGTTTAGCTTCGAATCAAGTAGATTAGCTAATGCATGTTAAAGGAATTCATTTCAAAGTTATTTAAACGTGTTTAGGCTCGATTCGAGCTAAACTAGCTGCTGCATGTACACGAATGAAATGCGAAGCTATTAAAATATATTTAGTTTTCATTCGAACCTCTTTTTAGTACATTAATGCTTAGGAAAGTTACTTCGAAATGCATTGTATATGTTTAGAATCAAATGATGTTTGATTTACTGAATGAAGTGTTGTCGTTTATGGACACATGTGGCTATATGTACGCTTATTGTAACGCACCACTGAATGGTGCTGTTTGTTAGGTAAGGGCAGTTCAGTGACCAGTTATAGTTTATCGATCATATGAAGTGTTAATTATTAATCATAGCAAGCAAGTTATTGATTCTCAATTGTTATGGTTAGCGAATATAGAAGTGTTTATATGATTGCTTCTCAATTGTGATGGTTAGCGAATATAGAAGTGTTTATATGATTGCTTCTCAATTGTTATGGTTAGCGAACATAGAACTGTTTATATGATTGCTATCATTTAAATGCATAGGAATGTTTATAATTCAAATAGAGGAGATTGTGTAGTAAACTGAACAGAAGCTTATTGAATCTATACATATATGGGTTGTATTGACTAATTAGAAACGATGAGGGTATGGATGTCCATGATGAATTAAATGATTGGAGCCTGGAATCGTATAGATTGCAAAGTAAGTGTGGGAAATTACTTTATCTATTGAATTAACGTGCTATGTGAGCCTCCCACTTGAGTTTCATTGTCCTACCAGCAGACAGGCATCAAAAGTTCAGTGTTTCATAGCTCTGCCAGCAGGCAGGCACCAAAAGCTCAGTGTTGTTTCATAGCTCTGCCATTAAGCAGAAGCTTCAAAACTCAGTGTTTCCTAGTTCTGCTGGTAGACAGGAGACTCAAGTCCATTGAGTTATACCTCTAACAATGAATAGAAAGTTTAACATCCACATATCTTATAGCTCTGCCCATAGGCAATAGAATCAAAACCATACATTGCAAAACCTCATCAATTAGTAGCGACCCAAGGGCAAACGAGAGAGAATCTCAAAGACCAAGTACGTACATTGCCTATGTTCTTCGAAAACTCACATATCTCTCAGCAATGGAAAATTTAGACAAGATTCATTTAATGAATCGATTTCGCAATGTTTTGTCGCATAAACAAGTGGCCCCGCTCATTTATCATTAGGGCTTATGCCCATCAATTATCAAGGCTTATGCCGACCAGTATACCCGCGCGCGGCGTCAATTCAAGTTACTCATGTACTCATCAATTATCAAGGCTTATGCCGACCAGTATACCCGCGCGCGGCGTCAGTTCAAGATGTACATCGACCAAGGGGTTCACTTTCAGAAAATAAAAACAGCAAATTAATTTCAATTCTTCATTCTCTCTCTCCTGATTGCAAAACAAAATGTTGGGATGCGGCCGGCCCAACTAATTTCACGTAAAACTTATTTTACGGCATGGGAATGTACGTATTGAGCGTCGACTCACCATTCCAATGTTTTATGTTTTCTGTTTAAGGAATGGGGAGAATTGAATAGACATCCTCCTACGACACCAGAAAACAGCAAAACCATGGACGTTACTGATCGCCAACTAAGTAACGCTCACAATGATAAACATTCCTATACATGTACAGATTTATTTTAGATGATTCCAGAGGTTAGTAAATCAGATAGCCTTATTCCATTCCGGAACGGCGGTAATGCCTTCAATAATCTACAGAAGTGAAACTATAGGAAAAAGGAGACTCTCTGAACCTATGAAGGTTTATAAAATGTGTCACTTTAAGAAACACGAACGTGAAGTTCAAAGGTTATTGTGCTACCTTATTAGTAAGTAGTTTCCATATTTTCTCACATACACCTATTCGTGCACTTGACCAGCTACTGAGTAGTACAGTAAAGTCTTCAGTGTAGAGGTAGTCTTCAGTGTAGAGGATGTCTCGCATTGAACATGTTGGTTGCTCTAATGTAATTGCTAAGCCCATAACGCCTATTGCCTGCTCGCATCTTCAATGAAGTTTAATGATTGCATACGGCATAAATTATATGATCAGGAATAAGTTGTAACGCACTGAGCATTTCGTATTAAGCTTTACCTATTGTTGAGTAACATACAACGTTTGCACAACAGAAATCCCAGCAGGTAGTGCTTAGGGGTTAAATCCCTTTCTTTTCATTGAGTTTATGAGTTCATATGAATTTCTTTTGGTAAGTTTAGGGTACGGCTGTTCTAAGGTGAACTCTTCAAAAGGAGAACTAACGAACGACGGTCGTAAGTTATTATTGTATTGAAAACATTATGTTAGGGGGGTTATCCACCGCATGTTTGTTGCTCACTTTCATCTGTTATTGTGCCCCCAGGTTTCTGAATTAGCCAGTAAAGGTCGGCCCAAGTAAGCCGAAATGGAGTTATTGCTGTCCTAGGAATCAAGCAACGTGCCTGCATGTGAGCTGCGAAGTGTAGTATAATATAACTGTTCATTTCTATGTAATTTAAGTCCTCGTGTGCATGTGTTGCATATCATGTCGAGTAGCTCAGAGTGGTTGTTTATAATTGGAATGTAACCCCAATACCCCGAACGTGTGGTCCGTAAAGTCGTACCATCATCTAGTATTGAACTGTGCTGGTTGATATGCTCCGGGCGGGTGGCCCGTAGAGCCATGAACTCCGGCAGGTAGCCGTTGAGTTGATTTTATTATTGCGTTGAATTGCAGGGAATTCAATGTAAGGCTTTAAGCCTGGGAAACGGTCAGTTTTTAGGGGAGACTCTGTCCGTTTCGTCCCAGGATTTAAAGATAAACGCTAAACATTCCTGGCCTTTGGGTTGGGGGCGTTACACATATTGCAAGCCTTGTCCTTTGGACGGCGGTAACACCCCAATCATTGAGTTTAGTAGTTATAATTGAGGGATTTATGAAGAAGAATACAAACAGTGACATAGGTTTAATTGGGGGTGTTACAGATTTGGTATCAGAGCAAGGGTCCTGCGACCATAGGCCGCGAGCTAGGTCTTGCATTGCATATACTCATCCAATAATGTGTTCGTGATGAGGTGCTACATGTGCTTTTGTGTGCAAATGTGCTTTCGGTATGAAAGTCGATGTGTCTAGTTGGCTATGTGTGGCTTGGGCAAGCTGAACGATTGAAAGAATGAGTCTTTAGCGATTCAAGGCACAGGTTTGAGTTCCAAGTTCATTCTCGTCTCTAAGGTACGGTTAAACCTCACTGTTGCGTCTAACGACATGCATTTGTATTACAATGATGTTCGAGTCAATTTTTATGAGCATTAGCCTCTGGGGGTGCCTACATGCTTTAGATGCTTACATGCTAAGATGCATATGTTGCTGGATGTGTTAACGGCCAGTTATAAGTAAATCATGATTATTTCCCTAGACTGCAAGTTCCTTGGGACAATACCCTCTTATGTCACGTACATGTTAGCATGCTTTCCAGTCGTGTGGCGTATATGTCAAGGGAACTAAGCAAGCGCTTTGTATGCGTGCGTGCCAGTGTGAGTGTTAATGACACTTGGATATGGCCTTAACTTGGATTGTTATGTGTATAGGGAGGCATTACTAATCTTCATTTGAATAATAGGCATGGAACGCTACTCACATGATCGGCATAATAGCGTGCTGGCCATATCAATCCTGACATACCTAGAAGGGAGATAAAAGAGAGAATCTGACAGACTTTGGAATTGTTATGCTACATGTATCACCTCGCTGCTATCTGAGGCAAAGATTTACGCCTTTTCAACACTGTTTATGCACCAACACCAAGTGTAGAAGCTAGCATGACTCCTAAGAAAGGGGTAGAACCCTTCCACTGGTACTAAGAGTGCCTTGGCCTTTATGGTCACCTTATGTGACCAACGCACTGCAACACTTCGACCTTTGTTTGTACGACCATTGATGTCCTTATCCTTATTACTATTACTCGGAATTTCGAGGACGAAATTCTTTTAAGGGAGGAAGGATGTAACATCCGGGATTTTTATTCCCTTCGTGAAGCCGATTTTGCTATTAATATTGTTTTAAAATCGTATTTGGTTATTTCGATAAATTGAAACACTATTGATTTAGCTTGCTTGAGTGTTGATTTTATTGAAGAGAATGTGATTACTATCCTTTTATTATTGGCACCACATTGAGCAGATTCCCGAATACGACTAGAATGTTGAACCTTGGGAATAATCCTCCAATTTATTGAAGCGAACCTTAATATAATCAAAAGACGAATAATCGGCTGACGATTATATTAATGGTTACAGCTTAAGACTTGGAGGTCGGAAAATTGGATTTATGCTACAGTGGGTCGGTGTTACTATCGGTTAACAGCATAAACCACCAAAAAAAAAAAAAGGGGCAGAAGCCCCTTCTCTGGAAAGGAGGAGGGGAGAAAGAGATGGGGAAGGGGGGGTTCCCGACCCCTGCCCCGTGCCACACACCTACACACACCAAGAGAGGGAGAGGGAGGGGGGAGGAGCACCGGCGGGCTGCCGGCGAGGGGCGGGCGACCCGGCCAAGACCACCCCGGTCGACCCCCGAGTCCGCGGGAGAGGCCGACGGTGGCAGAGGGTGGTCGCGGGTGAGGGTCAGTAACCTAGACCCTCACGCGACCGCCATAGCAAGGCCGGCCTCGCCGGACGCCGGCGACACGGCAGTGAGACGGTCAGAGGGTGGCGACCAGCAGTGGGAAGCAAAGGGACGAACCGAGCCCGCATCGAGCCACCCAAACCGAACCCTAAACGGGTCCTTTAGCTTGGATTCGAGGTGAGGTTCCTCTTCCTCCTAGTTATCTTCAAATTCGATGCAAGTTTATCGATTATAGTTTATTCGGGTTGAATTGGAACTGATAATTTATGCCTAGTGTACATATTGAGCTCATTGAACAAGTTATCCATTATATATATCGTATATCGATTATGTGAAATGCATTCGATTGTATATATAGTTACCAAATTATAATTGGTCATATGAGAACTATTCGATTTTACAACGACTCATTGATTTAGTAATTTAACTGTGTTTAGCGTCGATTTGAATCAAGGAATGTAAATCATGCTTGATATGTTAATTCGAAGTTAGGTTAACGTGTTCAGCATCGATTCAAGTTAATTAGTTCATGCATGAAAAAGAATGAAAAACGAAGTTAGTTTAACATGTTTAGTGCCGATTCAAGTTACTTAAGAGATCAAGAGCGAAGTCATTTTTAACATGTATCGCTTCCACTCAAGTTAATTAACCAATGCATGCAAATGAGCTAGTTTCGAGGTTAATGAAATGTGTTTAGCTTCGAATCAAGTAGATTAGCTAATGCATGTTAAAGGAATTCATTTCAAAGTTATTTAAACGTGTTTAGGCTCGATTCGAGCTAAACTAGCTGCTGCATGTACACGAATGAAATGCGAAGCTATTAAAATATATTTAGTTTTCATTCGAACCTCTTTTTAGTACATTCATGCTTAGGAAAGTTACTTCGAAATGCATTGTATATGTTTAGAATCAAATGATGTTTGATTTACTGAATGAAGTGTTGTCGTTTATGGACACATGTGGCTATATGTACGCTTATTGTAACGCACCACTGAATGGTGCTGTTTGTTAGGTAAGGGCAGTTCAGTGACCAGTTATAGTTTATCGATCATATGAAGTGTTAATTATTAATCATAGCAAGCAAGTTATTGATTCTCAATTGTTATGGTTAGCGAATATAGAAGTGTTTATATGATTGCTTCTCAATTGTTATGGTTAGCGAATATAGAAGTGTTTATATGATTGCTTCTCAATTGTTATGGTTAGCGAATATAGAACTGTTTATATGATTGCTATCATTTAAATGCATAGGAATGTTTATAATTCAAATAGAGGAGATTGTGTAGTAAACTGAACAGAAGCTTATTGAATCTATACATATATGGGTTGTATTGACTAATTAGAAACGATGAGGGTATGGATGTCCATGATGAATTAAATGATTGGAGCCTGGAATCGTATAGATTGCAAAGTAAGTGTGGGAAATTACTTTATCTATTGAATTAACGTGCTATGTGAGCCTCCCACTTGAGTTTCATTGTCCTACCAGCAGACAGGCATCAAAAGTTCAGTGTTTCATAGCTCTGCCAGCAGGCAGGCACCAAAAGCTCAGTGTTGTTTCATAGCTCTGCCATTAAGCAGAAGCTTCAAAACTCAGTGTTTCCTAGTTCTGCTGGTAGACAGGAGACTCAAGTCCATTGAGTTATACCTCTAACAATGAATAGAAAGTTTAACATCCACATATCTTATAGCTCTGCCCATAGGCAATAGAATCAAAACCATACATTGCAAAACCTCATCAATTAGTAGCGACCCAAGGGCAAACGAGAGAGAATCTCAAAGACCAAGTACGTACATTGCCTATGTTCTTCGAAAACTCACATATCTCTCAGCAATGGAAAATTTAGACAAGATTCATTTAATGAATCGATTTCGCAATGTTTTGTCGCATAAACAAGTGGCCCCGCTCATTTATCATTAGGGCTTATGCCCATCAATTATCAAGGCTTATGCCGACCAGTATACCCGCGCGCGGCGTCAATTCAAGTTACTCATGTACTCATCAATTATCAAGGCTTATGCCGACCAGTATACCCGCGCGCGGCGTCAGTTCAAGATGTACATCGACCAAGGGGTTCACTTTCAGAAAATAAAAACAGCAAATTAATTTCAATTCTTCATTCTCTCTCTCCTGATTGCAAAACAAAATGTTGGGATGCGGCCGGCCCAACTAATTTCACGTAAAACTTATTTTACGGCATGGGAATGTACGTATTGAGCGTCGACTCACCATTCCAATGTTTTATGTTTTCTGTTTAAGGAATGGGGAGAATTGAATAGACATCCTCCTACGACACCAGAAAACAGCAAAACCATGGACGTTACTGATCGCCAACTAAGTAACGCTCACAATGATAAACATTCCTATACATGTACAGATTTATTTTAGATGATTCCAGAGGTTAGTAAATCAGATAGCCTTATTCCATTCCGGAACGGCGGTAATGCCTTCAATAATCTATAGAAGTGAAACTATAGGAAAAAGGAGACTCTCTGAACCTATGAAGGTTTATAAAATGCGTCACTTTAAGAAACACGAACGTGAAGTTCAAAGGTTATTGTGCTACCTTATTAGTAAGTAGTTTCCATATTTTCTCACATACACCTATTCGTGCACTTGACCAGCTACTGAGTAGTACAGTAAAGTCTTCAGTGTAGAGGTAGTCTTCAGTGTAGAGGATGTCTCGCATTGAACATGTTGGTTGCTCTAATGTAATTGCTAAGCCCATAACGCCTATTGCCTGCTCGCATCTTCAATGAAGTTTAATGATTGCATACGGCATAAATTATATGATCAGGAATAAGTTGTAACGCACTGAGCATTTCGTATTAAGCTTTAGCTATTGTTGAGTAACATACAACGTTTGCACAACAGAAATCCCAGCAGGTAGTGCTTAGGGGTTAAATCCCTTTCTTTTCATTGAGTTTATGAGTTCATATGAATTTCTTTTGGTAAGTTTAGGGTACGGCTGTTCTAAGGTGAACTCTTCAAAAGGAGAACTAACGAACGACGGTCGTAAGTTATTATTGTATTGAAAACATTATGTTAGGGGGGTTATCCACCGCATGTTTGTTGCTCACTTTCATCTGTTATTGTGCCCCCAGGTTTCTGAATTAGCCAGTAAAGGTTGGCCCAAGTAAGCCGAAATGGAGTTATTGCTGTCCTAGGAATCAAGCAACGTGCCTGCATGTGAGCTGCGAAGTGTAGTATAATATAACTGTTCATTTCTATGTAATTTAAGTCCTCGTGTACATGTGTTGCATATCATGTCGAGTAGCTCAGAGTGGTTGTTTATAATTGGAATGTAACCCCAATACCCCGAACGTGTGGTCCGTAAAGTCGTACCATCATCTAGTATTGAACTGTGCTGGTTGATATGCTCCGGGCGGGTGGCCCGTAGAGCCATGAACTCCGGCAGGTAGCCGTTGAGTTGATTTTATTATTGCGTTGAATTGCAGGGAATTCAATGCAAGGCTTTAAGCCTGGGAAACGGTCAGTTTTTAGGGGAGACTCTGTCTGTTTCGTCCCAGGATTTAAAGATAAACGCTAAACATTCCTGGCCTTAGGGTTGGGGGCGTTACACATATTGCAAGCCTTGTCCTTTGGACGGCGGTAACACCCCAATCATTGAGTTTAGTAGTTATAATTGAGGGATTTATGAAGAAGAATACAAACAGTGACATAGGTTTAATTGGGGGTGTTACATTTTTTTCCCCCCTTAATTTAAATGTCACATTATGGCCCTATTTTATTTCGCATTTATGAGGATTTAGTTAAGAGTTCACATTTCTTTACAGCTTCTTACATCTCCTTACAGCTCTTTACATCCTTAACATAATCCTAGCATCTTCTTACGTCTCCTTACATTCCATATAGATTTTCTATAACATTTATATATTTTAATTACAAAAATATGTATATTTTTTTAATTATGCTACCAATATACAAAATTTGTAAATATCTTATGAACATAACATTCATATAAACATAAAAACATAATATAATGACGTAAATTATATTTGAGTTTCGGCATGAATAATATATGTTATTATTAATGGAATAAATGACTATACTTTTAAAATATAATACAAAGCTTTTGTTTATGTTTAAGTCTGAAGCATATGTGAAAACTGTCAAACTGTATGCTACGAAAGTATTACAACTATTTCATCCCTAAATTTATCCATGGTAATTTTGTTGCTATCATTATACAATTGAATATTTGGCGATTTTTCCAAATTTGGCTCCCTTGCTGAGATTGATATGCGCTTGTTATACAAAATAATAAAATTATGTAGAGTACAATAAGAAAAATTTTGGTATTTTAAGCATTGCTAAATAATGTTTTAATGGTTTATTCATAAAATTTCTTGATAACAATGTTGATCATATATTTACATTTAAAATTGCTTACTTAAAATAGGATTTTATTTTAAGAGTTGTATTTAATTTTGTCAAAAAAATTTGTTTTTGTTTGTGGTTACTTTGCTTATTGGATCAAACTAATGCAAATATAAAAAATCACCTCAAGCGTGCAAAATTTTATTGACAAAATTTATGGAGTTTAATATATTTTATTGTTGTGTAATTAACTTAGTTAATGGTTTATCTTAAATAAGTTTCTTATTTTAATATTATTGTTTCTCATCCAAAACATTCATTATAAAACAAACAAATTTCCTATTAATTATATTAAGAAATATTTTGTTTATTGATGATAACAAATTTTAGTCGTAAATATGACAAATATATCATAATTGTCACAAATTATACTATACAACTCTTCAATAACTCAATAACTCCTTACGTCTATCCTTACAGCTCATTACAACTCCTTATATTTTCTTACAGCTTGCAGATGTATCTTATCGTGAAATAAAACAGGCCCTATATCATATCATATTATATAGTATTATATAAAAGCCAATGAAGTGAATGAGTTGATGGTAGGTTGACATGTATTACATAGTTGTGTATCTTCTTTTTTCTTTTATTTTTCTTTAATTCTAAATCTCACAATAATAAGGATCTAATGTGCTCTTTTACTCATATAATTTAAAAGTAAAAATAGTTTTACAATTAAATTTTCTTTATAATAAATAGTTTTGAGAAGTTAAAAATGGCTTTAGTATGAAATGAGATAGAATAATAAAGGTATCAATGTTATAACGAGGATTTAGCATACTCGTTTGCCAAAAAATTAAAAATAATTTCACAATTCAATTGAGTTTATAAATCATCATATCATCATATAATATGTCATATATATAAAATAAAACTGAATTTGTTGTTGGATGAGTGACATTTGACATTTTATCATTGGTGAAGTATTTTCTTTTTTTCTTTCCCTTAATTCCAACTTTTTCAATTATTAATGGTAAGTTTTAACTTAAATAATAATAATAATAATAATAATAATAATAATAATAATAATAATAATAATAATAATAATAATAATAATAATAAGAATGAGCTATTTAAACAAGGATATTAAAAGTAACAAATAATTTTACAATTAAATTTAATTTGTAAATAGTAATAGTTGTAGATTTACATACTCCATTATTTTTAAGGTTTGAGAAGTCAAAAATGGTTTTGCCATATAATAAAATAAGAATGAAAGTATTATTGTTTTGTACAGTTATTTTAGTGGTAATAAACATTTTATAAGGAGAATAATAGTTACAAAATCAATGTAAATTATTATAGTTATGGCAACGATAATAATATAGTTAGAGACAGCAAAAAGTCAGCAATGCATAGCGAACTAATAACAAATGAAGTAATACACAATTATTGTACAAGCATGTAAATCCAAACCATATGTGAAACATGAAATGTTTTATAAAAATATATTAATATTACCAATATTATGATTAGGCCACAAATACCTTAAAAAGATAATAATAGAACAAACTTGAACACATGGTGCGAAGCACGGAACACTATACAAAATTGAATAAGTTGTTGTGAGAGTGACACTTGTTATGTTTTCATTGGTTACTATTAAAAATTTTCTTTGTTTTAATTATATAATTACTAATCAATAAATATTTCATGGTTAATAAACTAATCAAATTTGGTAGTCAGATATCTATTTTTGTAGTTAATCATCCAAATAGGTTAATATTAATATTTCTATTAAATGCCAAAGTTTGCAATTAGCTTCTGTAAAAGTTTTATTACCATTTTAATTTACTTTTTTTTAAAAAGACATTATTCTCTTTGCAAATGTTTATTATCTTTATTACTAAATGAAATACAACTTAAATGCTTTAAAATTTCAATGAAATAAGATGTAATTTTTAAAAAATTATTTAAAAGATCGGAGCATTTGCCAGTTGATATTTAGTCATTATCATTATGTTTTTATGTGCAATTGATTAAGGAACTACAAAACTATAGTAGAGAATTATAACTAAACTTAGTTTATAGAAAAGGTAAATATTACAATCAAGAGATGAACATTTACTATATGCCTAAGATGTGAAATCCAATTTATTGTACATGAAACTAAGATGATAAATATATCTATATCATTTATTATAAATGCCAAATGTGACTTTTAGTTGTGAAATCATCGAAGTTATGACCAATAACTTAATAGAAAGATGCATTGGAGTATAAAATAAATTTGAATGTCGTATTTGTTAAAGCAACCAAAAGAAACAAGAGCTTAATGATTAGCATCAAGATGAACTTAATATATGAAGAGGTATGGTATTATATACAGACATACACAAATCACAAATACATTAATTTCCAAAAGACAATATTTATTATTAGTTAAAAATAATATATTTAATATTCAAAACAATACATCGACTGCTAAAATAATAATACATGCCCATACAAAGCACGAGATTCTCTCTAGTAGTATAATATAAAAGTGAATGGAGTGAATGAGTTGATGCTAGGTTGACATGTGGCGCATAATCATTGTCTATCTTTTTGTTTTCTTTTATTTTTGTTTAATTCTGAATGTCATAATAATAAAGATTTAATGTGCGCTTTTGCTCCAACATTTTTAAACTAAAAGCAATTTCACAATTAAATTTAGTTTATAATAAATTGATTTAAAAAGTCAAAAATAACCTTACTATAAAATAAGATAGAATAATAAAGATATTAATGGTATAATAAGGATTTACCGTGCTCTTTTACTCATGTAATTTAACAAGTGAAAAACAATTTAATGTATTCATTTTGCATAAGTTGTTATATTAGATTACTTCGAAATGATAAGATTATCTTTGTCAAATTAGTGAGGTTAATATATTTGTTGGAATTTATGATCACAATTAGTTAGTTTTATATCAAAGGAAAAAGATAATTTAAAGTAAGTTTGGTGAGAAGGGAGGATACTAACTAATTTTAAAAAAATGATTGTTGTTGAAAAATTATTATTACTTTTGTTCGTAACCGGTAAGGATAACAATTTCATTGTTTGATGTAAAATATTAGAAAAACGGCTTCCAATACAAAAAAAAAAATATTAGCTCAACCCCAAACAAGCTATAGATGAGGGTGGGATAAAAATGAGAAAGCAATGATTTCCTAAAAAATTACCCTTCCAGCCTCTATATTTTCTGAAGCATCTAAAAGAAAATTAACAAACAATTTTCAATAAAGAATAATTGGAAAAGAATGAGTACACATCCCTTATGAGCTCTTGTTTCGTTTACTTGATGAACTACTATTAATACATTTTGCTTAAATCTAATAAATCCTATGTTTACCTTATAGTTTGTATTTAACTTTGATGAACTCATAATATATAATCCCGTAAAAGTGAGATCTACACTAACGATTATTGTTGTTGTCAAATAGATTATAAACGGCATTAAAAAACATGTTTCACTAGTCAGCAATGAATATGATCCATAATGAAAATATGACTAAAATAAGACGCCTACTAAGTGGAGCTGCAATATTTAATGTTACTAGTACTAATAGTGTACTAACGTATGTGGTTGATAGTTTCTTCCATGCTAACAACCAAAAGTCACATAAGACGTAGACAAAGAACATTTTTCATTGGGCTACATGGCACAATATGAACTTGGAAATACAAAAACCATAGATAAATTGTTAACGCAAATTCCATATATGATGTCTCAATCAACATCTTCTTCACTGATAACAATTCAAATGGTTTACACCTTGCAGATTTTTTGTGGATGATGTGCCCATTAGGAGGTACCCTCGAAAAAGTGATACCACCTACCCTACAATGCCCATGTGGGTTTATGGTTCAATTTGGGATGCCTCATCTTGGGCCACTGAACATGGTAGATACAAAGCTAATTATAGCTACCAACCTTTCGTCAGTATCAAAACTTTAAGATTGCAAGATGCCCTTCTGATGGGTCAAGTTCATGTCATCTTCCTCGAGTTTCTCCATCGGGGTCAAGGGGACTAAGCCAACAGCAAATTGCTGCTATGGAATGGGTTCAGAGAAACTTTGTAGTCTATTACTATTGTAAGGACTCTAAGAGAGACCACACCCTCACACCAGAGTGTTGAAATTGGTTTAATACATATGCGATGTGTTTAGATAGTTTTATTGTTTTGCTATTTGAAGAAAAATTTTTAATTTCATTTGGAGTGTTTTGGGACGAGCCTAGCTTATAGAGCACAATTGAGCATCCAAATCGCCATGTTCTGAAAATTTCCATGATTGTGTCACTTGTTAAAGTTTGAGCTTATTGTGAAGAAATTGCCCATGTTGCAATAAAATTCAGTTTGCTTCAGAGGAATTGATTTACTAGTTTGTTAAAATTAGTTTATTTACTAAGCTGAGTGAAATTGATCTTATTTGATTTGAATGATCATAAGCCATCTCAAATCTTGCTGCAAAATGAAGAAATCTAATTTGACTAAGCCTTAATTTTGATCCTGACCAAATTCAAAAACCAAATGTTTATCAGTTTATTCATTGCCATTGCATTAATTTAACAAACTTAAAAACAATTGATATGTGTTAAGTACTCCATCTACTCAAGACACATACGTTGTGGTTGTAATGTTTCCTGCTTTCGTTATACAACTTTTTTTCGTACAACCCTATCATATGCAAATTGTATGCACCTTGTAGAAATTCAACGAACACGGTGCTTAGATCAGATTTGCTGTTGCTCAACTATACAAATGTTGCATCCATACTACACAACTAACAGAGCAGTGCAGTGGTTGGGTTGGTGTGGTGATAAGAAGGGGGTTGCGGTTCAAGATGGCTAAAATGTAGCTATTTACTTTATTTGAATTTTTTTTTCATTTCACATCCTTTTTCCCCATTGTTGTACTTAGTTTTTTCATTAAAAAAATTCTTTTTTCCCGCTCATCTTTTTTTCGCTCACAATTTATTTAATTTACTTTACTTGTATACAATTGTTAATTTCCTAAATTTTTATACAAAAAAGCTCGATTTCTATTTTGTGAAACTAATTTTTGCAAGCATAAATTCTGCTTCTTAAATTTTTGCAAACAATAAGTTAATTTTTTTGAGCAATGGGTTAAGTTTTAGTGAACAATAGGTGAACATTTGATGAAACATACAACTTTTATCGATAATATTATAACTTGCTTTTTCAAAATGTTGACCCTCAATTTTTTACTCTCAGTATTTGGTTCAATACTGTCAACAATATTATCTATCATAAGTTGTACTTTTATGAACAATAGCTATCTATTTGGTTCAATACTGTCAACAATAGAACTTTCTTTTTTCAACAACAACAACTCCTCCTAGTGTGGATCCCGCTTTTGCGGGGTCTAGGGAGATCCAGCTGTAGGCAACCTTACCCCTACCGGTATTTCTACCCATAGAGAGGTTGATTCCTTAAGACCCACAAAACAGTTTTTTTTGAAAAGGGTTTATAGAGAAAACAATTGCAAACCAAAAACCAAGGAAGAGAAAAAGGGCCGGAGAGCAAAGATAAACAATAGAACTTTCTTTTTTCATAGTTATTTTTTATGCACTATTTACTGAACAATTTTTTATGAACAAAATTTGATTTAAACTAAACTTTCACAAACAAAATATTTTTAACTCTTATGATTGGAACATAAACACAATATCTTTGGCTGGACATATAGACAATTTTGTTCATTTTTTAATAAGTAAACAATATGTTAGTTTCTAGTGGACAATGGATGACTATTTAATGAATAATTTTTGGTGGGCTAAATGTAATTGAAAACCAAAATTCACTAATAGAACATCTTTTTGTTTCTGCAAAAGAATAATCAAACTCGCTTTGAGGTCCCATGTGATGCATAGGTTCAACAATTTTTTTATTCATTTTTATAATAATAGGACATATCTTACCTAGGACGATTACATTTGGCTACTTTCTAGAGATATGGCTATAGTAATAGTATTCTTTGTGTTTGGATCCCTGGTTGGTACCTTGAGTGTGCTTTTCCTCGTCCACCAGGATGTGTTTGTGATGCTGTATTTTGATCTTTGTAAGTCCCAGATTGGGACCCTCAGTGAGCTATGTGCAATCTGCCAGGATGTGAATATGACTCAATAGTCACCATTTCTACACCATTGGGTCCTTTATAGGTACCATAAGTGGCCTCTACTAGATCCACCAAATTATGCTGCAACCCTTATGTTTGGTTGTAATCCCTTGTGTAGGTTGTGAGTTGATTTCCCCAAGATTGGGTAATTGTATAATATAAGCAAGACATAGCATGCATGGGGATGGGAAATCGGCGCATATATGCCATACTTGTGTCTAAGTATGATATATCACTTATTAATTACACAATTATTTGGAAAATCATATTTAAGGGAATTGTTGTTATAGTGAGGCCTATTATTTTGACTTAATGGGCTTCACTACCATTTGGATTCGGGTGAGGATTAGGAGCTCAAAAGGATATGGTTGATATGGGACAACCATGATTGATTTGGCGATTAAACTAATAATAGAGTTTGGTTTTGAACTTGAGGGAAAACAAAAGTTCTTGAATTGTACCTGGGATAGGATATACGTGGTCAAGTTTAGTTTAGTGGTTTGCCTTGTAATATATGCATATTTGGCTTGACGTGTTGGGTGATAGTATGACTCCTTAAGAGCTTATGTAAGATGCATGAATGATATGATTCGATATGTAAATAAATGATTCTATTTGTGTGTTCCTTTTATATGGCACATGTCATTTGTTGCTACTTATGACTTGTTAACTTGATAATTTACGTGTTTCGTTATCCAATATGTTTTGTAGCGGCAAACGGATGAATTCTTCTTGTAAAAATGCTAAAATCTATAGATATGATATGAACATGAATAAGAATACATTTTCAAAGTTATCTTGCACATTTAAAAAAAAAAATTATTGTTTTGAGCTTCCTTTGTGCTATTTACTTAAAGAAGCAATAAGGCATAGAGACTTAGTTGGCCTTATATGACAGTGATGCCCTCACCTGCCTAAGGTGGGGCATTAAAGAAGCTATATTAGAGCAATAATCTTGCAAGCTCTAACCTATAGGGCATGTGTCCGTATGCATTTGAACAGTTGTGTAACATTGTGAAAATGCGTGTTTATGAGAATGCATCTGTGTGTCATTTGAATTATATGCGCTTGACTTAGTTTACATGCTTAATTTAACCCAATGCCTAATAACTAATGAAGCTATAGTTGACTCCTTTGGAGGGATGGTGAAGGAGGAGGAGGTTGATGTAACACCCCCAAAATGCTAATGACATAGTTTACGGAAAACTGCAGTGAAAGACTTAATGATAGAAGGCGTTACCGTTGTTCTGATAAAGACAAGGCTCATTGAAACCATTTAATCTTGCAACTCATCTTCAAATCACAATATCTATTAAACTGAAACACTTCAAGACTAAAGTCCATAATAGTTCAACTTTAATACAATCGACTTCATCATACCATGTGCTAACTCGCACTCCACACTACATAAATATATTGAATATAGACCTAACTTGACCCTAAGATCGATCGCCACTACACAAATATATTGAATATAGACCGAACTTGACTCTGAGATCGATCCCAACATTCATGCTATACTGAATCCATTGTGAGCATCTGATGACTTCCAAAAGGACTTGTTAAATGGAGAAACATGTGACACTTTATCACCTAAAATGGAAAACATGAAAACAATTCGAAAATATAAGCTAAAACTCAGTACATGCATTCATATATTATAAAATGAGCGTAGAAACACTATTAATGGGTACCCGCTTTTGTAATTCATTTAGTTCACAATAATAATAAAAATGAAAGTAATATGAAACTGAATTGCTCATTATTATCTGAATGTAAATCCCTTGCAATGATATGATCTATACATAGGTGTACACCTACCAATCCGATCAAGAGTTGGCCTGAAGACGCATTGATAAATAATGGGCTAACGCCCTATAGATGATAACTGACCGGGTCACAAGTTAAATGGCGAATTGTTGTATAAACTAATTCATTGATAAACTTATTAAGACTTGTCACTTAATAAATATGTTTTGCTCTTTGAAGATACAGGCAATGGACGTACCTTGAGTCTTTTAAAAATGTCATTTGACCTGATAAATGTCATATGTTTCATAAATGTCATCTGACTTGATAAATACGTTCTGACTTGATATCACTTATGCATAATAGGGAACGATAACTAGGCCTCGACTCTGTTTCATAAATGCCATTGTAGATATGTGTACTTAGTAAATGATACTCATATAACTTGTAATTTGATAGAAATTCAGTAGGTAACTCATGTAACTTGTAAGATAGCTTATGCTAAGATAAACCGAAAGCTAGATAATTGAAAAGAATCAATCTAATGTAAAGTTAAATGAAAGTAAAATAAACCACAATAACATAGATGAGATTAAAAAGGAAAAGGCCTTGATGGTGACAAATGGAAGAGTAGTTTTGGCCTCTTCTGAGATAAGTTGCTGATACGGGTTTAAGGCTTGCTGAGATATCGCTTGATTCAAGATAACAACGAGTGCACTAGATTGGCTTGATAAGGCTTGCTGAGATATCGCTTGATTCAAGATAACAGTGAGTGCACTAGATTGGCTTGATAAATACATTTGATACATTCGGAATTGAGTAAGTAATAAAGGTTTGAGGCCAAGAGAGATATATCTTGGTTCAAAATGGCATATATAACACTAACTTGATCCAATAAACACTGTTTTCTGAATTATTACTATCTCCACTTCTCATATTTCATTCATAAGCCCAATAAATGTAGTTTTCCACCCCAAATGAGTCATTGAAAACCATAGAAGCTATTAAACTCATTAAACTTGATATTTTCCTTTGTAAAGCCCATAACTCATAAATATACTACCACAATACATACTTGTCTTCCTTTCTCTCCAGAATTGAGCTAAATGCCCTATTAAACCCTATTAACATTTGGTTCCCCTCTTAAATGACCTTACTTGACCCAAAATACACAAAATGACTGCATGATCAATCTCAGTCAATCTTTATTATTTACACAATTACTTAAAATGCATTCAAAAATTACCAAACTCAAAATACTCAACTAAAATTCATGAAATCTTATAGGAAATTC
The DNA here is from genome assembly GCA_029747015.1 of Carnegiea gigantea. Classification (NCBI taxonomy): domain Eukaryota; kingdom Viridiplantae; phylum Streptophyta; class Magnoliopsida; order Caryophyllales; family Cactaceae; genus Carnegiea; species Carnegiea gigantea. The sequence goes on from JAKOGI010000170.1 coordinate 322,533, forward strand.
AAAATAACATGAAAAAGCTATAGCAAATTTTTCAGAATTTTCCTCCAAGTATACGCCGCCCAGAAATTGTAATACCAGCCCGATTTGCACCAAAGCAGGTCAGTTCACTTCAAAAATTCATAACTTTCACCTTGACCTCAAATGGAGACCTAACATCCCAACATGGAAAGATTAAGAAGTCCTAAAAAAATTTCATTTGCAGCACAAAACATGATTCCCACAATAGAGTTTCCAAAATGGGGTTCCCTAATAGGGCCTAGAACACAAGTGTGTCAGTTTTAGTCGAACCTGCACAGTTCTAGCAAAATAGCCATAACTTTTTTTCCACAGAACTCGGATTAAGGTGATTCAAAATGCATTTGAAAGATAACACACTGACCTATCTACCCATCAAAAATAATAATTTTCCAGTAGGCCGATCATTACCAGTTTAATCTCAAAATCACCCATATTTTCTGTCATTTCACTGTTTTTGCTTTTTCCTCTTTTTTTTATGTAAATCCTCACTTGAAATCATTCCAAATCACCAAAACATCATCATAATCATCAATAAGACCAAAGATTATGAAATCATATACAAAATAATATAAATCCATCACTTAACTTAAGCTAACTTGATCATGACAAATCCTAACCCTAACATGCTTTAAGCTCAATTCCACCATGATTAACATCCCCAAAGTGAATAGAATTGCATGATAACATCTACTTTGATCTCAAGAGCATGAATCATGACTAAAATAGTCATAAAACCAAAAATACATCATTCACAACATTAAATCCACTTTTTGTATCAAAGATAACAACAAGCAAGTAAAACAAGCCCAAACTCATACTTGCTTAATTTTAACTCACTTGATCATGTTCTTAATCAAATATCCATAACATCTCTAAACCCAATAAAAATTGCATAATAATTATCAATTTGATCATATAAACAATAATCATAACTAAAATAACTCCAAAAACTCAAAATAGAACAAGTTAGGGTTTTGGGTATACCTTACTTTAGGCTTAAATTAGAGGGAGGAGGGGGCTATTTTGAGTGATTTTGGTGGTTGGATATGATAGTTGGCAGCAAGAGAAAGTCAGGGCAGTCGTGACGTGGTCGGAAACCACCAAAAATGATGGCACAAGGGACAGCAGCTGCTACCCCTATTTCCTACAGAGAGAGTGAGGTAGAGAGAGAAAAGAGAGAAGAGGAATGTGTGTATCAATGTTTTACTTGGTTAAGAATGAATGGAAAATTACTTGGCTGATTTTTTAAGCCTCCAAAAATATATTTTTGCTAATTAATATTAGGCACAAATGATAACATTTAACTTAATTTAATTACACCAAAATTTTCGAGTCAAAATTTGATCCTAATGGAATTGGGCTATAATTTGGGCCCAATGAATTGGGCCAAAATAAATGAATTCGAGCCCAAGTTTTTGCATAACTAAAACTTAAAATTTTGTGGCATTATGGAAAAAAATTTAATGCTCAATCATAATTATCGAGGCCTACTATCGATTCATCTGAAATTTAATCAATCAACGAAACTTGAATCAACAATCAATAAAACTTGAATTGCAAAATGGGACCCAAATAAAATATCCTCAAATCGAGATGATTAAATACGATAAATGAAAGTAGAAAATTTAAATGACATAAGGTAAGTCGGTAAATATATAAATTGAGTGTAGTTGAATTAATAAACATGATTTGGTTAAACAAATAACCATGAGTGATTAAATCAATAAACATGATTAATGAAATGAATAATCATGATTAATTAAACAAATAAATATGATTTTAATAAATAAATATGGGTTACGGTTATGTTATTACGGTCTTCCCCCTTTAAAGAGTTTCGTTCTCGAAACTTATGATTTTGATCAAGTATGCAATGCCACCTCAAGTATGGATAGTTGGTTTTCACTTTTTCCTTCCAAAAAGATATGATTAGCTCAAAGTGCATAGCTGCTTAGTCCTGCAGTCGAGTATCTAGATCCTCAGTGACTTCACTGACTCGATTACTTTGGTTCATAATTGATATTCTCTTCAAAAGAAAAACTTGTTACTGCAAAGGATGTACTCTACTCTACTGGTTCTCTGTCTTGACCACTAATAAGCATGGAAACCATTGCATTTCCTAATAAGTACTCTGATACTGACTCATAAAGGCCAATGTAATGAGGACTCAAATATCTCTAATATCTAGTCTCTTGACATCCTTGACTAGAGAAACCCTTTGGAATACTTTATATCTCATCTAAACTTTGATTGTCTCCTTCTTTGGTCAAAATGACTATATGATTCTTGTGTATCCTTGTGTCACCTTAGCATGTACTTGAATTGTCTCATTATTCTCAATCCTTTTTCTAGCTTACTCTAACACCACTAAACATTGTTTGAGATTATGCCCTTGTCAAAAAGTCCTTATATGATGTTCTTAATGTATTACATGATCTTGTCTCATTAGACTAGTCTAAGATGTACTCTAAGTCTGAATTAGACGATAGAATAAACATGGTCAGAGATGAAAATGATGGAATTAGCAATCAAGTGTGTCATTAGGAACAAAAGAAATAAACAATGAGACTAGAAAAGATTTATAAAGGAGGGATTAACATGATGTGGTTGGAATAAAGATAACCATAAGTGTATTATGAATTCTAAAATATAATGTCACAAGAATTGTGGTTTATAAAAATGGATTATAAAGGGCCAATAAATAATTAGCTAAGGAGAAAGATAGCCTAGTTATACTCGGATTTAACTGATGAATTGAAAACAAGATGACCAGCAACGGAGCTTCAACTAGGTGACTTTATAGCTACAAGCAACAAGATAAGTGCAATAGATAGATGGGACAAGCAATGTGCAATAAATAGATAGATAGATTAGATAAGCAAAGTGTAATAGATAGACAAATAGATTGGACAAGCAAGGTGTAATGGATAGATAAATAGATTGGACGAGCAAAGTACCAATGGATAGATAAATATATTGAGCAAGCTACAACAGGAACATACCTTTTACTCCTATGAAGCCAATTCAAGTACAATAATAAGATTAAATAAAGAATGCAGAAGTTCATTTATCAGAAGGTAAGATATATGTGTGGAAGTTGAATTTCAAAATAAAGAGGGTAAGGAAATTATGATAATCGCAATCATCCACACCAATGAGAGTTGAATTATATTATGAATTCAAAACAAATTATATGAGCTTATCATTATGAATAAATGAGATGTAAGGTAGATGTGTGAATATGCTCTCAGCGGAATGAACTACAGCTCATGATCATGAAATAAAGATAGTGAAGGTCGAGAGCACTGGAATGTTGACAGCCATATAAAGTCGAACAAAAATGTATTGCACATTTAACAATGAGTTTGCAAAGACATGGAAGATCACACTAATAGGAAATATTGGGTTGAAATGCAAGGGAGATTAAACAATATTAGATAGTATCAAGTTTTGAAGATAAGATAAGCAAACAATTACAAGAATTACTATAAATGGGTATTCTCGCAAAAGATAAACTATGGTTGCATGGTTGAGGTGTGATATCCGGACCTCAAATCATTCGTGGAAAAGACATTTATTATTAGCAGTTAATCCCATGAATCATCTATTAAAGATATAGGGCACTTGTTTTTGATAGTGATCTTGTTTAACTCTCTATATGCAGTACACAACTATAAGGTTCTGCCTTCCTTCTTCACACATATAAAACTAGGTTTCCCACGATGACACACTTGGTCAAATAACTCCATTCTATAACAACTCATCTTACTAAATCTTTAGTTCTTTGAACTCTACTGGGGGTCATATGATAGGAGCTCTGAAAATGGATTGAGTAGCTAGAACTAGGTTGATATGAAAATTAATGTTTCTTGGGGAAAAACAGTCCTGAAAATTCTCAGATGAAACATCTTTAAAATCACAAACTGTAATTATGGATATATATATAGTAAGTGTGGTTGGTATATCACTAATATTCAATGCGTTATTGACACGATAACTCACTTGCTTGCACCGTGTAATTAGGGTAGAAATAGGATTTTTCTTCCCTCGGTCCATAGAAACACACGTCTAGTCTTTTCTCATTTCTCAAACTAACCTAAAGATCTTTACAAGTCATGTTCTATAAGTACACAGTCAGTTTATACCCATAATGATAACAAGGTCTGCCAATTAAGCGGAATTGAATGCCCAATGAATATGGTTCCAATAATACCAATAGAGGCATATTTATAAAAGATAACACATTCAACCGTCTACTAGTCTTAGTAAATTTAAATGACAAGGGAACAATCTAAAGTGCAAAGAGATGTAACCATATTGTGAACTCTTGTAAAGATATTTCTGTATTGGTTATAAAAGACCGACATGTAAGCTGAATGAATGAAAGGATGAAGAATCGTAATGAAAGAGGTAAGGCATATAAGTGACCTACATATACAAGACATGCAGTTTATTCATAATGGTCATGATAGTAAAGTAAATAAACGATGTTATGAAGTTAAGAGGGAGCATTAAGTACTGGAGGTGAAGAAATCTAACAGATTACCAAAGAGGCATTTAAAAAGTCATACGATACCCGTATATGAGTAAAATTACGAAGATGAAGGTCAACACCACCAGAAGGAAAACTTTATTCATCTGGTGTTTGAAAGGCCAATACGTCAAGATGAAGGAGGCAGTCTTATGACTGAACATGATGGCATCCATCAATAACACATTCTGCAGTAAATGGAAGTCTTAGGTAGGCATATAATCTCCGAAACTGCTGACAGATGAAAATAGCACAAATTGTTGTTTATGATTAATAAGATAAGTTGTACTGGTAAAGAAAGGATTGCCAAAATAACTTGAGTAATGACATGCAGTTAAGGCCATAGAGTAGTATGCCAACATAATGTTATGATGCTATAGAAACACGAACAATACGAATACATTTAATTGCTGAAAAGGCGCTCAATGACTGGGTCTGAATTAATGTTTGTGCTAAAAATTTGTCATTTTTACGATACTTTTACGCCTGACTTATGCTCGTTATAATAATTATTTCTAGGTTTTTATTTAATTTAATTTTGTTTTGTAGATTTTGAACAAAATGAGAATAAATGTGGAAAAGTACGGGAAAATGATGGAAATGCCGAAAATGAAGCATTAGGCTAGATTGACTCAAACCCGACACAAAAGTCCTTAGCCCATTGCTTTTATAACCCATCAGAAAAAAAGGGAAATTAAATTGGAATAAAATCTCCCCCACCTTATGCGTGCCTCATGTGACCCGTTACCGCCCTCTTTTAATTCTCATTTTCTCCCCCTCTCTCGATTTTCAGCCTGAAGAAACTAAAAATCTGACCCCCTTCTCCTTCATCTCACTTCATCATCTTCATCCATCTTTCATCCTCACCATCTTCACTCATCACCAACATCCTTTCAACCATCTTGCGTGCGCCCACCACACCAAATCACCTCCCTCACTGCTAGATCATCTCCATCGTCATCAACATCGACCAAGCACGCGATTACACATCAACGGCCAAGATTGAAGGAAGGGAGCTATAAATCAAGCTAGCGGCGATTGAAGCGAGGTGATAGGTTTAATTAGGTATCAATTAGGTTTTAGTTTTAAGTTTTTAAGTTTTAATTCGAATTTTCGATAATTATTAGGGTTTTGATTTTCGAGTTTCATTTTGAGGTTAGGAGGTTTTTAGGGTTCAAATAGCTTTAATTTTTGAGTTTTCAAACTTGAATTTCATAGAAGTCTTTTATTTTTTAGAGTTAGGGTTTTACAAATTCGGTTAGGGTTTGATGTTAGTTTGGGTTTTGGTTTCAAATTCCATGTAATTTTGCTACTCTTTCGTGTTTCCTAGTTGTAATTCGCGATTTTAGTTTGTTTTTGTAAGATTTGGATGTGGGTTTGGTTAATTTCAGTCATCCCCTCCCTTGCCTTCATCCCGATGCACATGGCTGCGACATTTTCGCCATTATTAGCAATGGGTGAAGCGTGTTTCTGGTTCTCTGGGCCATGGACGTCCGAATTAGAACCTCCTCTTATTCTTGTTTGTGATGCTTGTTATCTTTCATCTATTTTTGATTTTGAATCCCTCTCCCCTATTACTCAATATGCAGTTTCTGTTATTTTGATTAAGTTCTAATTATAATTTGATTAAGTTCTGATTTAGTTTAGTTAATACCAATTACTGATTCTGGGTTGGAAACTTGCAAGCTTGATTTTGATTTTAGATTGTTCCTGGTTTGTGTGTTTGGTTATTCTAGCTAAAAAATTTTGTATTTTCCCCTCCCCTACTTTGGTCCTAAGGTCAGTTCTGCTTAAGGTAGTGTTAATGGTGTTAATGGAGGTGTTGAAGTTTTAAAGGTGTTTCATTGTTCTGTGGCTTGATTTGGTTCTCATTTAATGCTCACTTTAAATTTGGCCTAATTATTTTCATGGATTTATAATCTTGATTATGTTTGTGTCTGGATTCTCTTTTTGTTTCTAGTAGTATTGGATAATAGAGCTTGTTCTTATTTCCAGTTTAAGAGGTTTAGTTTAGATTTTCATTATGTTGGATTATGGATTGTGTTTGATCTTTGGATTATATTGGTCTTGATTATGTTGAGTATTAGATTTATTCCTTTTAAGTGGTTGAGTTTGGTTTTGATGTTTCATCTAGGTTAGAGAATATTAGAGTTTGCAAATAATTAGGGATTATTTAGAATTTGATCCATAATTTCAGTTGTTTATTGTTTTCCTTATTTCAGAATGATGCTAGTTTAGTTATTTTTTTCGCATTCAGTGTCTTAATCTCTTCCATCGTCCCCGTGGAGATAACTCTCAAGTACTGCAATGTCAGTCAAATACTTGCGGCACTACATTTATCACTCAAAGTTACCTAATAAGCAACCAAAGGCTTTATAAGCAATAAATGACAGTGCCCAAATAGAAGCAAGGAGTTAAAGTAGGTGACGGTAAAAATATAAACATAGTGGTAACTGAACTATAAGTAGAATGGATTGAATATGCTTAGGAAGAACTGCAAATCACACAGTAACGCACATCGGGGTCATTATAGGCTCCATTATGGAAACAGAGAATTAAATGATTATGATTGTCAGGGTTTGAATTGCCTATAAGAAAGGTTGCTCAGGTGTGTTTAAAGAACTTCCCACAGACCACACATGAGATTTTCCATAAACACTCCATTACAAATCAAGAGAGTGTTAGTGGCAAAGAAATGATGCCTCTAAACAATTCAAGGTAACTGGGGCAGAAATAAGTCAATGACAGGAAGTAATGGGAGCATTGATGAGGTAAGGTCCTAATGTTAAGAATGGCAGCTTAATCTTACTCGGACCACCTGTATAATGCCAAGTAGTATGCCATAAGCTGCTAATTGTTATCACCATATATAAGCTCTCATTGTAAGGTTCATCTCATACTAGTTCATCTCAAAGATATTACCCCACAAGGCATTTCCTCATCTAGAAGTTTACATCTAACTTAGACACTATATTAATCCCTTAATAAGTTGCAAGTGGCATCCCCACGTCGGATTTCAGCCATCACTGTACCCAAGATCAGGTATATTAACACACCTCAATAAAACTCTCAAATCCTGGGGTAAAAAGGACAGAGGTCCGCCTGAAAACTGAGTAAAACCCTGGCTTAAAGTCTTACAATAGATACCTGAAATGGAGAGAAACACTTCAATAGTTCAACGGCTACATACCGGAGTTCATAACTCATCGGGTCACACACTTAGAGTGTACGATTGTAAAAATTTAAATAAATGAGAGAAATGAAACATACAATACAGCTCCCAGATAAATGAGAGCATGCCTCACTAACAGGTAACCCAAATGGTTCCACACTCTACCTCGCTAATGCTCGAATATCAGAATATTACCAAATGATTGGGTCACCCAAATGGCAATGGTTCCTCCTTATACGCCCATACATATGAACTTATAGTCAATAACTCATTTAACTGGTCCAACATAACTCATACACACCTTGATAGCTAATTCATAAACACTTGATAGCTCACAGTGGCCCTTAAAACCTTAGCTCTGATGCCAAATTTGTAACGCCCCCAAAATACTAATGACATGATTTATAGAAAACTGTAGCGGAAGACTTAATGATAGAAGGTGCTATTGCCGTTCTGATAAGGACAAGGCTCACTGAAATTATTTAATCTTGTAACTCATGTTCAAATCACAATATCTATTAGACTGAAACACTCTAAGACCAAAGTCCATAATAGTTCAACTTTAATACAATCGACTTAAACATACCATGTGCTAACCCACTCTCCACACTACACAAGTATATTGAATATAGACCCAACTTGATCCTGAGATCGATCCCAACATTCATGCTATGCTAAATCCACTGTGAGCATCTGATGACTTCCAATAGGGCTTGCTAAATGGAGAAACATATGATACTTCATTACCTAAAATGAAAAACATGAAAAGAATTTTAAAATGTGAACTAAAACTCAGTACATGCATTCCTGTATTATAAAATGGGAATAGAAACACTGTTGATGGGTACCCGCCTTGACAATTCATTTAGTTCGCAATAACAATGAAAATGAAAGTAAAATGAAATTGAATTGCTCATTATTATCTGGATGTGAACCCCTTGCAATGATATGATCTATACACAGGTGTACACCTGCTAATTCAATCAAGAGTTGGCCGGAAGTTGTGTGGGTAAATGATGGGCTAACACCTTATAGATGATAACTGACAGGGTCAGAAGTTAAAGATACAGGCAATGGACGTGCCTTGAGTCTTTAAAAAATGTCATCTAACTTGATAAATATCATCTGTTTCATAAATGTCATCTGACTTGATAAATATGTTCTGACTTGATAACACTTATGCATAACGGGAAATGATAACTAAGCCTTGACTCTGTTTTATGAATGTCACTACAGATATGTGTAGTCAGTAAATGATACTCACATAACTTGTAATTTTGATAGAAATTCAGTAAGTAACTAATATAACTTGTAAGATAGGTTATGCTATGATAACCTCAAAACTGGATAATTAAAAATAATTAATCTAATATAAAATCAAATAAAAGTAAAATAAACCACAATAAGATAGATGAGATTAAAAAGGAAAAGGCCTTGATAGTGACAAATGGAAGAGTGGTTTTGGCCTTTTCTCAGATAGGTTGTTGAATCGGGTTTAAGGCTTGCTGAGGTATCGCTTGGTTTAAAATAACAGCGAGTGCACTAGGTTGTCTTGATAAATACATTTGATACATTCTGAATTAAGTAGGTAATAATGGTTTGAGGCCAAGCGAGATATATTTTGGTTCAAAATAGCATATATAACACTAACTTGATCTGATAAACACTGTTTTCTGAATAATTATTCTCCCCACTTCTCATATTTCGTTCATAAGCCCAATAAACGTAGTTTTTCACCCCAAATGAGTCATTGAAAACCATAGAAGCTATTAAACTCATTAAACTTGATATTTTCGTTTGTAAAGTCCATAACTCATAAATATACCCCTACAATACATACTTGTCTTCCTTTCTCTCCAGAATTGAGCTAAATGCCCTATTAAACCCCATAAACATTTGTTTCCCCCCTTAAATGACCTTACTTGGGCCAAAATATACAAATGGAGTGCATGATCAATCTCACTCAATCTTTATTATTGCTCTTTACACAATTACTCAAAATGCTTTCAAAAATCATCAAACTCAAAATACACAACCAAAATTCATGAAATCTTATAGGAAATTCAAAAATAATATGAAAAATCTACAGTAAATTTTTCAAAATTTTCCTCCAAGTATACGCTGTATAAAAATTGCAATAGCAGCCCAATTTGCACCAAAGCAGGCCAGTTCACTTCAAAAATTCATAACATTCACCTTGACCTCAAATAGAGACCTAACACCCCAATATGGAAAGATTAAGAAGTCCAAAAAACTTTTATTTACAACACAAAACATGATTCCCACAATAGAGTTCCCAAAATTTGGTTAGAACACAAGTGTGTCAGTTTCGATTGAACCTGTGCAGTTCCAGCAAATCAGTCATTACTTTTTCCCCAGAACTTCGATTGAGGCGATTAAAAAGGCATTTGAAAAATAACACACTGACCTATCTACCTATGAAAAATCATAATTTTTTCGTTGGCTGATCATTACCACCTTAATCTTAAAATGACCCCTATTTTATGCCATTTTCAACCCTCACTGTTTTTACTGTCTCCGCTTTTTCACATAAATCCTCATTTGAAATCATACCAAATCACCAAATACATCATCATAATCATCAATAAGACTAAAGATTATAAAATTATATACAAAACAATACAAATCCATCACTTAACTTAGGCTATCTTGATCATGACAAACCCTAACCCTAGCATGCTTCAAGCTCAATTCTGCCATGATCAGCATCCCCAAAGTCAATAGAATATGTACGATAACATCTACTTTGATCTCAAGACATGAATCATAACTAAAACAATCATAAAACCAAAAATACATCATTCACAACATTAAATCCACTTTTTGCATCAAAGATCACAAGCAGCAAGTAAAACAAGCTCGAACTCATGCTTGCTTAATTTCAACTCACTTGATCATGTTCTTGATCAAATACCCATAGCTCAAACATCTCTAAACTCAATAAAAATTGCATAATAACTATCAATTTGATCATATATACAATAATTATAACTAAAACAACTCTAAAAACTCAAAATAGAACAAGTTAGGGTTTTGGTTATAGCTTACTATAGGCTTGAATTAGAAGGAGAAGAGGGCTGTTTTGAGTGATTTTGGTGGTTGGACATGATAGCTAGTAGTAAGGGGAAGTCCGGACAGTTAGGATGTGGTCGAAAAAGTGGCCAAAAGCCACAAAAAATAGCGGCACAAGGGGCAGTAGCTGCTGCCCTTGTTTCCTACAGAAAGAGTGAGGTAAAGAGAGGAAAGAGAGAAGAGGAATGTATGTATGAGTGTTTTACTTGCTTAAGAATGAGTGGAAAATTACTTGACTGATTTTTTAAGCCTCCAAAATATCTTTTTACTAATTAAAATTAGGCACAAATGATGGTAATTGGCTTAATTTAATTGCACCAAAAATTTTTAGGGCAAAATTTGAGCCCAATGGAATTGGACTATAAGTTGGACCCAATGAATTGGCCAAAATAAATGACTTTGGGCCCAAGTTTTTGCTTAGCTAAAACTTAAAATTTTGTGACGTTCTGAAAAAAAATTTAACGCTCAATCATAATTATCGAGGCCTACTATCGACTCATCTAAAATTTAATCAATCAACGAAACTTGAGTTAACAATCAATGAAGCTCGAATTGCGAATTGGAATTGAAATGAAATATCCCCAATTGGGATGATTAAATACGATAAATGAAAGCATAAAATTTAAATGGTAATCCTTTGCACACATGGTATGAAACATGTGCAATAACATTATCTCCTTTCGCATGGAGCGTATGTCTTTTAGTCCTCAAGCAAAATGTTATACAAATGATATTTGGGTACCTTATCATCCAAACTAAGCCCCCAATTCTACTCATTAACTTGAACTTACATCGGCCTCTTTGAGGTATACTAGGTAAAATTCCTTTTTACCTATACATTGTAATGACCTTCTGCCATTATCAAGGTGACATTTATAATTTTAAGTTAATAGATTATGATAATTATCCTTGTTATAATTTTTCTTAAAATCTTATCTCATCTCCCATTGATACTTAAATCAATAGGGGTGGTTACCCATGTGAGAGAGCTAACCTGAAGTCTACACCACATACTTTCGCACTCAAGGAGGCATAACAAGCATCCATGAATAAAAGTACGTATCTAAAACATTTTAACAATTAGTGTATGTAAAATAGCTTATTTCATAGCATTAGACAATCACTTGTGAACATTGGGAAAATAATTGGTAAACAACATTCTAAGGTATAGTTGTCTATGAAGATTCTTATAATTTTATGTGCTCAACAAGCACATCCTCTTACCAAGGCTAGCTCCATGGTTCTACATCCATTTTCTTTTTAGGAAAATACTTTATATTCACTCTCTTATTATGCCACCATGCCATTCATCTTATCCAATCCATTTGGTGTTGAAATAATACTCAAGGTTCTTGGTAAATGTAATCACAACTTGTCCCAGTAAATCATTACTGGATAGTGCTATTTGGTCCACCAACCAAATAATCCAAGTACCTATTTAACCAAATAGACTCTTGCACTTTTAAGGAGAGAGCCATAAACATATCTTATAACAAGGTAACACGTGGTTGGTTCCTGCCACTTTAGCACCATTGCTAAGTAGAGAGACTTATCTAGAGGTTCATTTCTCATCTAAACCTGCTATATTCATGGCCATCGCACCCTTTTTTATGCAAGTTGTTGCCTATGTACCAAAAGTGCATATTTGGTGTTTTCTTTTGGTACCTCATATGTTGCAACCATGGAGGATCATGATGAAGGTCATACCTAAGAGCTACCTAAGTCCAAGGAAGTCCAGGAGATCCTCCAAGTCATGAGGGGTCACCTAGAAGGCTAAGATAGCTACTGCCTGGGGCTGCCCAGCATGAGTAGTAATTTTCTAACCATGGTTGCCTAACCAATGGGTGACTTAGGTCTATTTTTTACCTTGGCATTTTAAATTAAGAAATTAACTTTTTCTAATAAAGTAAATTTCAACTCATTAGGACTTTATTTTCCCCTTCAAATCATTCTCCAAAGCCAAACTATCCAAGCTACCTAGTTAGGCCAAAATGCAACTTGATTTTGTGGATATGTTTTCTCTACCCTTAGACCAACATAGGAACCTGAAAAATTAATTTTTGGGAAAATCTTTGAGTGAAATGTGTAGGTAGCAAAAGGGTTTAAGGCCAAATTCAAAGTAGGCGTGCTAAAAGAAAGGAAGTCCAGAAAGTGTTCTCGTTGTTTCCAGTCGGGGACCACTTGCCTCTCTTAAGACATATCCTTCAAACAGCTGGGTATATGAGGCTCCAATAGGATGTTCCTAAAAATAGACATTTAGCGCTTTCCTATAACATTTGAATGACCAAATTTGGGTAATTAATTTGAAAGGCATGACTGTTAGAAGTTGTAGCTGCCGTTCTAAAAAATAATTGTCAGCAAGTTACTTTTTGCTTTTTGTACTTGCTTTGCTTTTTGATTTCCTCCTTTCCTATAGCTATTTATTTAGCTATTTTCTCCGTTGTTTTAGATTGTATTAGCTTCCTTCATATGTGGGAAAGCTTTAGGATTGAACTCACTTGATTATGGAATGAATTGGTTGAGCTTAAACTCCCTCAAACTTTTATCTCTTGCAAATCTCTAGTTTGGCTCACTAGAGTGGTGATTAAGAGCCTTTTAGGATCTTTTGAATGGTAATATCTTATCTCACTAAATCTAAAGGGTGATCTTTACGAATATTGGCGGTGCTATCTTATCTAAGAACCTTAGTTATCTTTTATTCATTCATTATTTGGTAGCAAACCGTAGCTCATTGCTTTCTCTCTTTACTACTTGAGATCTCTTCTTTATTCTTCGTCTTTAAGGACTTAGAATTGGTATAAGAGCTTAGCCTACCCTCTTGTCTAAAGCTTCCAACCCCAAACACAGCCCTTTAGCCGATGCATAATCTAACCCATAAAGACCCTGTAGCTGCCTAGATTCAAGCATGACTAGTAGCATAACTTTAGAAGCGAGATCGGAGCAACCAATAAAGTCTAATGGCAAAAAGGATACTCAACTTGAGTATCTAAGAAGGTAGCTAGAGCAAGCAATGAGGAACAACCATAGAGAAATGCAAAGCTTACACTTCACTAATGAGTCCAATGCAGTGGAAGGTGTGTCTGAGAGCAACCCTTTTGTAACAGGTGAAGATGATGAAGAAAGGAGGCCTAGGAGACCAAGGAGAGGCAAGCGAAATCCTGAAGTTTGAAGGTCAACTCAACTCGGATTAGTTCATAGATTGGATAAACACCGTTAAGAGGGTGTTTGGGTATAAAGATGTTCCACATGACAAGAAGGTCGTGCTTGTAGCCTTGAAACTATGTAAGTATAATTCTATTTGGTGGAGTAATGTCTTATCTAAAAGGGCTAGGAAAGGGACGGTTAAGATTAGGTCTTGGACGAAATGAAAGAAAAACTTAAGGCCAAGTTTCCCCCACCCCACTACCTTTAAGACAACTACACTAAGCTCTATAATCTTAGGTAAGAATCTAAGAGTGTGGAGGAATATATTCGTGAATTTGAGAGGCTTGTGATGACTTATGATATTAGGCAGAGTGAGGACCAAATGGTGGTTAGGTACTTGGGAGGCTTGGATGAGTTGATTATAAATATAGTGGAGTTACAATACTACATTACCCTTGATGAGGTTTACTCACTAGCCTGTAAAGTTGAGCTTCAAATGAAAGCCAAGCTTAAGAGAGAACCACTTAAACCTCCTCGAAGAACCTGCCCTTTTAACAAGGGGAGTCTCCCTCTACTCCGAAACCCACAAACACACCCCCTCTCTCTCCCATTCCTAAGACAGACTCGTCAAAACCACCCCTCAACCCATTTAAGAAAAGAAGATGTTATAAGTGTTAAGGATTTAGGCATATTGCTTCAGATTACCCAAATCAAAAGGTCATCACCTTGGTGGAGTACTAAGCGCTTGAAGAAGTCAAATTAAGGGAGGAGGGGAGTGAAAAGGAGGTTCTTCTAATGGAGTTTAAGGAGGAGTGTGTGGAGGAAGCAGATGAAGGAGAGTTACTAATGATTAGAACAACTTTAAGTGGTCTTAAAGGTTCAAATCGAGAAGAACATCGAGAGAACATTTTCCACACTTGTTGTACCATCAATAGGCATATATGTTCTCTCATTATGAATAGCGGAAGTTGTGCTAATGTAGCTTCCTCTACCTTGGTAGAGAAACTTCAACTCAAGGCCAAGCCACACCTATATCCATACTCAATTCAATGACTTAGCCAAGGCAAAGGCCTTCAAGTTTCTTCTCATTGTTTAATCGCTTTATCAATTGGAAAAAGCTATCAAGATGAGTTGTGGTGTGAAGTACTACCCATGGATACTTGTCACATCTTATTGGGAAGGTCGTGGCTATTTAACCGTAGGGTTGTATATGATGGTTACCAAAACATTTACACCCTACTTAAGAATGACCGAGAGATCACCCTTACCCCTTTAGCTCCTTACCAAATCGCATAGCCCAAAACTAAAGAAGAATGTAAGGGATGGGAAATTCTCTCCTTCAACCTACTCTTTTAGCTATGCATCGTGAGTACAAATCACTCAAGAAAATGATAATTTTTGCCCCTCCACAAGAAGAAATCGAAACCCCATTTCATCCCCTAGCATACACCTTCTCAAAGAATACTCCAATGTCTTCGCAGAAGAAATCCCATTTCGCCTAACCCCTCAAAGAACCATACAACACCACATAGACCTCATTCTTGGGGCCATTCTACCCAACAAACTAGCCTATAAAATGAATCCCAAGGACACCTTGGTAATTTAATGACAAATGAAAGAGCTCATGTCCAAGGGATTGGTGTGTGAGAGCTTGAGTTCATGTGCTACGCCCACCCTGCTTGTGCCTAAGAAGGATGGTTATATAAGAATGTGTGTGAATAGACCAGCTATTAATAAAATCATCATCAAATATAGGCAACCCATACCAGGACTTAAGGATATGCTTGATGAACTCTACGGGCCTAAGTTCTCCTTTATAATAGACCTAAGGAGTGGGTACCACCCCGAATCTGGATAAGAGAGGGAGATGA
Organism: Carnegiea gigantea; assembly: GCA_029747015.1. Taxonomy (NCBI): domain Eukaryota; kingdom Viridiplantae; phylum Streptophyta; class Magnoliopsida; order Caryophyllales; family Cactaceae; genus Carnegiea; species Carnegiea gigantea. The sequence goes on from JAKOGI010000170.1 coordinate 338,362, forward strand.
GTGGAAGGCCGCGTTCACAACCAAGGTTGGGCTTTATGAGTGGCTAGTCATACCATTTGGCCACTCTAATACCCCTAGCATGTTCATAAGGCTCATGAATCAGGTATTCAAGCCATTCCTTAGAAAGTTCATGGTGGTCTACTTTGATCATATATTGGTGTTTAGTGAGACCAAGGAGGAGCATTCTGAGCATCTAAAGCAAGTTATGATGGCTCTTAAGCAAACGCAACTATATAAGAATCTCAATAAGTGCTCCTTTTTTACTCTTGAGGTGATGTTTTTGGGTGACATAATTTCTGCCTAAAGGATCTGTGTTGATCAAAGAAAAGTTGATGTAATTAGATCATGGCCCATTCTCACTTCCATCATGATGTTAGGAGTTTTCATGGCCTTGCTTTCGTTTATAGGAGGTTCATATGCCATTTTAGCTCCATGTTTGCCCCATGACTGAGGTGTTGAAGAGAACTAAGTTTATTTGGACACCACAAGTGCAAAATTCATTCGAGGAACCCAAAGATAAGCTCATTAATGCACTGGTTCTAGCACTCCCATGCTTTGACAAGGTGTTTGAGGTTGAGTGCAATGTCTTAGGAGTAGGATAGGAGCGATTTTGATCGAAGAAGGAAGATCCCTTGCTTATTTTAGTGAAAAGCTAAGTGAGTCGAGGTGGAGGTATTCAGCGTATGACATACAGTTCTTTGTTATCATCTGGGCACTTGAGCATTGGACTGATTACTTGATTACTAATGAGTTTATCTTACATTCGGACCATGAGGCTCTCAAGTACATCCAAGTGCAACACAAGTTGGATTCTAGACACGTCAAGTGGGTTGAATACTTATAATCTTTCCACTTTGTTATCAAGCACAAGTCCAGGAAACTTAACCAAGGTGTAGATGCATTGTCACGGGGACAACTCCTTTATTTCAACTTAACTCTTATGTTCTTGGGTTTGAGCATCTCAAGTCCTTATACAAGGGTGATTCAGACTTTGGTGATCTATTTAAATCTTTTTAAGCTCGACTAAAGAGGGATTTCATGCTTTAAGGAGGTTATTGCTTAAAGGGAATAAGATTATGTGTGCCTAATTGTGAACCTGTGAGCTCACCCTTAGGGAAGTTCATGGAGGGTCCTTGGTGGGACATTTTGGTGAAGATAAGACCTAATTTGATGGCCATAGAGCATTACTATTGGCCTAACATGCTCAAGGATATTTAAGACATTATCAAGAGGTGCTCAACATGCCAAATGGCCAAAAGCCACTCTCTCCCTCATGGAATGTACACACCACTTCTTATTCCTTAAGGACCGTGGTTGGATGTTAGCATGGACTTTATGCTAGGCCTTCCATGAACCCAACGTAACAAAGACTCAATCATGATGGTGGTTAATAGGTTTTCTAAGATAGCGCACTTCCTCCCTTACCACAAGCCAAATGATGCATGACATGTGATCGATTTATACTTCAACAGGGTGGTGAGACATCGTAGCATTCCCCTTTCCATTGTGTCTGATAATGCCTCAAATTCCTTAGTCACTTTTGGATCACCTCGTTGAGGAAATTGGGCTCTTAGTTGAAGTTTAGTACATCTTCCTACCCCCTAACGGATGGCTAAACAAAGGTGGTGAGCCATACTATAAGGGCTTTACTAAGGGTCCTAGTCAAGAAGGACTTGAAAGCTTGGGACTTACTTCTTTCCCATGCTGAGCTTGCCTACAATTGTGCTCCAAGTAGAACTACTAATGAATCCCCATTCATGGTAGTTTATAGGCAAAACCCCCTTGGCCCTTTAACCTTATCCCAATTCAACAAGGGGAGAAGATGAACATCGAAGCTCACAAGAGAGTGAACGAGAGGGCCGAAGATCAAATTGAGAAGGCAAATGAGCGCTACCAAGATTAAACCAATAAGCATCACAAGCGAGCCTTGTTTAAACCAGGTGATCTAGTGTAGGTGCACCTTCAAAAGGAGAGATTTACTTTCAAAACGAAGTCCAAATTAATGCCTAGAGCCAACGGTTCATTTTGAGGTTATGAAGGTCAATGACAATGCTTATAAGATGGATTACTCAGGTGATTATGGAGTTTCTTGCACCTTCAATTTAGTGGATCTCAAGCCTTAGTATGAAGATGATCTCCTTTAGAATTTGAGGGCAAATTCTTTTCAACAAGGGGATAATGATGTACCCATGGAGGATAAGGATGAAGGTCATATCTAAGAGCTATCCAAGTCTAAGGAAGTCCAAGAGATCCTGCAAGTCATGAGGAACCACCTAGAGGGCCAAGGCAGCTATTGCTCGAGATCGCCCACCATGAGCAGTAAATTTCGAACTTGGATTGCCTAATCAATGGGTGACTTAGGTCCATTATTTTACCTTGGTCTTTTATTTCAAGAAGTTAGCTTTATAATAAAGTAAATTTTAAGTACTTAGGACTTATTTTCCCTTTCAAATCAGTCTCCAAAGCTAAATTGTCCAGGCTGCCTAGTTGGGCTAGAATGTAACCCAGTTCTGTGGATCCATTTTGTCTAACCTTAAACCAACTTAGGAACCTAAAAACTTAATTTTTGGGAACCTTTTTAAATGAAATTTATAGGTAGTAAGAGATTTCCAAGCTAATTTCAAACTAGGGGTGCCAAAAGAGAGGATGTTTAGAAAGTGTGCTGGATATTTCCAACAGGGGACCACATGCCTTTCTCAACGCATATCTTTCAAGCAGCTGGGATCTGAGGCTCCAAGAGCACTTGCTGAAAATAGACATTTACAGCTTTCCTATAGCTTTTAAATGACGTAATTTGGATTAGTAGTTTAGAAGATATGACTGTTGGAAGCTGTCGCTGGAGTTCTGGAAAGTAATTATGAATGGGTTACTTTTTGCTTGTTCTACTTGCTTTGCTTTTTGTTCACCCCTTTCCTATGGCCATTTGTTTAGCTATTTTCCAACTTGTTTTAGATTCTATTATCTACCTTTATATGTGGGAAAGCTTTAGGGTTGAACTCATTTGATTATGGAATGAAGTGGTTAAGTTCAAACTCCCTCAGACATTTATCTCTTCCTTATCTCTAGTTTAGCCCACTAGAGTTGTGATTAAGAGCTTTTTATGATCTTTTAAGAGGGGCTATCTTATCACCGTAGTTCTAAAGGCTGAGCTCTAAGATTCTTGGTGGTGATATCTTATGTAAGAACCTTAGTTATCTTTTTTTTGTTTGTTATTTACTAGCAAACTATAGCTCCCTTCTTTCTCTTCTCTTTGCTACTTGAGATTGGTTCTTTGTTCTTCATCTTTGAGGACTTAGAAGTGCATCATCATGTCTTATTTACCTACCACTCTATTAGTCTCAGGTCTATTTGATATGCATTTAAATATACCAAGTCCAGTATAAACCATACCATGTACTACACTTTTAACGACACTTAACAAAGTAAGTTTTGTCGATTAGTCCTTTGCTAACAGAGTGTCGACACATTTTATTATAAGACCTCACCTTTTTTAATGTGAGTACTAAGGGTCATAGTTGTGCGTACTAGATCATTCAAATTCCTTTTGATGTTATTCTCTTGAGGAAAAAGAATAACCTCTTTGAATATTCTCTCAAAAACTCTATTTCAAGAGTATATGCTACTTAACCTATATTATTCATCTCAAAGTTACATAATGACATAGCCTTTTGCCTTACTTATAAGTCTAGAGCATTCTAGCTATTAGTAAGTCATCCACATATAATTAATCAACTACAAAATTGCTTTTGGATATTTTGGTATCTATCATGGTGTAACTATTAGAGATAGCTACACTATGAAAAACAAGTATATCATTTCAGTGAAGATACTTTATGGTCATAATTGACCTTATATGTCCACAACCCTCACATTTGTGACCCTTTTTAGTGGAAATTCACTTAGGTCTCATTTGAGATTGGTATTTACATATGTATATGATGTGACTTTAAGTCCAAACTAGTGATAATAGCCAGATAAAGGGGAAATTAGAATAAAGAACACAATAAAAGGGAAAACTCATTGTAGTTGATCTAATCCTATTGCATGCATCCTTTTTGCAATAAGTTTAGCGTAATGCCAACTATGCCATTGGCCTTACTATTGAAGAACACCTTTGCTCCTAAATAACTTTGTGTAGTTTTAAAAGGCTAACTTGCTCCTCACCTTCATTTACTCCATTTTATTTCCATTTTCTTAATCCACTTGTCCTTAGAAGGATTGAAAAGAGCATCTTAGCTCATTCCATCTTGTAGGAGTGTTATAAAAGGTTTATTTACCTTATTACTGATACGGCTACTACTATGACAGCAATCGCACAGGTGTTGTAGTGTAGTAAAGATATCATTCCCACAAGGACCAATTGCAATATATTGAGTTTTATCCTTCAAAAGTGCTAAGCAAGTAATTTCAATTAAGAGTTAAATAACACTATAACCTATTTGAATAATTCAATCAATTAAAAACATCTAGGGAATTGTTTCACTTTGTAAAGATGTGGATCAGTGCAATATATCATGTACTTGAACTATTATGGGGGGATTGAAAGGTGTGCAATCACATATAGAATTTAATCTTCTTTCGAAACAAATTGAATTGCCTAAGCTAACAAGTCATTCTCTCAAATGCCCTTGTTTAGCCTAAGTTTAAGATCTTTGATTGCTAAAAGTCATCTTAACAAGTGAATCTCTTTTAGGTATTGCTAAATCAAGTTCTATCTCGTCAATCAAATAGCAAGTCTCACCTTTCAATCCTTCACTTAACTATTTAGAATTAGCGAATGAATTTGGCCAAAATTCAAACACAACAATTACACACAAGGTAGAATTCATCCTATCCCAATCAAGAACAAGAACAATTAGATGAAAATGAAATATTCCAATATCAATACTTGGCTAACAATCCCTAGATTAAGAAAACTACTCATACATATTCAAATCAACAAAACCAAACAGAGTTTTGAGAGAACAAAACTTAGCACAATTGGAGATCCTTCAAGGTTTTCCCAACTTCACAAAGGCTCTAAAACATCAAGCAATTCTTCAACACTCACACTCAAAACTACTAAAAATCTAAACTAAGCTAGAAAATATGGAAAAGGAATGAAAAGCTAAAGAGAATAATTCTCTTCTTTGCTATGTTATGCGCTTCTTGCTGTGAAAATGACCTTATTTATAGAGAAACATAATCAACCTCAGCAACAAGTGGGGCAAAACGAATAGGCTAGCAGTTTTTCGTTAACCACAGATCGTGGCCTTCATCACTGACAGTTCGTGGAGAGCTCTATCTCGATGATCTTCTATTCTTTCTTCCTTCTACGGCATGGTGGCTTGGGGGTTTTCATGGGGAGTCAAATTACACTTAATTATGGTCAACTTTGGGCAAAATGGTCCAAAAACCTACAAAACACATAAATGAACCATACCTAAGTGGAAAACCAAAAAAGGAGTATAAACTATAACATAAAGCACATAATTCTCTCCAAAAACGACACAAAATAATCTCAAAATGATATGCACTTTAGGCACTTATCAACTTTTCCCATGCTTAGACCATTGCTTGTCCCCAAGCAATCATGAAACTAAGGCTAAAGATAGGAATAACCTCCTCAGGAAGACATCAATAGCCACATCAATAGGCAAATCAACCTAAGAAGCTCGACTTAAAAGTGATAAAAAATTTACAAACAGATCTAAGGAGGAAATTTTTAAAAAAAGGGTAAGAACCATCACATCAAAATATTAAATCAATTACTCAAATCAACTTGAACAATCATATTGGCATATTATAAGAAGTAGAGCCTAGAAGAACAAATAGAACCTCACCTTAGAGGTGAGGCACTCATCACTATGTGTTTAAAAATAAAATGCAATTCTCTCAATCCCATTCCGTAGAGCCAAATCAACCATAAGTTTGATGAGACTCTCTAATTTTCCACCACTATAATACAAAATACACATGGCAATCATAAGGACTTTTAAGGGTTATAACGGGGCAAATGGGTAAAGGTGAGGAGGGAACAAACATTTTAGGTTTTGTGGAGCTAAAAACCAAAGACTAAGAGCATAAACCATCATCTCCCAACTAAATTATACTCCTTAAAATATCAACAACATTCCTAAGTGATGTCACAAGAAAAAGTGCCTAATATAAAACCAATGCCAATATCCTCTTATTGCATCATTTTTCTTCTTTTTTTGGTCTTTTTTTCCCTTTGTATTTGTTTTTCTCTTTGTTTTTTTTTCAATACATACACATTTTTTTCTACACAACCTTGGTGTGCCTTGAGTTCTTTTCACTTTCTTTTTTCAAGGAGGATAATAGCGAAGAAAACTATGCATTTTCAACTCTTTTCTTACAGCTCACAAAACATGACCCAATTGACTTTAACGGAAAAAATAAAGCATGAATCCATTATCATATCCAACCAAACCAGAAAAAGGTTATTATCCACAAACTACTCCCAATCAACTATGAAAATTCTATAGTCTTGGCTAAGAAAGGGTAAGACATATGTGTTTAGCCAAAGATAATAATACAACTCATAAAAAAATCAGTAAAGGCTCAAAGAGGTAGCAAGGAGTAAATTATTCACATAAAGGTGTCTATTTGGTCAATGTAGCTTATAAAGTCAAAGAATACCTCAATCATGTTGCCTAAATGTCCATGCTAAATGTGGTCTTAAACAAGAGTTAAAGCAAGTTGTAGAGATTTAAATCTAGGAAGAGTTAGGCATATGAAAAGATATATGAGACTAGGTTGATGAATTAGTCTATTTTGGCTTAAAATCTCACAGGACAAGGCTCATCTAGCTCTTAGAATTTCATATGACAAATACTGATGCCAAGAATCATTAAGCAAGCAACTCATATCTAATGTGAAGGCCAAAACATGAAGCATAATTTAAAAACTCTTTAACAAACATCTTATTCACAAATGGGCTAAACAAAAAGGGTCAAAATAGGCAAAAGAAAGTGACTTACTAAAGACTCATCATCAGAGGATTTATGGGCTTTTTCTTTTCGTTTTTTGATTTCTTTCATTTATGATTTTTTTATTTTTTTGTTGCCTTTGTTGCAACTAAAAACTAAACGGTGTCAAAACAAAACTAAAATGAAGAAAGAAACCTAGAAAACTAAATGATCAACCTAAAAATGCAAATTAAACACAAAAAAACACACAAATTATCACACATCCATAACACATATATGTAAAACTAAAACAATGCCCCCATGCTTGGACAATGCATTGTCCACATTGCAAGCATAAGACTCTAAAAAGGAGGAGCAGAGGGTGGAGGAGAAGAAGGAGGTGAGGTTAAGAAATGTGCCAGTCTCGCCGGGTCTCTAAGCAGCCCTGAAGTCTTGAAAATATATGTTCTGAGAGCCGCAGAGCTTATCATAGTGCTCCTGAACAGAGCCCCAGAGTGAGGCATGCTCAGTTTCTACGTAAGCTTGTAGAGAAGCTTGCTCCTCCTAAATTGACCTAAGGGTAGCATGCAGGTCAGGATAGTCATGAGAGGAGGACGGTTGCAAGGAACTAGAAACCCTAGGGTAAGGAGATGGAGGAGGGGACAGGTCGCGCCAACTCTTCATCACCAAGCAAAAAGGAGAGATTAGCCCAATTTAGAAAAGTGGTACGATCAACATTTTGGAGAAGCATTAGTCGGTTCCGAGGATAAATCCAACAAATACACCGACCATCAACTTTATAAAATTTCATTTGCTCAAAAGCAGGCAAGTTGAACTGCTTCGAACCTGCGGCTCTGTAATCAGGGTTTGGTTCAACTCCAATTAACCTAACAATGAGGGTATTACGACCCCCAATTACAATCCTATGTGCAGAACTAGTGGCTGCACTATACAACTAATTGACCAAGAATGGCCCGGGGTCAATCCGGTCACTTTAAGCAATTATAATTCAGATAGACGAGGTATATTGATGCTATCCTCCCGAGCAAACAAACCACATGCTAGTTAATATTGGGCCACACGAATACAGTGGTTTCGAATAACTGTGCCTTTTGAATTATTAGTGTCATACCGATAATCCCCCAAAAGTTCGTGCCAAAAAGCATTTGGATTAAACTACTTGGGGACATGTCAGTATGGAAGGTTCATACTTGGCGAAAAACCAAATATACTATTGAAGGTACTCAAATTAAGTTCATAAAAATCCCTATTAATATAAAAGAAAAATGTAGCCCTCTTGACAAGAAGGGCCACTCGTGACCTCAACATGCAATGTGCTTAGAAATTCAAGTGTGAGGTCTCGATAGGTGTGGTCCCTAGTTTCTAAAAATTAGCCTATCCTACCCTGAGCAAACAACCAACGAATATCATCCAACAATCCTAAACAATTCAACACATCCTTATCATAATATCTAGTAGTTACCACAACTTTACTACTCAAAGCATTATGTCTAACAATGTGTTCGGGATTAGTTAAACCAAGGGGGTATGGAATGTTAACTCGATTTCTTATGCTAGTTGATGCGCGTGAGCTTTGGGGAGCTCGTTGTAGGGCTTGACTTGAAGTCTCGGCTTCTTGTGCAGTTTTTTCCTTCTTCTTTGGAGCCATAATGGTGTAATATGGATGGGAAACACCTGAAAAACTAAACTAAAAAGAAAATGGTAGGAAAATGCTAGAAAATATAAAACTTGAGAAAAGAGAAGTAAATGGTGAAGAAATATGGAAGAAAACATGGAATTTGGAAGAATAAAAGTGAAAAATAGAGATATAAAAGTTGTAGGTATAGAGATGGGAAGAATGGAAGAGAAAGAAGGCTTAAAAGCGAAAAATAAAGGGAGAAATGGGGTTAAGGGAAAGAAAAGAAGTAAAAAGAGAAGAAATTTAGTGGAATTTGGTGAAAAATTGAAAGTTTAAAGTGAAATGGTTATGGAGATTTTAGAGATAGAATGGAGGGTTTAGAGAGAGAGTGTGTGTCGAGTTTGACGAAGAAGATGAGAAGAATTGGGTCAAGAGGGCTTGAAAACCCTTGACTGCGGATGCGAGGCTCATCACGGACCGTGGTGGTGGCCATGGATGGTTCGTGATCAGCTCTGGTCTCGGCTCTTTTGTATTTTTCTCTCCCTTTTTTGCCTTTTCTTTTTTTTAAAGCCTTCACGAACCTTGATGGGTCCATGGGGGCTCTAAAAACCTCTTATTATTTTTTTCTCTTTTTTTTATATATATTAATCAATTTCTAGTGAAGGTTCTAAAGTCCAAAAAAATAAAAACAATAAAACGGTACAAATGGACGAAAAAAAGGTAAAACAAACACTTGGGTTGCCTCATAAGAAGCGTTCATTTAAGATCAGAAGCTTGAGCTTTCTTTTATTCTGCTTCAGGTTCAATGAAAATGTGGCGTCGTTTTTATGACTAACTACAAAATTGAAAATTTTCAACTGAAGGTACACCTTAGATACTCAGGTTGGAGGTGCTTCTTCATCATCAAATGGCGCCATAGTGAATTGTCACTATACAAGAGAAATCGGTAGCGTGCTCCATCAGACGGACCACTATCATCATGTTCAATCCCAAGATCGAAGTTGAAATCGGTTCCTTCTATAGGAGGTAAAGAAAGAACTTCTTGGCGAACCTGTAATAATCACTCATCGAAGATACATTAGAAATATAGTCGTCAACCTTGGAATGTACCCAAAGTTCGTGTTTCAGAACCATCTGCTAATTGAAGTGAAAAGGGTGTTGGTCGCAATGGTCCTAAATGAAGCTTATAAAACATAGAGTGGGGCATCAAATTGACACTTGCACCAAGGTCATATAGGGCTCTTTCAATTTTCATTTTTCCTGTAACACAAGGGATAGAAAAGCTACTTGGGTTAGAAACCTTAGGTAGAAAGACTGTGGCAATCTCAAAGCTATCATCTTCTATACAAGTTATGGGTTTGCCACCATCGTTTCTCTCCATAATCTTAGCCATGATCACTTCTCTACCCTCCTAAAGTGGTTTGTCCTGGGATCCTCTACCCCTTCTTTCAAGGTAATGCAATTACAATGTTTACGGGGGTTAGATTCGGGTTTACTAGGTAGTCTACCCAGCGATGTGGATGAAGACATAGCTTATTGCACTTAGGCTTCCAACATCTTGTTGTGAGTAGTAAGCACATCAACCTTAGAGGCCAATTGCTTAATGTACTAATCTTGCTCTTGTTGAGCCAAGAACATATTATCCATCATAGATTCTAAGTTAGATTTTTCTTGTTGAGGATAGGGCAGTCGTCGAAAGCCAGGGGCTAATCCAAAATTTGTTTGGGGCACAAGTGGGGCATCAAACTTATAAAAGAAATTGGGGTGATTTCTCCAATCTGGATAATACGTGCCAGAGAAAGGGTCATGTGTTGGTCTAATGTGGTAATTATTCACATAATTAACCTGATCACTTACACCTTAGGTAAAAGGACTACCCACTTGACAATGCTCAGTCAAATGATCAACTGATCCACATATATCACATGGTGGGGAAGGGGATACTTGAACTAATAGAATTGACATTCAAGCGTTCTAACTTTTGAGACATACCATCAACTTTAGAAAAAGTATAGAAATAGCATCTAATTTCAGCTTAGCTCTAACCCGCTTAGGTTAGGCTCTCTCAGACGACCATTGGAAATTGTTAAAGGCCATCTCTTCTATAAGATTGTATGCTTCATCTTCAGTGTTGTTCATAAGGGTACCTCCTGCTACTGCATCAATAGTAGACCTCAATGATTGCGTGACTCTATTATAAATTGTTTGCCCAATCATCCATCTTTGAAGACCACTATGAGCGCATAACTGTAGAAGACCCTTGAATCGCTCCCATGCTTCATAAAGAGTCTCATCTTCCTTTTGAGGGTACTTAGTAATTTGATTCTGCAAGCTTATCGTCTCACTCGGAGGAAAGAACTTGGTAAGAAAGAATTTTGTAAGCTCGTCCCATGTCGTTATGCATCCTAAAGGCAATGAGTGAAGCCACGCTCTGACCTTATCCCTAAGTGAAAAATGAAACAGGCATAAGCGGATGGCATCGGTAGAAACCTCGTTGAGCTTTAGCATATCAAACGCCTCTAAAAAGACTAAAAGGTGTAAGTTTCGATCTTCAAGTAGGGTGCCTCTGAACTAAGATTGCTGTACCATGGATATAAGCGTTGGTTTGATTCGAAAGTTGTTTGCTACTACATTTGGCTAAGTAATGTTTGAGGAAATGCCTTGGACTCCCAGCGTAACAAAATCCCACAGTGGCCTTCTTTGGTCATGTCCTATTCCGGTAATTAGTCAAGAAACTGCTTGAGGCTTGAGTCTTTGCTCTTCTACCCTTAATTTCCTCCTTCTAGACTGAAAAATCCTTTTGATTTTCAGATCGAATTCAAATGGGAAGGGACTTCACATATAAAGGAGAAACCTATAAAATAGGTAACAAAACTGCAAACGCAAATAAAAGATGCACAGAAAATAATAACAAAATGCTTAGTTAATTTCTAAGGGCTAATTCAATATTCATAAATTTGCTCCTCAACAACGGCGCCAAAGATAGGGGCTATAACTATGACTGTAAGTAGACAGGTGTGGTAGCGTAGTAAATATATCGTTCCCACGAGGAGCAATTGTAATCCATTGAGTTTTATCCTTTGAAAGTGCTAGGCAAGCAATTTCAATTAAGAGTTGAATAACACTATAACCAGTTTGAAAAATTCAGTCAATTAAAAATATCTAGGGGATTGTTTCATCTTGTAAAGATGTAGATCAGTGTAGTACATCATGTACTTGAACTATTATTGGGGATTGAAAGGGGTACAATCGTATATAGAACTCAATCTTCTTTCGAAACAAATTGAATTGCCTAAATTAATAAGTCATTCTTTCAAATGCCCTTGTTTAGCCTAAGTTAAAGATCTTTGATCGCTAAAAGTCCTCTTAACAAGCAAATCTCTTTCAAGTAAAGCTAAATCAAGTCTTATCTCGTCAATCAATTAGCAAGTTTCACCTTTTAGTCATTCACTTAACTATTTAGAATTAGCGAATCAATTTGGCCAAAATCCAAACACAATAATCACACACACAAGATAGAATTCAACCAATCCCAATAAATGTAATAGCCCGACCCTAAATCATGTTTATTTATTTAATTAAGTCATGTTATTCATTTTTCACATTCATTTATCTCATCTAGTTGTCTCAGTTGGGAAAATTCATTTTGGACCCTACTTTGCAATTCGAGTTTCATTTACCGAAAAAAAAAATTTCGGAGAAATTGATATTAGGCCTCGATAATTATGATTTAAAAGATTAAATTATTTTTCATGGTATCACATTCAATTTCGAGCTACGGAAAATTTAATCGCGTACGGTTTAATTTTCTTTCGGGCACAAATTAAGCCCAATTTTGGCTCAACAGGTTCCTAACCCATTTGTTTATCAAATTACCATCATTCGGCCTTAATTATTATTAGCAAAAGCTAATTTCTTATGCTTAATTTTCAGCCAAGTATTTATTTGCTTAAGTTTCATTTGCACCAAGCAATTTTTCAAGACACTTTCTCTCTCCTCTTCTCTCCTCCTTCTCTCTACCCCATGGCAGCAGCCCCACCCTGCCCTATTATGGTGTATTTCGGCCACTTTCCAGCCACTCTCCGGCAAGGATTTCAATCCTCAACCACCTCCCTCCACCGGCTATCATCTTCCACCCTCAAAATCACCAAATATCATCTCCATCTCCACTTGTTTCAAGCTCAAAGTAAGTGACTACAATCTTGTTCTTTGGATTAATGGTTTTTACTTCTTCTTTTGGTTGTTTTAATGATAGATCATGTTGTTTTGATTGAACTAAGAGTTATCTTGTGATGGATCATGATGGAGTTGAAGTTGGATTATGTTAGGGTTAGGGTTACTTATTAATCATGCAAGTTTAGTGTGTAATGATGGATTTTGGTGTTGGTAATGAATATCAAGATATTTATGCTGATTTATGTAAGTTAAAGAGTGATTTTAGTGGGTGGTTAAGTGAAGAAAAGATTGCAAATATGTGGTTATTGAGCTGTCGATAGACCTAAAATAGGGGTCACTTTGAGAGAAAACTGGTACTACTTGGCACATCCAAAATTCATGATTTTCGGTTTAGTGATATCTTGATGAGTTTGCTTTCAATAGGCTTTGAAATTACTCAATTTTGAGTTGTGTGGACAAAGTTATGACCAATTTACTGAAAACTATGCAAAATACATTGAAACTGGGAATGGTTTTAAACAGTGAAATTTACGAAAAAACTGGTATTGATTGGCTCATTGAAACATTATGATTTTTGGTGTGTGGATAGATCAATGAGTTAGATTTCAAATGACTTTTGAATCACCTTAATCCGAGTTCTGTGGAAATAGTTATGATCGTTTTGCTACGACTGCGCGGATTGAACTGAAATGGTGCACGTTTGTGTTCTAATTTTAAGGGATTTACTACGTGAATCATGCCTTGTGTCCTAAATAAACATTTTAGTGGACATTAGGAGCTTTTCATATTGGGGTTTTACATCTTATTTGGAGGTCAGGAGTGAAAGATATAGATTTTCTGATGCAGACCATCAATCGATAATATGAGTGAATACAAAAATCGTGACATTTAGAAATATTTTTAGAAGTTCTATATAATTATGGGTATTGTAAGGAAATTACAAAGTGTAGTGAGTTCAACAAGTTTGACTATGTATAGAAGCTTACTTGGGTTGAAAACTGCGTTAAATAAGTATGAAAATACAATTTGGGAAGTGAGTAGAGTAATAACTCAACATCAGTGTCCTTTGGACCAAGTTAGGGTGTTATATGAGCTTTTATGAACCTCACAGCACCCTTTATAGCATAAACCATTTGTTACCCATTTCAAAAGCATTAACCATTCTATTATCCATTTCAGAAGCATCACCCTTTCTATTATCCATTTCAAAATCAGAACTCATATTTCAATTATATCAATTGGAATCTTTTATTAGCAGCTCAATCATTCCAATTGGTCTATTTTGTATCAGTTTGTTGTATCAATAACCCTAACTGATTTATTTTTCAAATCATTTTGTTGTAACTTGCCTTATATTGAATCATTGGAATTGTAGTAAATTATGTCGGTGAACATGGTTTACTAACTACATTTACCTATAATTACATTTCTTTAGCAGAATCGGGGCCTAGTCCATCATTTTCCTTTGTGCGTACGTATTATCAAGTGAAATATCATTTTAAAGGCTTCAGGTACGTTCATTGCCTGTATTTTTAGAAATCAACATGCATTTATCGAAATCGTAATGTTTTGGTAAGTACATCAATGAATTAGTTTAAATCACATAATTAGTGACCCCATCAGTTATCAGTTACAGGGCATTGCCCTTCAGTTATCCGCGCGGCTTCAGATCAAGTCCCCCGGTCGGCTTGGCAGGTGTACACCTATCCATAGATCATAACAGTATCAAGGGGTTCACTATCAGATAATAACTAGCAATGCAGTTTTACATCATCTCATTCACTGTTTTAACTTAAAATGAATTGCGAAGCGGGCCCAACCAGTGTTTTAATGATCATTTAACAATTCAGGTATGCATGTACTGAGTTTCGGCTCACAGTTCGAAATGCTTTTTATATTTTGTTTTAGGCAAGTGCTCAAAGAATTGCCCTCTTGCTAGCAAAGCAGCGGAAGAGGATAAGTTGAGCAAGGAAATTTCAGCAGTGATACAGTATATGCATACTTTAAAGTTGTATTTTGAATTCTTCGGTGTATGAGGATGTAGATTACATGGTGAATTATCTTACTATGGTTTATAAACCTTACATTGGTTAACACTGGATTGTGAATGGATGATGATGTGTGAATGTGTATGGTTGAGGTTATGCTTAACTATATTAGTCCAGGACACATACTTGAAGCCTTGTCCTTTGGGACGACGGTAACGCCCCTATCATTGGATTTATCAGATTACAATTAAGTGATTTATTAAGGAGAATATAAACAGTAGAACATGTTTAATTTAGGGGTGTTACAGATTTGATATCAGAGCCAGGTTGAGATTTTCTTTATGGAATATAGAGTATGGAGTTAAGATATTGAGAAGTTGGTTAGTGAGGAATGAAGATTATTATGATACCATGGGAGATTTGTGACACTGGTAATGTCTCCCTATCTCACACATATTTTACTCGTATATTGTTCCTTGTCAGATGGATCCATATAAAGTATATCTAGTTTGATCTCAAGTAGCAGATTTGACGGAGATTTTGAATAACAAGTTGAGGGTGCTCTAATGCATTTAGGTAAGTATGGTCATATGAGCCACCCATCTGAATAGTATATCATCCTTCTAGCTGAATTTGTTTATTTTTGGGATGTAAACTCTTATACTCCGGGCGTGTGGCCCGTAGAGTTGTGATCTCCAGTGTGTAGCCATTGAGATATACTTCTATTCAATGCAGGGGATGTGATGTAAGGCTTTAAGCCTAAAAAATGGCCAGTTTGCAGGAGAAACTCTGTCCGTTTTGCCCCAAAAATTTAGGAATCACTAACACTCCTAGCCCTAGGGTTGGGGGTTGCTGCAAATGTGTCCTATGAATGGCCCTTGACTCATTTTGAGGTTAAATGTGCCCTATGAAAGGCCCTTGACTCATTTTAAGGTTAAATGCATAGGGAAAACCAAGTATGGGCGAAATACACAAGTTCAATCAACTTGGCAGTTTTGATCAGTGCACAAGGACCGATCTTGAAGTAACTTTCGTCCATGATCAATATGATTTACGCAAGGGTTCTCCATCCCAACTTTAAGTTTAAGGAGATATCTTTCATATGAAATAAGTTTCAAGTGGATTAGAGGTCATTTAGTTATTCAAACTATTAGACAAGTCAAAGTCTGCAAATTGGGCAAAATCCTAATGCACAAGGTCGGAGTCCACTTGCAGCCTATGTATTCCATCAGATAGAGATGTTTTAGTTAGTTTATGTCAAAGTACAAAAAGTAAGCTTTCCAAGGACCCATATTGCAGCACATTTGGAGACCAGTGGTTAATGAAATTTAGCCTAGAAGTTTGATGGTACAGACTGTTCAAGTCAGTGGATACATACAATTTTGGGCTTATATTTCCTCATCATATGGGTGCTATTTTGTGCGCTTCCCAAATCCAAGTGGCAATTACTTCAATATGCCTCATTGATTGTAGATATTTTCTTCTGTAATCAAGAATCTCATCTAGGCGAGCTATAAGGGGGTTCTTGATGTAGTATCCCCTGAATTGTAGGATTTCAGAGATGCTTGTTCTATGGTACATAAGTTTGAAACCATTGACTACAGACTATTCCATATAAGAGAAACCAATGACACTTTATAGAGACATTTTGCTTCAATCCAATGCAGTTCAAGACTTACTTAAATTGCCCAAACCCTTGTACACAGTCCATTGACCCCACCTCCATCTGTGAAGTAGGCATTACTCTTGAAAATATTTCACTGCACCTTCGGGTACATACCATCTACCATTATCCTTGTTGGATTATCAACTGTTAGATACTCCTCACTTTGACCAGAGGCTTCATCTTTTGTCTTCATGGCAGCTCCCCATCAAATTGCATTGTCATTCACTCTCATGTTACATCTTTATCAGTTCTGGTCACCTTTTCCTCTTTCAAAAGCCCAATTGCTAGTAGTAGCTGAATTATGATTGGGTTACACCCATGTCAATAGATGATAATTTTGTAGCACGCTTTAATAGAAGGTAGATCTTAGCTACGCTTTGTATAAAGGTTGGTTATTATCAAACTTGCAGAATCCATTGCTAAGGGGAACGCAATGTGTCTACCTTTTTGGCTGATGCAACCTCAGTTTTCTATTGAGGATCACTTGCATAAAGCTAAAGTTTGACAATCAAAATTTTTGCCATGCATTTGGATTGCGTCAGTAAGAAATTTTGATGAGTTACTGCCCATTGGATAAATGTCTTCAACTAATTCATACTAAAGCACTCTAGAGTGAACGTATGACCCAGTGGAACCTTTTCACTATAGTAAGGTTCCAGAGGATAATAGGTGAACATTGAAACATTTTATCTAATGGGTGAAACCGATATTTGGTGGAACACTCTTATGAATAGGCTCTTAGGGTATGACTTCATTTGGAGCCGATTTGTGAAAGAACTAAGTACGCTGCTCCGGATTGCTAAGTGGGAACTAACCAATGCACGTGGTGCGGTAGCCCAGAGCACTTCATTGCTGCCTGCTCCCAAAGGCTGAAAGCTATAGGAAGCACTTTAACCTTCAAGGCCCGCAGCTGTAGGAAGAGCTTATATGTTGAGTAAGAAAGAAGCCGCTACCTTTGGTTCAGTAGTTACAGGAACTCTATTTCAATTTTGAAGCCCTTTTGTGTATTGCTTACTTCAGTTGCCACTCAGTCATTTATATTCACCCGATCTGCCATGCAAGTGAACCTTGAGAATAAGAAGGCCGAAACCAATTATGGAATCAAGTTATCCAACGGCTCTAGAGTTAAGTGTTCTACCTCTCATAAATTTGTTTCAATCACTATTGGTGGGATAGTTTTCCCTGGAGTTTTGATTCAATTTGACTCGTCAGACTTTGATATCATTCTGGAAATGAGCTGGTTGTGCACTTATGAGGTCAAGATAGATTGTTAGGACCCTAAGGTTATTTCAAGAGATGAATAAGGGAGAGAAATATGTTTCATGGTCACAGAAAGGAAAAACTTTATCCTTTAAATTCTGTTATGGAAACAAGTGAGCTCTTATGTCAAGGATAAGTTGTGCATTAGTGTTATGCTATTAACATTCATCCTAAGGAAGGAAAAAGTAGAAGATATCCCTATAGTTTACGAATCTATAGATGTTTTCCTGAAGAATTACCAGGAGTGCTTTGCAAAGAGAAATTGATTACGAGATTGAATTAATCCCTGATGCTCAATCTATCTCCAAAACCTCATATCTTATGGCCCCAATTGAGCTTAAAGAACTGAAGTTTTAGTTAGATGAGCCATTACAGAAAGTATTTGTCAGACCATCCAAATGTTCCTCAATAGGACGCCTGGTTCTAATTGTAAAGAAGAAGGATGAAACCTTATGGCTATGTATTGTTTCATGGAGTTGAACACGATCCCCATAAAAAAAAAAAAAAACCCATTGCTCCAAGTAGGTGACTTATTTGCTCAACTACAAAGAACATGGGTTGTATCTCAGATTGATGTGAGGTCAGGGTACCATCAACTTAGGATTATACCTAAAGACATTACCAAAACCACACTGCAGACCATGTTTGGGTCATGATGAATTCACTGTGAAACCTTTTGGCTTAACCAATGGCCATGCGGCCTTTACGGATCTTATGAATAGAGTTTCAGACCATATCTAGACAAGTTATGATGGTGTTTATAAAAGATATCTTGAAATACTCCAAGGACAAAGATGAGCATACTGTTCATTTGAGGACAGTGTTATAGAGCTTGAGGGAGCATCAATTACATAGCAAATACAAGAAGCATGAGTACTGGTTAGAAGCAAATGTATTTTTGGAACATATGGTTCCAAAGGAAGAGATTAAGATTGAATTACAAAAGGTCAATGTAGTTATAAAGTGCTCAAGACCCACCAATGCATTGAGATTAGAAACTGTTTGAGTTTAGAAAGGAATCATCGAGTTTAGGAAAGATTTGACAAATATTGTACTCCCTGACCAATTTGTTGAAGAAAGCTATAAAGTTAGCAAGAAGTTAAACTGGTGGCTTATGCCTCCTAGCAACTCAAGCCTTATGAGAAGGATTACCTACCTATGATATGGAGTTAGCAGCTGTACTTTTTGCAGTGAAAATTTGAAGACATTACTTATATAGAGTACCATTCAAAATCAATACTGATCATTAAAGCTTGAAGTATATCTTCTCTCAAAAGAAGCTCAGTCGACATGAAACATTAGTTGTGGTAGATCCAATGTCAATCAAGATAGAGTAATATTGTGGCAGATGCCCTGAATAGGAAGGCACAACATACCTTGAACACTATAGTGGCTACTCAACTGAACCTCTTGAGAGAACTTGAGAGCTTGGACATTCAATTAGTGTCGCACAGGAAGGCGAATGTACAAATACCGACACCTACCTTACAGTCCTCCCTAATGGAGGAAATTAGAGTGAATCAGCATGATGATCCTAAGCTCCAAAGAATAAAGCAAAACCTTGAGAAAAGGATTCAATTTCAATGGATTTCGTCATGGGATTCCCTCAGATATAGTGTATGACCGAGATCAGAGACTTCAAGCCTGTTATGTCCAACACTTCAAAGAGCCTTTAAATCGAGATTGAACTTTTGTAGTTCTTATCATCCTGAAACAGATGGGCAAACATCTAAAAAAATACCAATGGATCAATTCTTCTAAGTTGGAGCCTGTAGTACTTCATAACCTACAACCAATATTTGCATCTGAAGAAAGTATGGAACTCCCAGCAGTCAACATTGTGATAGCACTAGCAGAGAACCCTTCATTAAACATCAGGACAAAATGACGGCAGACATTGACAACAAATCATCTTATGGGTCATGAAGATCTTCTCCAGCATTTAATAAGGTGGCACATTCTAGAAGATTCTTAAAAATATCCTATTGAAAGCGATAGAAACGCTATGTTGATAAAAGAAGGAAATTCCTGGACTTTCATGTATATAATAAGGTTTTTCAAAAAGGTTCATCAATTAAGGGTGTAAGAAAGTTTCATCATGCTAGTTCATTGAAAGGTCAAAGTCCATAACTTGTCTACCAGATCTGCCTATATAACTCAAATATGTGCATAACATGTTCCGTGTTCCTTACCTTACGACTCAGGTAGTACATTTCAAATTCTAACCATGTTGTCATAATCAAATCCATTGCAATCATTGAGGGTCTTGTGTTTCAAGAACATCCAAGTCAGATATTGGATCATAGGATTAAACAGTTAAGTATCAAGCAGATACTTTAAATCAAATTGCCTTGGGCAAATCATACCTTCCCAAGAAGCTACTTGGGAAACTAAGCAAGAAGTGAAAGCTAAGTACTCTTACTTGCATGATAGTCAAAGTTCATAAGTTTCGAGGACGAAACTCTTTAAGGGGGGAAGGCTGTAATAGCCCGACCCTAAATCATATTTATTTATTTAATTAAGCCATGTTATTCATTTTTCACATTCATTTATCTTATCTAGCTATCCCGGTTGAGAAAATTCATTTTGGGCCCTACTTTGCAATTCGAGTTTCATTTACCAAAACAAAAAATTTCAGAGAAATTGATATTAGGCCTTGATAATTATGATTTAAAAGATTAAATTATTTTTCATGATATCACATTTAATTTTGAGCTACGGAAAATTTAATCGCGTACGGTTTAATTTTCTTTCGGGCCCAAATTAAGCCCAATTTTGGCCGAACAGGTTCCTAACCCATTTGCTTATCTAATTACCATCATTAGGCCTTAATTATCACTAGCAAAAGCTGATTTCTTATGCTTAATTTTCAGCCAGGTATTTGTTTGCTTAAGTTTCTTTTGCACCAAGCAATTTTTCAAGACACTTTCTCTCTCCTCTTCTCTCCTCCCTCTCTCCATCCCATGGCAGTAGCCCCTCCTTGCCCTATTATGGTGTTTTTCGGCCACTTTCCGACCACTCTCTGGCAAGGATTTCAATCCCCAACCACCTCCCTCCACCGGCTATCATCTTCCACCCTCAAAATCACCAAATATCATCTCCATCTCCATTTGTTTCAAGCTCAAAGTAAGTGACTACAATCTTGTTCTTTGGATTAATGGTTTTTACTTCTTGTTTTGGTTGTTTTAATGATGGATCATGTTGTTTTCATTGAATTAAGAGTTATCTTGTGATGGATCATGATGGTGTTGAAGTTAGATTATGCTAGGGTTAGGGTTACTTCTTAATCATGCAAGTTTAGGGTGTAATGATGGATTTTGGCATTGGTAATAAATATCAAGATATTTATGCTAATTTATGTAAGTTAAAGAGTGATTTTAGTGGGTGGTTATGTGAAGAAAAGATTGCAAATATGTGGTTATTGAGCTATCAACAGACCTGAAACAGGGGTCGCTTTGAGAGAAAAATGGTATTACTTGGCACATCCAAAATTCATATTTTTGGTGTAGTGATAGCTTGATGATTTGTCTTTCAATAGGCTTTGGAATTACTCAATTTCGAGTTGTGTGGACAAAGTTATGACCAATTTACTGAAGACTACGCAGAATACATTGAAACTGGGAATAGTTTTGAACAGTGGAATTTAAGAAACAGCTGGTATTGATTGGCTGATTGAAACTTTGTGACTTTGGGTGTGTGGATAGATCAATGAGTTAGCTTTCGTATGCCTTTTGAATCACCTTAATCCGAGTTATGTGGAAAAAGTTATGATCATTTTGCTGCGACTGTGCGGATTGAATTGAAATGGTGCACGTCTGTGTTCTACCCTAATTTTAGGGACTTTACTATCCGAATCATGCTTTGTGTACAATAAAATTTTTAGTGGACATTAGGAGCTTTTCATATTGGGGTTTTACATCTTATTTGGAGGTTAGGAGTGAAAGATATGGATTTTCTGATGCAGACCATTAATCGGTAATATGAGTGAATACAAAAATCGTGACATTTAGAAATATTTTTAAAAGTTCTATATAATTATGGGTATTGTAAAGAAATTACAAACTGTAGTGAGTTCAATAAGTTTGATTATGTGCAGAAGCTTACTTGGGTTGAAAACTGAGTTAAATAAGTATGAAAATACAATTTAGGAAGTGAGCAGAGTAATAACTCAAAATCAGTGCCCTTTGGACCAAGTTAGGGTGTTATATGAGCTTTTATGAACCTCACAGCACCCCTTATGGCATAAACCATTTGTCACCCATTTCAGAAGCATAAACCATTCTATTATCCATTTCAGAAGCATCACACTTTCCGTTATCCATTTCAAAATATCAGAACTCATATTCCAATTATATCAATTGAAATCTTTTATTAGCAGCTCAATCATTCCAATTGGTCTATTTTGTATCAGTCTGTTGTATTGGTAACCCTAACTGATTTATTTTTCAAATCATTTTATTGTAACTTGCCTTATATTAAATCATTGGAATTGTGGTGAATTATATCAGTGAACATGGTTTACTAACTACATTTACCTGTAATTATATTTCTTTTGCAGAATCGGGGCCTAGTCTATCATTTTCTTTTGTGCATATGTATTATCAAGTGAAATATCAATTTAAAGACTTCAGGTACGTTCATTGCCTGCATCTTTAGAAATCAGCATATATTTATCGAAATCGTAATGCTTTGGTAAGTACATCAATAAATCAGGTTAATCAGTGATTTATCACATAATGAGTGACTCCATCAGTTATCAGTTACAGGGCATTGCCCTTCAGTTACCCGCGCGGCTTTAGACCAAGTCCCTCGATCGGCTTAGCAGGTGTACACCTATCCATAGATCGTAACAGTATCAAAGGGTTCACTATCAGATAATAACTAGCAATGCTGTTTTACATCATCTCATTCACTGTTTTAACATAAAATGAATTGCAAAGTGGGCCCAACCAGTGTTTCAATGATCATTTAACAATTTAGGAATGCATGTACTGAGCTTCGGCTCACAGATCGAAATGATTTTCATGTTTTCTTTTAGGCAAGTGCTCAGAGAATTGCCCTCATGCTAGCAAAGCAGCGGAAGAGGATAAGTTAAGCAAGGAAATCTCAGCAGTGATACAGTATATACATACTTTAAATGTATTCTGAATTCTTCGGTGTATGAGGATGTAGATTACATGGTGAATTACCTTACTATGGTTTATAAACCTTACATTGGTTAACACTAGATTGTGAATGGATGATGATGTGTGAATATGTATGGTTGAGGTTATGCTTAACAATATTAGTCCAACATACATACTTCAAGCCTTATCCTTTGGGACGGCGGTAACGCCCCTATCATTGGATTTATCAGAGTACAATTGAGTGATTTATTAAGGAGAATATAAACAGTAGAACATATTTAATTTGGGGGCGTTATAATAAAAAATAAGAATAATTAGATAAAAATAAAAGATTCCAACATCGATAATTGGCTGATAATCCCTAAATTGACAAAACGACTCACACATATTTAAATCAACAAAACTAAGCAGAGTTTTAAGACAAGAACTATTAGCACAGTTGGAGATCCTTCAAAGGTTTCCCAACTTCACAAGGGTTTCAAAATAGCAGGTAATTCTTTAACACTCCCGTTCAAAACTACGAAAAATCTAAACTAAACTAGAAAATATGGTAAGGGAATGAAAAAGTAGAGAGAATAGTTCTCTTCTATGCTGTGTTCTGTGCTTCTTGCTGTGAAAATGGTCTTATTTATAAAAAAACACAATCAACTTGAGTCACATGATGAGGGAGAATGAACGGGCTAGCAGCTACGTGTTCACCACGGATCGTGGCCTTCACCATGGACAGTCTGTGGAGGGCTCTATCTCGATGATTGTCTGTTCTTTCTTCCTTCTATGGGCATGGTGACTTGGGGTGTTCGTAGAGAGTCAAATTACACTCAATTATGGTCAACTTTATGTAAAATGGTCCAAAAACCTGCAAAACACAGAAAAGAACCATACCCGAGCATAAATCTGAAAAAGGAGCATAAATTATAACATAAAGTACATAATTCTCACTAAAAACAACATAAAATGACCTCAAAATAATATACACTTTAAGAACTTATCAATTACCCCAATGGTAACGAGGTATCTTTTACGACAATCATGTCTTATTAGAGACTTATATAATCCTAAATCATTCCTCTTTGGGTCGATTTTACTCACACTCAAACTGAGGCCAATCATCTTACTCTGACTTGGAAATAGCATCACTTCCATTTGCTTTTGATGATGAATGTGGACTTTGATGATAAGCGTATTCATCATAAATTAAAATCCTTTGATTTGAGTGAGGGGATTTGATTTAGCTTAGAAAACTAATAGAGGGAAGGAATAATCTATCTCGCCCTACCTTAAGAATCCATTCTTTAGAATGTGATATATGTTAGGTTAAATTTTAGTTATACTCCCACTGTCTTACAACCATAGAGGATCCCATAAAGATGCTCTTTCTTTCCTCTTTGGTACATCGATGGAAGGGACCGTGTTCATAGGTCGTGTATGCCTGACGTCTAAAGACTCTTGTAATGGGTTCAATCCATAACTCATATAAAGTGGTAGCAACTTACTTCATAAGCAGAAGGTCAAGATCATGATCGCAACAAAAAGAGTTCCCCTTAATAAGAGATTCATAAATTTTGTGTAATTATTCATCCTACCATATCAAGGAGCATTCTATTTCCTTTCTCCACAACAACATTTTGTTGTAGACTTTTAGGTATTGTTAGCTAATAAATTATTCCCTTATCATCACAATATCCACTAAATAGTGCCAACAAATATTTTGTAAGGATTTGGTCTTTAAGGTCCTAATCTCTTGTGTTTAATTGATTGTCAACCAAGCTCACATGTATTCTAAAGCAACTTATTACTTTATACTCATATGATGTCAATTAAACAAGATGAAATCAAGTGAACATGATGAAACATAAAAGCTCTTATTTAAATGTTCAAATGAACTGATTACAATGAAAATCAAGTTCTTATTTAAATGGTTTTCTTATTATTTTTCCTCCCTGACGATGTTCACAGGTGGGTGACTTGACTCATGTTTGCTAACAAATATAATTTTTCTACCTTTTACATATATGTAATAACCCAACCCTAACCCATATTAATTTTTTTAAATCATATTTTAATTAATCATGTTTATTGAATTAATTAATCACTTTTATTGATTTAATCATTCATGGTTATTTGTTTAACCAAATCACGTTTATTAATTCAATTACACTTAATTTATGTATTTACCGAATTATCTTATATCATTTAAATTTTTCGCTTTTATTTATCGTATTTAATCATCCCGATTGGGGGGATATTTCATTTGGATCCCATTTTGCAATTCAGGTTTCATTGATTGTTAATTCAAGTTTCGTTGATTGATTAAATTTCAGGTAAACCAATAGTAGGACTCGATAATTATGATTGAGCGCTAATTATTTTCTATAACATCACAAAATTTTAAGTTTTAGCTATGCAAAAATTTGGTCCCGAATTCATTTATTTTGGCTCAATCCAGTGGGCCCAATTTATGACCCCATTCCATTGGGCTCAAATTTTCGCCCGAAAACTTTGATGCAATTAAATTAAGTTAATTACTATCATTTGTGCCTAACTTTAATTAGCAAAAACACATTTTTAGCGGCTTAAAAAATCAGCCAAGCAATTTTCTATTCATTCTTAACCAAGTAAAACACTCACACACATATTCCTCTTCTCTATTTTCGCTCCGTACCTCATGCTCTTTGCAGGAAATAGGGGTAGCAACTACTGCCCTTTGTGCCGCCATTTTTGGTGGTTTCTAGTCACTTTTCCGGCTACCTCTGACTGCCCTGACTTCGCCTTGTTGCCAGCTATCATGTCCAACCACCAAAATCACTCAAAACAGCTCCTCCTTCCTCTAATTCAAGCCTAAAGTAATGTATACCTAAAACTCTAACTTGTTCTATTTTGAGTTTTTGGAGTTATTTTAGTTATGATTATTGTTTATATGATCAAATTGATAGTTATTATGCAATTTTTATTGAGTTTGGAGATGTTTGAAGTTCTGGGTATATGATCAAGAACATGATCAAGTGACTTGAAATTAAGCAAGTATGAGTTCAAGCTTGTTTTACTTGCTTGTTGTGATCTTTGATACAAAAAGTGAATTTAATGTTGTGAATTATGTATTTTTGGTTTTATGATTGTTTTAGTTATGGTTCATGCTCTTGAGATAAAAGTTATCATGTAAATTTTATTGATTTTGGGGATATTGATCATAGTGGGGTTGAGCTTGAAGCATATTAAGGTTAGGGTCTTGCTATGATCAAGTTAGCTTAAGTGAAGTGATGGACTTGTATTGTTTTGTATATGATTTTGCAATCTTTAGTGTTATTAATGATTGTGATGATGTTTTTGGCTATTTGGAATGATTTCAAATGAGGATTTATGTGAAAAAAGAGGAGAAAGCAAAATCAGTGGGGGCTGGAAATGGTAAAAATGCGGGATAACTTTGGGATTAAACTAGTATTGATCGGCCCACTGGAAAATTATGATTTTTGGTGGTTAGATATATCAGTTACGTTTCAAACACAGTTTGAATCGCCTTAATCCGGGTTCTATGAAAAACGTTATAGCTATTTTGCTAGAACTGTACATGTTCAACCAAAACTAACACACTTGTGTTCTAGCCCCATTTTGGGGGCCCTATTGTGAGTATCACGTTTTCCATTATTAATAAAAGTTTTTCTGGACTTCTTAGTCTTTCCATATTGGGGTTTTTGGTCTCCATTTGAGATCAAGGGTGAAAGTTATGAATATTTGAATTGAACTGACCTGCTTTGGTGCACATTGGGCTGTTGTTATAATTTCTGTGCAGTGTATACTTGGAGGAAAATTCTAAACAATTTACTGTAGATTTTTCATATTATTTTCAAATTTTCTATAATATTTTATGAATTTTGGTTGAGTATTTTAAGTTTGGTGATTTTTGGAAGCATTTTGAGCAATTGTGTAAAGAGCAATAATAAAGATTGAGTGAGATTGATCATGCACTCATTTTGTGCATTTTGGGCCAAGTAAGGTCATTTAAGGGGGAAATGAATATTCATGGACTTTTGTGGAGCTTTTAGCTTGATTAATAATAAAGAAGAAGACAAGTATACAATTTGGGAGCTTGCTTATGAGCTTTGAATCAATTATGAATTTTACAAAGAAAATACCAAGTTCAGTGAGTTTAATAGCATCTACGATTTTCAATGACTCATTTGGGGTGGAAAACTATGTTTAATAGACTTGTAAATGAAATATAGGAAGTGGGGAGAATATTTGATTCAGAAACCATATTTATCAAATCGTGTTATTGTAATTTATACTATTTTGAATCAAGATATATCTCTTGGCCTCAAACCTCTATTACTTACTTAATTCAGAATGTATCAAATGTATTTATCAAGCCAATCTAGTGTACTTACTGTTATCTTAAACCAAGCTATACATCAGTGAGTTTTAAACCCATATCAGCAACCTATCTTAGAAAAGGCCAAAAGACGTCTCCCATTTGCCACCATCAAGGTTGTTTTCTTTGTAATCTCATTTATCTCATTGTGCTCTATTTTACTTTTATTTACTTTATATTGGATTTAATTACTTTCATTAATTTAGTTTTGAAGTTATCTTGAAATACCCAAGTTACGTATACCATTTAATTACTCAATTTCTATTACGCATACTTTTACTTACTCAATTATGTAAGTAAGGATCATTTACTGACTACACATACCTACAATGACATTTGTGAAATACAGTCGAGGCCTAGTTATCATTCGTCGTTATGCATAAGTGTTATCAAGTTAGAATATATTTATCAAGTTAGATGATATTTATGAAACAGATAACATTTATCAAGTCAAATGATATTTTTTAAAGACTTAAGGTATGTCCATTGCCTGTATCTTTAGAAAGCTGACCATTTTTATCAAGTCACAACTCTTAAAGAGTTTATTAATGAATCAGTTTATACAGCGATTTGTCATTTAACTTGAGGCCACGTCAGTTATCATCTATAAGGGGTCAGCCCATCATTTACCTGCACGGCTTCAGGCCAACTCTTGATCAGATTGGAAGGTGTATAGCTATGTATAGATCATATCATTGGAAGGAGTTCACATCCAGATAATAATGAGCAATTCAGTTTCATATTACTTTCATTTTCATTGTTACTGCAAACTAAATGAATTACAAAGGCGGGTATCCATCAACAGTATTTCTACACTCATTTTACAATATAGGAATGCATGCACTAACTTTTAGCTCACATTTTCGAATTATTTTCATGTTTTCCATTTTGGGTGATGAAGTATCACATGTTTCTCTGTTTAGGAAGCCCTTTTGGAAGTCATCAGATGCTCATAGTGGATTCACATAGCATGAATGTTGGGATCGACCTCAGGGTCAAGTTGGGTCTATATTTAATGTACTTGTGCAGTGTGGAGTACGAGTTAGCACATGGTATGATTTAGTTGATTGTATTGAAGTTGAACTATTATGGACTTTGGTCTTGGAGTGTTTTAATTTAATAGATATTGTGCTTTGAACATGACTTGCAAGATTAAATGGCTTCAGTGAGTCTTGTCTTATCAGGATGGCGGTAGCGCTTTCTATCATTAAGTCTTCCGCTGTAGTATTTCGTAAATCATGTCATTAGCATTTTTTGGGCGTTACAGATTTGGTATCAGAGCTAAGGTTTTAAGGGCCACTGTGAGCTATCAAGTGTTTATGAGTTAGCTATCAAGATGTGTATGAGTTACGTTGGACCAGTTAAATGAGTTGTTGACTATAAGTTCACATGTATGGGCATATATGGAGGAACCATTTTCATTTGGGGACTCAATCATTTGGTAATATCTTGAGATTCTAGTATTAGCAAAGTGGAGTGTGGAGCAATTTGGGTCACCTGTTAGTGAGGCATGCTCTCATTTATCTAGAAGCTGTATTGTTTGTTTCATTTCTCTCATTTGTTTAAATTTTTACAATGGTGCACTCCGAGTGTGTGATCTGTTAAGTTATGAACTCTGGCGTGTGGCCGTTGAATTATTGAAGTGTTTCTCTCCATTTCAGGTATCTACTGTAAGCTTTAAGCCGAGTTTTAGTCAGTTTTTAGGCGAACTCTGTCTATTTTAACCTAGGATTTGAAAGTTTCATTGAGGTGTGTTAATATACCTAATTTTGGGTACAGTGATGGTTGAAGCACGATGTGGGGATTTCATTTGCAACTTTTTAACAAATTAATACGGTGTCAAGTTAGATGTAAACCTCTAGATAAGGAAATGCTTTGTGGGGCAATATCTTTAAGGTGAACCAGTATGAGATAAATATTACAATGAGTGCTTGTGTCTGATGATAACAGTTAGTAGCGTATGGTGTGCTACTTGGCATTATGTGGGTGGTACGAGTAAGATTTAGCTGCCACTCTTGACATTAGGATCTTACCTCATCAATACTCCTATTACTTCCTATCATTAACTTATTTCTGTCCTAGTTCCATTGAATTGTTTAGAGGCATCATTTCTTTGTCAATAATACTGTCTTAATTTGTAATGGTGTGTTTATGAAAAATCTCATGTGTGGTCTATGGGGAGTTCTTTAAACACATCTGAGCAACTTTTCTTATAGGCGATTCAAACCTTGACAATCATAATCATTGAATTCTCTGTTTCCATAATGGAGCCTATAATGACCCCGGTGTGCATGACTATGTGATTTGTAGTTCTTCCTAAGCATATTCAATCCATTCTACTTACAGTTCAGTCACCACTATGTTCATATTTTTACTGTCACCTACTTTAACTCCTTACTTCTATTTGGGCACTATTCATTTATTGCTTGTAAAGCCTTTGGTTGCTTCAGACGCAGTCATTGGGCGCTTTTTCAGCAATTAAATGTGTCCATATTGTTTGTGTTTCTATAGCACCATAACGTTATGTTAGCATACTATTCTATGGCCATGACTGCATATCGTTGCTTAAGTTATTTGGCAATCCTTCTTTTACTAGTACAGCCTATCTTATTAATGATAAATAATGATTTGTGCTATTTCCATCTGCCAGTAGTTTTGGAGTTTATATGCCTACCCAAGACTTCTATTTACTGCAGAATGTGTTATTAATGGATGCCATCATGTTCAGTCATAAGACTGACTCCTTCAACTTGACGTATTGGCCTTTCAAACACTAGATGAATAAAATTTCCCTTTAACTAATGTTGACCCTCATCTTCATCATTTTACTCACGTACTGGTACCGTATGCTTTTTCAAATGCCTCTTTGGTAATTTGTTAGATTTCTTCGCCTCCAGTACTTAATACTCCATCTCAACTTCATAACATCGTTCATTTACTTTACTATCATGGCCATCATGAGTAACTAGCATGTCTTGTATATGTAGGTCATTTATATGCTTTACCTCTTTCATTATGATTCTTCATCCTTTCATTCATTCAACTTACATATCAGTCCTTTATAACCAATAAGGAAATATCTTTGTAAGAGTTCATGGTGTGATTACATCTCTTTACACTTTAGATTGTCCCTTACCATTTAAATTTATTGAGACCAGTAGGCAGTTGAATGTGTTATCTTTTATAAATATGCCTCTATTGGTATTACTGGAACCATATTCATTTGGTATTCAATTTAATTTGATTGATAGACCTTCTTATCATTATAGAGATGAACTGACTGTATACTTATAGAAGATGACCTGTAAAGATCTTAAGATTAGCTTCAGAAACGAGGAAACACTAGACGTGTGTTTCCATGGACCGAGGGAAGAAAAATCCTATTTTCACCTTAATTACACTGTGCAAGCAAGTGAGTTATCATGCTAGTAATGCATTGAATATTAATGATATAGCAACCATACTCAGTATATACATATCCATAACTACAATTTGTGAATTTAGAGATGTTTCATCTGTTCAGGACTATTTTTCCCTAAAAAACATTGATTTTCAGATCAACCTAGTTGCAGGTGCTCAATCCATTTTCAGAGCTCCTATCATATGACCCCCAGTAGAGTTCAAAGAACTAAAGATTTAGTAAGACGAGTTGTTATAGAAGGGAGTTACTTGACCCAGTGTGTCACTGTGGGAAACCTAGTTTTATATGTTTGAAGAAGGAAGGCAGAATCTTATGGTTGTGTACTGCATACAGAGAGTTGAATAAGATCACTATTAAAAACAAGTGCCCTATACCTTGAATAGATGATTTATGAGATTAACTTCCAACAACAGATGTCTTTTGCAGGAATGATTTGAGGTCTGGATATCACGCTTAAACCATGCAACCACAGTTTATCTTTTACAAGAATACCCATTTATAGTAGTTCTTGTAATTGTTTGCTTGTCTCATCTTCAAAACTTGATACTATCCAATATTGTTTAATCTCCCTTATATTTCAACCGAATATTTCCTATTAGCGTGATCTTCCATGTCTTTGCAAACCCATTGTTAAGTGTGCAATACATTTTTGTTCGAATTTATATGGTTGTCAACATTCCAATGCACTCGACCTTCACCATTTTTATTTTATGATCATGAGTTATAATTCATTCCTCTAAGAGCTGATTCACACATCTACCTTACATCTCATTTATTCATAATGATAAGCTCGTATAACTTGTTCTGAATTTATAATGTAATTTAACTCTCATTGCTGTGGGTGATTGCGATTGTCATAATCCCCTTACTCTCTTTATTTTGAACTTCAACTCCCATACATATATCTTACATTCTGATAAATAAACTTCCACATTCTCTATTTAACCTTATTGTTGTACTTGAATTGGGTTCATATGAGTAAAGGCATGTTCCTATTGTAGCTTGCTCAATCTATTTATCTATCCAATGGCACTTCGCTCATTCAATGCATTTATCTATCTATTACACTTTGCTTTTCTAATCTATTTGCCTATCTATTGTACTTTGCTTATCCAATCTATCTATCTATTTATTGCACATTACTTGTCCCATCTATCTATTGCACTTATCTTGTTTCTTGTGGGTATCAAGTCACCTAGTTGAAGCTTCGTTGCGCATCATCTTATTTCCAATTCATCAGTTAAACCCGAGTATAACCGAGCCATCTTTCTCCTTGGCTGATTATTTATTGGACCCTTTATGATCCATATTTATAAACCACAATTCTTGTGGTATTATATTTCAGAATTCATGATACACTTATAGTTATCTTTATTCTAACCATCCCATGTTAATCCCTCTTTTATAAATCTTTTCCAATCTCGTTGTTTATTTCTTTTGTTCTAATGACTCACTTGACTACCAATTCTATCATTTTCATCTCTTACCATGTTTATTTTAGCATTTAATTTGGACTTAGATCATATCTTAGACTAGTCTGATGAGGGAAGATCATGTGGTGCATTAAGAACATTAGATGAGGACTTTTGATAAGGGCATAATCTCAAACAATGTCTAACGGTATTAGAGTAAGCTAGAAGAAGTATCGAGAATAATGAGACTATTCAAGTACATGCTAAGGCGACACAAGCACTACACCAGAGTCATATGGTCATTTTGACCAAAGAAGGAGATAATCAAAGTTCAGATGAGATATAAAGTATTCCAAAGGGCTTCTCTAGTCAAGGGTGTCAAGAGACTGGACATCAAAGATATTTGAGTCCTCATTACATTTGGCTTTATGAGTCAGTATCAGAGTAATTATTAGAAAATGCAATGGTTTCCATACTTATTAGTGGCAAAGACAGAAAATTAGCAGAGTATAACAATTTTTTCTTTTGAAGGGAATACCAATTTTAAACCTAAAGTAATCGCGCCAGTGAAGTCACTGAGGATCTCGATTCTCGACCGCAGGATTAAGCAGCTATGCACTTTGAGCTAATCATACTTTTTGGAAGGAAGCAGTGAAAACTAACTATCCATACTTGAGGTGGCATTGCATACATGATCAAAATCATAAGTTTGGAGGACGAAACTCTTTAAGGGGGAACGTTGTAATAACCAAACCCTAATCCATATTTATTTATTTAAATTATATTTATTTATTTAATTAATCATGTTTATTGATTTAATTAATCATATCTATTGATTTAATCACTCATGGTTATTTGTTTAACCAAATCAGGTTTATTAATTCAATTACTCTAAATTTATATATTTACCGAATTACCTTATGTCATTTAAATTTTCTGCTTTCATTTATCATATTTAATGATCCCGGTTGGGTGGATATTTCATTTGTGTCCCATTTTGCAATTCAAGTTTCATTGATTGTTAATTCAAGTTTCGTTGATTAATTAAATTTTTGGTGAACCGATAGTAGGCCTCGATAATTATGATTGAGCGCTAAATTGTTTTTCATAACGTCATAAAATTTTAAGTTTTAGTTACGCAAAAATTTAGGAATGAATTCATTTATTTTGGCCCAATTCATTGGGTCTAATTTAGGGCCCCATTCTATTGGGCTCAAATTTTAGCCGGAAAACTTTGGTGCAATTGAATTAAGTTAATTGCTATCATTTGTGCCGAACTTTAATTAGCAAAAAGATATTTTTGGAGGCCTAAAAAATCGGCCAAGTAATTTTCCATTCATTCTTAACCAAGTAAAACACTCACACACATATTCATCTTCTCTCTTTTCTCTCTGTACCTCACTCTCTCTGCAAGAAACAAGAGCAGCAGCTGCGGCCCCTTGTGCCACCATTTTTGGTGGTTTATGGCCACCTCTTGACTGATTCGACTTCCCCTTGCTACTAGCTATCATGTCTAACCACCAAAACCACTCAAAACAACCCCCTTCTTCCTCTAGTTCAAGCGTAAAGTAAGGGATACCCAAAACCCTAACTTGTTCTATTTTGAGTTTTTGGAGTTGTTTTAGTTATAATTATTGTCTATATGATCAAATTGATAGTTATTATGCAATTTTTATTGAGTTTGGAGACGTTTGGAGTTATAGGTATTTGATCAAGAATATGATCAAGTGACTTGAAATTAAGCAAGTATGAGTTTGAGCTTGTTTTACTTGCTTGTTGTGATCTTGGATACAAAAAGTGGATTTAATATTATGAATGATGTATTTTTGGTTTTATGATTGTTTTAATTATGATTCATGCTCTTGAGATTAAGGTAGATGCTATCATGTAAAGTTTGTTGATTTTGGCGATATTGATCATGGTGGGGTTGAGCTTGAAGCATAAGGTTAGCGTTTTGTCATGATCAAGTTAGCTTACGTCGAGTGATGCATTTGTATTGTTTTATATATGATTTGATAATCTTTAGTCTTATTGATGATTATGATGATATTTTTGGTGATTTGGAATGATTTCAAGTGAGGATTTATGTGAAGAAAAAATAGGAGAATGCAAAATCAGTGAAGGCCGGAAATGGAAGAAAATAGGGGTGAATTTGAGATTTAACTGGTAATGATCAGCCCATTGTAAAATTATGATTTTTAGTGGTTAGATAGGATAGCATGTTAGCTTTCAAATGCCATTTGAATCGCCTTAATCTGAGTTCTGTGGAAAACGTTATGGCTGTTTTCCTAGAACTGTGTAGGTTCAAACAAAACTGATACACTTGTGTTCTAACCCCATTTTGGGAACCCTATTATGAGAATCATTTTTCTATTGTTAATGAAAGTTTTTTAGAACTTCTCAATCTTTCTATATTGGGGTTTTTGGTCTCCATTTGAGGTCAAGGATGAAAGTTATGAATTTTTGAAATGAACTGACTTGCTTTGGTGCACATTGGGCGGTTATTATAATTTCTGTGCAGCATATACTTGGAGGAAAATTATGAACAATTTACTGTAGATTTCCCATTTTATTTTCAAATTTTCTACAAGATTTCATGAATTTTGGTTGCGTATTTTGAGTTTGGTGATTTTTGAAAGCATTTTGAGTAACTATGTGAAGAGCCATAATAAAGATTGAGTGAGATTGATCATGCACTCATTTTGTGTATTTTGGGCCAGGTAAGGTCATTTAAGGGGAACATGAATATTCATGGACTTTCATGGAGCTTTTAGCTTGGTCAACAAGAAAGAAGAGGACAAGTATACAATTTAGGAGCTTGTTTATGAGCTTTGAATCAATTTTGGATTTTACAAAGAAAATACCAAGTTTAGTGAGTTTAATAGCATCTATAGTTTTCAATGACTCATTTGGGGTGGAAAACTATGTTTAATGGACTTGTTAATGAAATATGTGAAGTGGGGAGAATTTTGGATTCAGAAGCCGTATTTATCAAATCGAGTTATTGCAGTTTATGCTATTTTAAACTAAGATATATCTCTTGGCCACAAACCTCTATTGCTTACTCAACTCAGAATGTATCAAATGTATTTATCAAGCCAATCTAGTGTACTTGCAGTTATCTTAAACCAAGCTATACATCAGCAAGCCTTAAACCGTATCAGCAACCTATCTCACAATAGGCCATTACCAGTCTCCCATTTGTCACCATCAAGGCCTCTTCCTTTGTAATGTCATTTATCTCATTGTGGTTTACTTTTATTTACATCATATCGGATTTAATTACTTGCATTTATTTAGTTTTGAAGTTGTATTGAAATACCTAAGTTACCTACACCATTTAATTACTCAATTTTTATTGCACATACTTTTACAAACTCAATTATGTGAGTAAGGATCATTTACTGACTACACATACCTACAATGACATTTAGGAAATAGAGCCGAAGCCTAGTTATCATTTCCCATTTATGCATAAGTGTTATCAAGTCAGAACATATTTATGAAGTTAGATGACATTTATGAAACAGATGACATTTATCAAGTCAGATGACATTTTTTAAAGACTTAAGGTACGTCCATTGCCTGTATCTTCATAAAGCATACCATGTTTATCAAGTCACAACTTTTAATGAGTTTATGAATGAATCAGTTTATACAGCGATTTGCCATTTAACTTGTGACCTCGTCAGTTATCATCTATAGGGTATCAGCCTATCATTTACCTACGTGGCTTCAGGCCAACTCTTAATCGGATTGGCAGGTGTACACCTATGTATAGATCATATCATTGTAAGGGGTTTACATCCAGATAATAATGAGCAATTCAATTTTTTATTGCTTTCATTTTCATTGTTATTGCAAACTAAATGAATTGCAAAGGCGGGTACCCATTAATAGTATTTCTACGCTCATTTTACAATACAGGAATGCATGCACTGAGTTTTAGCTCACATTTTTGAATTGTTTTCATGTTTTTCATTTTAGGTGATGAAGTATCACATGTTTCTCCATTTAGCAAGCCCTTTTGGATGTCATCAGATGCTCACAGTGGATTCAGCATAGCATAGATGTTGGGATCGACCTTGGGGTCAAGTTAGGTCTATATTCAATATACTTGTATAGTGTGGAGTGCAAGTTATCACATGGTATGATTAAGTCGATTATATTAAAGTTGAAGTATTATGGACTTTAGTTTTAGAGTATTTCAGTTTAATAGATATTGTGATTTAAAAATGAGTCACAAGATTAAATGGTTTAACTGAGCCTTGTGTTATTAGGACGGCGGTAGCGCCTTCTATCATTAAGTCTTCCGCTGCAACTTTCCGTAAATCATGTCATGGGCATTTTGGGGGCGTTACGATATATATGCTTCTAACTCGTATGACTTAGTCTAATCTGATAAATAAACATTTCACATCATCGTAATTATGTGAATGTGGAAAAACAAACACGTGTATTAGTGAAACAAATATCTAATCCATTATAAGCAAACCATTTCTAATAAAAACAAAACCAAAATGAAAGGTCCTCTTAAAAACAGCTAAGCTGTAATGCCATGAAAATAGTCCAGCTAAACCTAAAGTCGATATAACCAACATGGGATAATTCCAGTGAATCTTAGGTGCAAGTAGGATTTCACATAGGATAGAGTATCGGCTGCTATGCAACACTAGCGTGCATGTTTCGAGTCCTCTAACCACCACCTTGTTTGTTTCCACATGTGTCCTCATCAAATTGTGTAACAACCCGTTGAAAGCCAAGTAAAGATTCATGGTCCCTATCTCTCTTGTTTGGATTCTTGAACCTATAATCCACATAGGATTAGTTTCAGAATGAAGAA
The DNA here is from genome assembly GCA_029747015.1 of Carnegiea gigantea. Taxonomy (NCBI): domain Eukaryota; kingdom Viridiplantae; phylum Streptophyta; class Magnoliopsida; order Caryophyllales; family Cactaceae; genus Carnegiea; species Carnegiea gigantea. The sequence continues at coordinate 375,167 of JAKOGI010000170.1, forward strand.
TACAACTATTGACACAAAAGTTACTAGGTGATATTGCTATATACCTTCTTACGCTCAGTTTAATCACAAGCTTAGTGAAACCATTTGGTCACAGTTGAAGTAATTTGCTTGCAGTAAATCTTTCTTCCCTACATATTTTTCTTTGCCTTGTTAGTCATGCTTAGGTTCCTTATTTGATTGAGCGTTGCTAGTCAAGTTCCCTTAGTTCTTCCTCTTAGAACCATGACTCAAATTAGAGGTTGACATATGCACTTTTGCACTTGTCATTTCAGTGGCCTATTATTGCTTTTCCTTTTGCTTAAGTCATCACTTGATGTTCTCAAAAGGAATGATATGCTTGGTTCGAGAGATGACCATCTTAATAAGACCCCAGTCATTGGGCAAGGAATGGACTATGACCTAAACATGTTACTTATTTGGTCAATTCACAGCCCATTTCAGCCAATTCACTTATTATATTTGACATATGCCTCAGATGCTCTCTTATGGAGGCATATGAGCTCTTCTTATAATTGTCAAACCTGATAGTGAGAGAGCTAAGTCTAGCAATTATGGTAGCTGACGTGTTACTTACAAAACACGCTGGTTTTATAATTAGCTCAAAACATATGTATGTCTAATATTTTAGCATACACTTATGTAACTTGGCAATAACCAACGGAGTTAATATGCATAAACATAGATTTTAAAGTCAAAAGTTCACATATAGCACCCAGTCATCGTAGAAATGAATATCTTAGTGTAATTAACTTTGTTGTTTCATTCTAAGTTGTCAAAACACTTAACACACATTGAAATATTCTAAAAGAAATTCTTAAATCCCTAATAAAAGAGGATATTCCAACCTTAACAATATTTCAAGAAGTTCCATCATGTATCCAAAATATATGAAACTAAATTGAAAAATTTTAGGCAATAATTACTAATTCAATGAAATTCTCAAAAAGCATATTTTAAAAAAATTTCATCATTCTCACACCTAACTTATTTAGACGAAATACAATGATAGGAGCATCCAAAATTCTGGAGATTTTACTATGTGTGTGAAATATTTAGGATTCTCCTTTAATTTTCATTGATTTTGGGTTAGTGTAATAAGAGTTATAAATGCTTTTTAGTAAAACTACCATGTTTAAGAAATTATGAATAGTCTTACTAAACTAGCCTTTGTTCCTGTTTGAGGGATGAACTAACAATACAAGAAGGCATAGCATAAGAGGTTATGCGATAAGCATAGCTATGAGAACAAAAATGAAGGAATACAATATTTATTTGTTAATTTTAACTTACTTTTGCTACTCTATGAATTTTGCTATCTATTATGAGAAAAATTAATCAATTTTGTCTTCATGTCTGCGGTATTATTTTCTAATTCTATGAAATATATTGTGGATATTAGATGAATAGACTTTTAATTATAGAATCAAGTAATATAAGGTAATTTCGAGTAAAGCATAGATAGGTTGTTTAGATTGTCTTGTATTTATTAAATATGACATTAAAAATAAGACGATAATTGGCGGCTATTGTGGGCACATTCAAGAGTTATTTAGGAATACTGGAACCTCGCTTTGTCTTGCCCGACTACGAAATTTACAAACTAGTTGTGTATCTTATGGAAATGAACTTGTCTATGAATACAATTGTGAAATTGTGAATCTAATTTTTGGTAACTTTTTTTCAAGGAGGAAAGAAGTTTTGCTCTTACGGAGGGCAATTACTTTGAGTTACACTCTAAAGCTGTATAACGTAGTTGTCTATGTGTGTGGGTTCCTTGGTACTTTGGGTGGGCTCTATCTATTCCTCAAGATGTGTTTATGAACCTCTATGTTTGATATGTGAGAGACCCTAGTTAGCACCCTAGCTGTGCTATGTCTAGTCCTCAAGGATGTGAATATGACTCCATAGCTTATGAATAATTGCAACAATGTTTCTAGGCGATAGGTCCCTAGTTTATACCTTGAGTAGGCTTTGCCTAATCCATTAGGATGTGTTTGCGACCCTTATATTTAGTGGCAGTCCCTTGTGTTAGTAATGACTTGATTTCCCTGCAATTGTGTAATTGGATAACACCAGTAAGATGTGGCATGTTTAGATAGGAAATAGGCACATATGTGTCCAAATTATGCCTAAATGAGATACGTCGGTTATTTTATAAGTATTTTGAAAAATATATTTATGCGAATTATCATGATATGTAAGCAATTAATCCAACCTAGTAGACCTAGCTATCTTGTGAACTTGAGTGAGGACTTGGGGCCTAACTAATATGGTTAGTATAGGACAAGCACGGTTAGTTTAGTGAATAAGCTATCAAAGGAGTTTGTGTAGGAACTTAAATAAAGATAACAATCCTTGGATCATAGCTCGTACGAGACAGTTGCAACTAAATTAGTTTGGTGGTCTAACTTGTAACGTATGTGTAATTGGCTTAATTTGTTAGGGTACGAATCCTTAAACACTTATGTAAGAGACATGAATGATATGATTCAACATGTGACTATATCATTCTATTTGTGTGTTTCCTTCTATATGCCATATTTCAGTTGTTGCTATTATCAACTTCTCTATGTTAACTTGATAATGTGCAAGGTGTCATGATAAGGAATGTAGGGGTTATTCATTGGGCATTGATAGCTCATGACCTCACCTTTTTTTTTTTTTTTAAAGGTTTTGGAAGTTAACGGAGTTTAAGAAGCATCTACTATAGCTAAGGACTGCATACCACTTTTGTAAAATCAAGTTTGAAAAGTACACCCTATGGACTCTGTGTTTTGTACTACATATGAGTGTGTTTTGTAAGGAAAAGTGGCTGGATTTTTCTTATAAATATGCAGGATTGTTGATCTGATATGAATATGAATGAGAATGCATGTTTTAGACTTATCCTGCCCATCTCTAACAGTAATTTTTTTGTTATAACTTTTGCTATGCTACTTAGTTAAAGGTGTAACGAAGCGAAGTAACTTAATTAGCCTCGTGTTATGGTGACAATAGGAAGGGGCATTATAAAAGTGGTATTAGGGATATAATCCCACGACCTCTGACCTATAGGGCTTGTGTATACATGTGCTTAAACATTTATGTGACAGTATGAAAAAATGTATCTATGCGAATGCATGTGTGTGTCATCTAAATTCTATGCATTTGACTTAGTTTGTGAGTTTACGTGGTCCAACGCCTAAACATGAACTTATTTAGATGGATGTTGATAGAGGACGAGATTGACATAGTGATGGGGGAAATATAGCTGACCATTCAATATCAATTAACCTGCTTAATAAGGTTATTAAGTTACAAACTTCAAGGTTTAGGAAACTACAGATCCTTCTTAGTATGATGAATGGATGACGGAGATCGATAAGATACTCAAAATTATGATGTTTCGTGAGGAGTAGAAAGTTAGTTTGACTAGCCACGTGTTGCTGGGGATGTAGATCATTGGTATAACACAGTTATATTAAACAAAGAAGAGGATCAAGGAAATGCATTGACTTGGGTGAGGTTAAAAGAGAAGGTGAATGAACCATATTACCGCAAAGACGTACTAAAGGCCAAGGAAATAAAATTTGCGAACATAGAGTAGGGCAATATGATAATGATGGACTATGATGCTATATGTACTGAACTGGGTTGATTTGGGAGGCACTTGATGGGCACATAACAAAGAAACATGGATCAATTTGCAGATGCCTTGGACATTAAATATGTAAGGGCTTATCAAGGGATACATTAAAGCGCAATCCAAATAGATAAAAAGATCCTTACTGAAAGCAAGACCAAGAGTACTATGATGACAAAGAAATTTGGTGGAGGAAATCCAACCTTTGCGAAACAAAAGAGCATCACTCAAGAACAATGAGAAAAGCCAGCTAATGATAAGAAATATTGTGAATTCTATAACAAAATATAACAGGAAAGTGTTTCAATTATAGGAAACAAGAACTATCCTCAGCCCAGTAAAAGAGACCATATCAATATTAAGAAACCATATCAAAATGATGGTGACACCTCTTAGTCAATGAACAAAAAGATAGACTATGATAGAAGCAAAAAATCTATGGAAAACATATATCTAATGAAGCTATCAGAAAAGAATCGAGGTAGTTTACATAAGGAAATTAGGTATGCCAACTTTCAAGGATGAATCTTTTTTTTTTTTTTTTTGGCTAGAGGGAAAAGAAGTAACACTCCGAATGTGTGAATGTGTGGTTTGTCCTTAGGAATAGACCTTTTATTTTGAGGCCTAATTTATTGCTCAATGGATATCATTTTATAAAATTGGTGCTATTTACCCAAAATACAATTATCATGTTAACAAACAGGGGGCCTACTTGAGGACAATAGAAAAGTCAAATTCTTAATAGTGAAGCCTAAAAAAGGAAAGTAAATAAAAGAAAAATGACAAGAAAAATATAAGCGTAGAAAGAAAAATGACAAGATAAAGATGAGGTTCAAGCAGCAAGGAAGGCAAGCTACCAGGTGAGCAAACCCCTTTGACTAAGGAAAACATTATGCAAAACCAAAACAGTTGATTTCAGCTTAAAAGGCTCGATTGAACACTAAACTTGATCAAAGTGAAACCCAATCCTCCAGTTGGTTTGGAATTAATTTTAATGCATAATCTAAATCCTTCGGATGTTAATGATTCTCCCAAAAAGAAAAATCAAGCCCAAATCAGGTTTAGGTGGGGTTGAACCGGGCCCAGAATAGTCCCAAACTACAACGGTTGACAAAATACAGTTGGAACCCCATAAAAAACTGGTCATAATTTGGATTTCTCTTCATGACATATACTTTTTACGGTGTTAGCTATCATCCTAAGTAGAAATATTGGCTCTAAATCAGCTCTTGGTATAGGAATCAAGCTAATTTCCAAAACAGCTTAGGTTAGAGCCGGGACTGCAATAGTTAACAAAATGGGGCTAAATCACCATGAAGAACTCGTCATGATTTTTATTTATCTTCATGGACTAAATCCTTAGGATGTTGGCTATCATCCCAAGCAAAAATATTAACCCTAAGCCAAGGTTTAGGTGGTGATTCCACCTAAGCTTTCAAGACGAGTAAACTGGACCTTCTCAGTATACCTTCACTATTTCTTACCAATGTAGCAAAATGCCTATGGTATAGACAAAAATTGAGTTTCATCCCTGCAAATAAACCTCTTAGGTAGTACAGCAAAGTAGGACTTGTCCATAGGAGGTTATAGGAAATTTAGAATCATGTCATCCAAAACGGTGCTTAATTTTGGTTGGAGTAACAGAACAAGGCCTTGATTTGGATCTTAGGAGTCCTCTTGTATGTCATGCTCTGTAATAACCTCCCCTTCTTCAAAACAATTTAACCTCAAATCTGAAGGGTCTTCAGAACAGTCCTCCACGTAAGGACTTGAGTCACGAATGTTAAAGGTGGCTGAAACATCCATATCTCGGAGAAGTTGGAACTTGTATGCATTATCTCCTACCTTCTGAATGATCTTGAATGGTCCTTCCCCCCTTAACGTAAGCTTGTTCTTTCTTCTGGATGGGAACCTGTTCTTTTTGAGGTGTAACCAATTGGCAACTCCTAGATTGAATTCCAGCTTCTTTCTATGCTTGTTGGCCCTTGCCTTATAAGCTATATTGGTCTTCTCTATGTGATTCCTTATTTGTTCATACAACCTTTACATCTCTTTTTCTCTCAGTTCAGCCTCATGGTGTACCCTTGACTCACTAGGCAGCGGCAGCAAGTTAATGGGTGTAAGAGCATTTACCCCATACACACACTTAAAGGGAGAGTGCTTAGTAGCAAAGGATGGAGCCCTATTATAGGCAAACTTAACATGGGGTAATTTCAAATCCCAATCCTTTAGGTGTTTACTCACCAAATTCCTAAGCAACGTAGTGAGAGTTTAGTTTGTTACCTTTATTTGGACATAAGTTTGGGAATGATTGGCTGTATTAAATGAGAGTTTAGTGCTTAAAAGCTTCTATAAATGCCTCTAACAGTGGGATAAAAACTTAGAGTCTTAATCAGATACAATGGTTTTAGGCACTTCATGGAGCCTAATGATTTCTTTGAAGCACAACTTAGCTATATAGCTAGCATCATAAGTTTTATGGCGAGGAATAAAGTGTGCCATCTTGGAAAATCTATCCATAACCACCATGATTGCATCATTTCTCCTTTCGGCCCTAGGGAGAGCCACAATGAAATCTATGCTAACATCATCCCAAGATAAGGGTACGGGCAATGGGGTGTTCAAGCCTTGGTGGAACTGACTCTTTGCTTTATGGCATATGGGGTAAGTTGAAATAATCTTGTCAACATCCCCTCCCATCTTAGGCAAATAGAAATGCTCTTAGAATGTTAATTGTTTTGTTTAGGCCAGAATGGCCTACAAGGGCACCACCATGAGCCACTCGAACTAGCAATTCCCTTGGTGAGCACATAGGGACACACAACTTGTTATACCTGAATAGATAACCTTCTTGGACAATATAGGGGCCATCTTTTGGACCTTCTCCACTGGGGCTTAAAATTAGGATCCTCCTTATAAATAGCTTGGATTGAATGAAACCTAAATACACTTGCTTCCTACCTTCTGGACAGAGCGTCCACAACGATATACTCTTTCCCACTCTTGTGTTTGTAAGTAAAGTTGAATTATTAGAAGAACTTCACCCCTTTTGCATGTCTTGGGTTCAGTTTATGCTGACCATTTACATACTTGAGGGCTTGGTGATTAGAATGCAATACAAAAGGCCTAACTTTAGGATAGTGAGCCTAATGAGTCAAGGCGCTCACAATAGCATAAAACTCATTATCATAGGTGCTGTAGTTGCTTTAAGATCTATTCAGCTTCTTATTGAAATAGGCAATAGGCCTTCTGGATTGCATTAAGACAGCTCTTATCCCTACTCTACTTGCATTACACTCTAGCTCGAACGAATCTTCAAAGTTAGGTAGGGCCAAAACTAGTGCTTGGCACAATTTCCGTTTGACCTCCTCAAAGGCCTTCTCGGTAGCCTTGGACCACTCAAGTACTCATTTCTTTATACATTCAGTAATAGAGGCCATAGCTGAACTAAAATCTCTGATAAACCTCTTGTAAAAGGAAGCTAAACCATGAAAGCTCCTCGCCTTCATGATAGACTTGGGTTGAGGCCAAGACTGGGTTGCCTCAATCTTGCTTTGATCAACCTGAATACCCTGGGCTGAAACCACATAACCAAGGAAAGTGAGCTGTGGAGTGAAAAACTGACACTTATCTATCTTGGCATATAGCTTTTGTCTTCTTAGAACCTTAAAAACCTGCTTTAGATGATCCACATGTTCCTCTCATTCTAGCTATAAACCATGAGATCATCAAAATAAATCACCCCAAAGTGACAAATGAAAGGTTTAAGGACTTCATTCATTGACCTCATAAAGTACTAGGGGCATTAGACGGACCAAAGGGTATGACAAGCCATTCATATAACCCTTGCTTGGTTTTAAAGGCTGCCTCCCATTCATCTCTATCCCTTATTCTAATCTAGTGGTATCCGCTTCTTAGGTGTATCGTGAAAAACACCTTGGAGCCATATAATTCATCTAGCATATCATCCAATCTGGGGATAGGATATCTATACTTGATGGTAATGTTATTTATGGCTTGACTATCCATACACATTATTTGTTCCATCCTTTTTTAGCACAAGTAGGGCTGGATCAGAACAAGGAGTCACGCTTTCCATTATGTAACCCCTATCAATGAGCTCTTAAACTTACCTCTAAAGTTCCTTGGTTTTAGTGGGGTTACATTTATATGTTGGTTTATTTGGGAGGGCAGCTTTGGGCAGTAGGTCAATTTGGTGCTCAATCCCTCTAAGTAGGGGTAATCTAGGGGGTAAATCACTTAGAAATATATCTAGATACTCATGCACAAGGGGTTGAGTAAGGGGATACAAAGGTGTCTCTCCCTCTCCTTCTTCCAACACAAGTAAGGCATAAACGGGTTTGCCTTTACTTATAGATATCTCCACTCGTGTTTCACTCAGAAATAGGGCTTTCTCACTTTGGTTTCCCTCCCTAAGGCAAGTCTTAATGTTTTGGATTTGATTAAGGGCAAAGGTGTAAGAGTGTAGTTTTGACCCTTAACCTCAAAGGTGTAGGTATTGCCTATCCCATTATGAATGACACCATTATCAAACTGCCAAGGCCTCCCCAATGACAAGCATCCATAGGTAAGATATCATAAAGGACCTCATCTTTAAAGTTACCTATAGTGTATGTGATCAGGGCCTGTTTGGTTATATAAACCTCATTTCTATTCTTGAGCCATTATAAGGAGTAAGGCCGAGGGTGGGGGATAATAGGTAGCTTAAGTTTATTAATCAAATGGGATGAGGCAACATTGCTACAAATATCCCCACCAATGATTGAACTACATACCTTCCTTTGAATGAAACACCGGGAGTGAAAGACAAGCTCCATTTGATTTTACTCCTTTGGAATCTCCATGGTGTGTACGACCCTCTTGAGGACCAGGAATTCCCTAACTTTAGGAGCTAGGATATGTCCTCCTCTTCCTCCTCATCTTCTTGTTCATTAGGCTCAATGACAATCTGGTCAATCTCTTCAATCGCTTTGATGGTGAGTGCTCTTTTATTTGGGCATTCTAGCTGGAAATGGTCATAACCTTGACATTTGAAGCACTTATTGTCATCAAGTTGCTTAGGGAACTCCCTAACAACTCGTTCACCTTTATCCTTGAATGGATAAGTTTTGGTTTGTCTTTTAGGCTTAAGGGCAGAATAGGGTTTAGGGGGAGAATAGGGCTTCGATGGGGGAAGCCAAGGAGAACAAGCCCAACTGAGAAAAGGAAGCAGAGCTGGGTGTTGGCGGATTAGGCCTCGGCTCACAGGCCCAAGCAGGGGAGAGAGTGAAGGAAAGAGGAGGAGAAGTGGGGGAGAAACTGTTGGACCGGGCTACCGAAACAATCCCAACCAGTGCTTATGAGGAAGTGAGAGAAGAAAAGTGGACGCAGGATGAGCTTGAGGCTGGGCAAACTGTTGGGCTGCTGGTACAGAGAAAACAGGCTTAGTTCTACTGCACCTTTCTTCTTTTTTCATTTTGGGCTGAGCTTTGCTTATACATGTGGTTTGATCCAAATCGAGTCAAATTAATTGAGTTCACCCAGATTCATTTATTTTACTTCCACCTGAAAATCACATAAAATACGCATTATTTACTCATAAAAATATATTTGAAAGTCTTTAAAGTAGGTAGATTGAATAGTAAAATTATATATAAAATATGAATTATCAACTCCCCCATACCAAAACTCTGCTAGGTCTCGAGCAAAGAATAACAATAATGCATATATTCATTCAATCCATTAAGTAAAATTGGATTTGAGGAAGACAGTCAAGTAATTTAACTATGAATGCCCACTTCACATCACATAGATCAATTCACAACCAACTCACAACTTATTATCAAAGATTTCAAATCTCAACTAAGTCAATAGGTCAAGATTCAAGCAAATTAAGCACATAACGAAACTATGTAGTAAACTGTAGGCATAAAATTTCACCCCATATAATAAACATCACAAGAGCATCTTTAACATCAAGTCCCTAATGCCAAATCAATTCATTATTATCTTTTTCTTGATTTTTTTTTAAGACTTTGAATTTTTTCAAAAGTTACTTGATTCCATGTTCTCTGTTGAGTGGATAAAGATATGAGTAAAGATAACACTCAGAGAAACACTTAGTACATATTCATGCAATTAAAAATATGAATAAAGATAGAACCTAAACATTAGTATCGGAATCAGAACTTAATTAATTCAATTTATTTATTTATTTATTGAAAAGTCAATGGCGTACTCAAAACTTATTACATACTCATCATGATATTGAAAATGGGGTTACATCTCAAACTCAAAATCGGCTACATAATGATATTAGCACAGCAAAAATTTTTGGCCATCAACCAGTCAAAACAAGAAATAATCTCTAATGAGTATGGGTCACATGAATCAAATTCACATAAGAAGAGCAGAACATGCATAATCAAAATACTCAAACTCTTCCCAAAATCAATTTCACCCAAGATTTTTAAGTTTAATTATCCTTAAAATTTTCATTTTGCCTTCCCCCTACACCCAAACCTTATATTGTCCTCAATGTAGAAAACAATAAGAAAGAGGAAAATAGGGAAAAGAGCAACACAACCTGATAGCACGAAGAAATCCTTTCCATGTAAACCTAACAATCAAACTCCCAAAGTATCTTCACGACAATCAGCAACCACAAAAGCCAAAAACCAAGTGAAGAATCACATTCAGAAACACAAGCACACCAAAAGGAAAAAGAATACAAAGGACTCAAACTCACCTAAAAAGATTAGGCTGCTTCCCAACAAGCGCTAAGTTTTATGTCTTTAGCTAGACGAGGTCCCACCCACTAATCATAGTAGACAGGGTCTATTAGATTGATGAATTCAATCAAACCATGGTCAATATCATGAGTCACAACAGGTTTCAAATGTTAACCATTAACCATGAGAACTCGACCATCTTGGGGATCCAAAATTTGGACCGCCCTAGAGGGAAACACTTGTTGGAAAACAAAAGGACCATCCCATCTAGATCTCAACTTGTCAGGAAATAGCTTAAGCTTCGAGTTAAAATGCCAAATGTTCTGATTAGGTTCAAAAGATTTATGAGAATTTGTTTTATCATGAAAAGCTTTCGTTTTGGCTTTATTAATCTTAGCACTATCATAGGCTTCATTACGCAATTCATCCAACTCATTCAACTAAAGCCTACGGTTAGAACCCGCTTATTTCATATCAAAATTAAAAGCTTTAATAGCCCAAAAAGTACGGTGTTCTAACTCAACTGGCAAGTGACAAGTCTTACTAAAACGAAGCCGATAAGGAATGGGAGTCTTATAAGCAGTATGATAGGCCTATAGTGCATCATGGAATCTCAAAGACCAGTCTTTGAGATCAGGCTGAATCGTTTTCTCTCATAGGCTTCATTACGCAATTCATCCAACTCATTCAACTGAAGCCTACGGTTAGAACCCGCTTATTTTATATCAAAATTAAAAGCTTTAATAACCCAAAAAGCACTGTGTTCTAACTCAACTGGCAAGTGACAAGCCTTACTAAAACGAAGCCGATAAGGAGACATCCCAATGGGAGTCTTATAAGCAGCATGATAGGCCTATAGTGCATCATGTAATCTCAAAGACCAGTCTTTGAGATTAGACTGAACCGTTTTCTAAAGTATAAACTGGATCTCACCATTAGACACTTCAACCTGACCACTAGTCTGAGGGTGATAAGGGGTAGCTACTTTATGAGTCACAGAATACTTTTTAAGCAAAGCCTCCAAAGACTGATGACAAAAGTGACAACCTCCATTACTAATAAGAGCTCTAGGGGTATCATATCGACAAAAAATATAGTCTTTCACAAACTAGACCACAACCTTGTGGTCATTGCCCCTAGTAGCCTGAACTTCCACCCACTTTGACACATAATCAACAACAACTAATATGTATACAAAGCCAAAATATGGGGGAAAGGGACCTATGAAATCAATGCCCCACACATCATATATCTCAACAAATAAAGTAGGGGAAAGGGGCATCATATCACGATGGGACAGGGCACCCGTACATTGACAATGCTGACAAGCAAGATAGAATCGTTGAACATCTCTAACAAAGTGGGCCTGAATAACCCATTTTATAGGACTTTAGCAGCTATCCTATTGCCTCCAAAGTGACCACCACAAGCATAAGAGTGACAAAAGGTGAAGATACTATGAATTTCACTCTTAGGGACACATCTACACACCACTTGGTCAGGGCAATGTTTAAAAAGATAGGGATCTTTCCAATAGTAATGTCTTACCTGTGAGAAGCACCTATCTTTCCCTTGTTTGGATCAGTAAGCAGGAATCTTCCCAGTGGCAAGGAAGTTCACAATGTGAGCAAACCAAGGAACAGGGGTCAGAAAATCCAACTGAGCCATCAATATACTCGTTAAAGATTCTAGATAAGTGGTCTGCAACTAAATTTTCAGAACCTTTCCTATCTTTTATTTCAACATCAAACCTTTGGAGCAACAAAATCCATCTAATGAGACTTGGTTTAGTATCATTCTTAGCTAGTAAGTGTCCTAATGTAGCATGATCGGTAGACGCAATCACTTTTGAATACAAAATGTAACGCCCCCAAAATACTAATGACATGATTTGCGAGAAACTGCAGCGAAAGTCTTAATGATAGAAGGCGCTACCGCCGTCCTGATAAGGACAAGGCTCATTAAAACCATTTAATCGTGCAACTCAAGTTCCAATCACAATATCTATTAAACTGAAGTACTTCAAGATCAAAGTCCATAATAGTTCAATCTTCAATACAATCGGCTTAATCATACCATGTGCTAACTCGCACTCCACACTATACAAGTAAGGACCCAACTTGACCCCTGAGGTCAATCTCAACATTCATGCTACACTGAATCCACTGTGAGCATCTGACGAGTCCCAAAAGGGCTTGCTAAATGAAGAAACATGTGATATTTCATCACCTAAAATGGAAAACATGAAAACAATTCAAAAATATGAGCAAAAACTCAGTACATGCATTCCTGTATTATAATACAAACACTGTTGATGGGTACCCGCTTTTGCAACTCATTTAGCTCGCAATAACAATGAAAATGAAAGTAACATGAAACTGAATTGCTCATTATTATTTGGATGTGAACTCCTTGCAATGATATGATCTATATATAGGTGTACACCTGTCAATCCGATCAAGAGTTGGCCTGAAGCCGCGCAGGTAAATGATGGGCGGATGCCCTATAGACGATAACTGACAGGTCACAAGTTAAATGGCAAATCACTGTATAAACTAATTTATTGATAAACTCAGTAAGAGTTATAACTTGACAAACATGTTCTGCTTCCCAAAGATATAGGCATTGGACATACCTTGAGTCTTAAAAAATATCATCTGACTTGATACAAGTCAGCTGTTTCATAAATGTCATCTGACTTGATAAATATGTTCTGACTTGATAACACTTACGCATGGCAAGGAATGATAACTATGCCTCAACTCTGTTTCATAAATGTCATTGTAAGTATGTGTAGTCAGTGAATAATCTTTACTCACATAATTGAGTAAGTAAAAGTATGTGTAGCAGAAATTGACACTACAAAAAAGGTTGCTTCCCTCCACATTTAATTATGCTAATAACCACACTTATAAGTGTAGAAATAGCAACTGCTCACTCTTAGGTTAAATATGGGGAAGTTGAGTGTGTGGAAGTGTCCTCCACACTTAATAGAAATGCGGATAGAGCTATATTTGCCACACTTATAAAAGCGGAGTAAGTACTGATTACCCACAATTTATGTGTGGCCATTTTACACTATGCCCACTCTAGAGGATGCAAAAAGTCATCATTTTCCCAACACTTAAAAGTGTTGCTAGTATCGTTTTAGTTTTTTTTTTTAAAATTGGTAATCAATATAAAACTTATTAAGTTGGAAATAGAACAATTGTATACAATTGTTCCTTTTCTAATTAACAAGTTTTATACTAATTACTAGCGTGCATCATCCTGCATAAATGAATAAAATTAACAAACCAACAAATCAAAATACGTCAAATATCAATTAAATAAATTACACATTAGTGCCTGAAAAAACATTAATTGTAGACACAACAACAAAGACTAAGGTAATCAAAACTAAATATTCTTGCATTGTTTTGAATCCATCATGCTAATTTTTTTTGTTGTAGGTAGCTACTTGAACATTTTATTACTCTATACACTACCTAAAACTATACTTTGAAAACATGCCTTACATCCAAGAATATATATAAAAAAAAATCTTCATCTTCGTTTTCTTCACTGAGAGATGTTAGCTCCACAAATGCAACCTATTAGACAATCGAAACACACAAAAAAATGAATTATCAAAAAATATAACCAAAGAGATTAACTAAGATACAGGCTCGGGAGAATCAAATTTAAAGATCCAACTATGAAATCACAACAGAGTTGAACCAAGAATAGAACCACAATCAAGTTCAGTCAATAATAGAATCGTACGTAGTAATTGGATCATTTTTTCTTTGGCGTTAGTTTGAACAAGTTGTGAAATTACTGCAATAATTGGATCAAGCCACGTTCTCGCAAGTGGATAGAACAGTAAGTAGAAAAGCATTTCATGTAAACCAGCAATATCATAAATTAGCTTTCGGAAGAAAATTACTAGTTATGCAATCAGCATGTTAGGACAATCACAAAACTAAGTAATTTCGTCTTTCGACAGTAGTTGTTGATGTAAAATTAAGATAAGAAGTTTTAACACCAAATTTAAACAATGATTTGTACCAATAATAATGTCTCCCTAAGGCAATGAAACATAGACAGAAGACTAACCTCTGCAGTGTTGTACACTACATTTTTCCAGTCCAGTAGTATGCTAACTGACCATGCAAGCAGATGATACGTCTTATTTCTAAATTCCACTACTGCACCAGTTTTGTTGCCGGCATTGGAAATAAAAGCTGTAAAAATTCCAAAGGAATCTGTATGTAGATTAGCCTTCATAACAATTTCGACATGAGAACCAAAATGAATGCCAGGATTGATGCCGAGCGCAGACAAGAAAGAATACTGAGATAAGATTGGCAGGATGGTGGCATCTTCAAATAATAAGATTTCAAAACCTCAATTATTCAAATTACAGTCGACTACATACTTTTTAAATTGTTGTTAAAAAGGTTCTCAAGTCACTACATTTCCTTCACACCTAAATTAGGACTATTTTCAAGTATAAGTGCACTTCAGACGCTTTCACGATCAATTCCACTCAATCATTTAGATAAAGTAGGAACCCACATCCATCACTGTCAAACCACGAAAAATCAGAATAGTAAAAGAGCAATAGGGAAGAAGGCGCAAAACCGTCAGCAGGGCAAAAACAGGGCCTTGAACCGAGATCTCAGCCAACGTCAAATCAAGCCCAACTCTTGAAATCTCAACCAACCATTTTGAATATATCTTAGAATTGCCATAATCGCACCGATTACATGACATTCAAAGGCTAAAGATCAAGTCCGAAGTTTGCAAATTAAACTGGGCATGAAAACTTGGAATTCAACAAAAAATCAAAGTCCTAAATTACTAAGACTGAAATTGAAACTAACTAAACCTAGAACCCTAAAATTAAACCTAAGAAACTTAAACTAAACTTAGATTCAGTGCCTAAATTGATACCTCCTTGCGCCGCTGGCTTGATTTATACCCGTACCCTCCCATTCTCGGTCGTCGATCTAAGCCATCGACGGTGGATTTTGATTATCTGCTGGCTGTGGTTGAGGATGGTGGATGAGGCTGATAGTGGTGTGCTGCACTGTATGCTTGAGAAAGAAAGGCACGAGTTAGAGAGATAAAGTGAGATGAGGTTGAAGACCATGGTGCTATGAATAGGGGGTAATCGGGTGTATCTCGACCCGAGAGGAGAGAGAAGGAGAAATTGGGGGAAGGGGTAAGGGTCACGTGCTCGGCACGCGTGGATGAGGTAGACGTTAGGATTTTTATTTTTCTTTTTGTATTTTTGCCTTGCTTTTCTCTAATTTATTCAACACGTATAAAATCAAACAAAACCAAATAAACATTTAAAATAACAATTATTATAAGTATAAATTAGGTATAAAGG
This sequence comes from Carnegiea gigantea, assembly GCA_029747015.1. NCBI lineage: Eukaryota > Viridiplantae > Streptophyta > Magnoliopsida > Caryophyllales > Cactaceae > Carnegiea > Carnegiea gigantea. The sequence continues at coordinate 390,900 of JAKOGI010000170.1, forward strand.
TATTCTAAAAATATAAAATTTTTGGCACAAACATTAGATATTTGTGCATTTTTTTGATTGGTTGTTTTATCCCTTTGGGTAATATATTTAGATATAAATATTGAAATATTTTATACAAATTACCTCAATAATATAATAAAAAGTAATTATAAAAGCTCTTTTTAACTCCCCACACTTAATAAGTATAGAAATAGGTTCATAATTTACCCACACTTATTAAATGTGGAATCGAGAAAACTATCAAATCTTATCATTTTTCTCCTTACACTTTAATTAAGTGTGGTGATACAAATGTGGGAGGATGTATTATTTTTTGTAGAATGAGTAATCATACGGTATATATAACTTGGATATTTCAATATAACTTCAAAGCTGAATTGATGAAAGTAATTAAATTTGATATAAAGTAAATGAAAGTAAAATAGTCCACAATGAGATAAATGAGATTACAAAGGAAAAGGCCTTGATGGTGACAATTGAGAGAGTGGTTCTGGCCTTTTCTGAAATAGGTTGCTGATACAGTTTTAAGGCTTGTTAATGTATAACTTAGTTCAAGATAACATCGAGTACACTAGATTGGCTTGATAAATACATTTGATACATTCTGAATTGAGTAAGTAATAGAGGTTTGAGGCCAAGAGGAATATATATTTGCTCAAAATAGCTTAAACTGCTATAACTTGGTCTGAGAAATATGGTTTCTGAGTCACAACTCTCCCTACTTCTCATATTTCATTCATAAATCTATTAGATATAGAATTCGACCCCAAATGAGTCATTGAACTCAATAGAAGCTATTAAGCTCACTAAGTTTGGTATTTTCTTAATAAAATCCATAATTGATTCGAAGCTCATAAACAAGCTCCCAAATTGTATATTTGTCTTCTTCTTTCTCATTAATCAAGCTAAAAGCTTCATGAAAGCCCATGAATATTCAATTTCCCCTTAAACAACCGTACCTGGCCTAAAATACACAAAATGGGTGCATGATCAATCTCACTTAATCTTTCTTATTGCTCTTTACACAATTACTCAAAATGCTTCTAAAATCACCAAACTCAAAATACTCAACCAAAATTCATGAAATCTTATAGGAAATTTGAAAATAATATGGACAATCTACAGTAGCATTTTCAGAACTTTCCTCCAAGTATACGCTACACCAAAATTGCAATAACAGTCCAATTTGCACCAAAACAGGTCAGTTCAATTCAAAAATTCATAACTTTCACCCTAGACCTCAAATGAAAACCTAAAACCCCAATATGAAAAGATTAAGAAGTTCAAAAAACTTTCATTTACAACACAAATATGATTCCCACAATAGGTGTCCTAAAATGGGGCTAAAACACAACTATGTCAGTTTCAGTCCCATTCTGCACAGTTTTGGTAAAATGACCATAACATTTTTCACAGACCAATGACCTCGGATTAAGGCAATTCAGAAGCCATTTGAAAGCTTCACCAAAAATCATAATTGTCCCATGGGCCGATCATTACGAGCTTAATCCTAAAGTCTGTCCTGTTTTTTTGAAATTTTCAGCCTTCACTGTTTTAGTTTTTTGTTCCTTTTTCATATAAGTCCTCACTTGCAATCTTTCCAAATCAGCAAAACATCATCATAGCCATCAATATAACTAAAGATTACAAAATCAAATACAAATCACTCCATAAACTTGGTTTGAACTTAAGCTTGTATGAACATGATCATCCCTAAACCCTAGCATGAATCAAGCTCAACTTCACCATGATCAACACCAAAATAACTCTTGTTTGTTACCAAAACATCATGATCAATGATCATAAGCATCAAAACAAGAATCAAGACTAAAATAAAAATCAAAACCAACAAGATCAAGTTTCAGGATTACTCACTTTGATTGTAAATAAGTAGAGATGGAGATGAGGTTTAATGGTTTTGATGATGGACGATGGTAGCTAGAGGTACTAAGATGTTGGGGGGGTCAGAAAACACTTGAGTTGGCCGGAAAAGTGGCGGAAAATAGCCTAAATAGTGCTGCCCAGCTGCTGTTGCCGTGAGGGAGGTGAGAGACGAGAGAGAAAGTGAGCTTGGTTTGAGTTGTGTATGTTTGGCCTAATTAACTCACTTTGGCTGAAATTTTATTTAGTAAAGCCACCTTTTTAAGCTAACCATGGTTAAGTTTAACCATGGTAATTAGTTAGATTAATAGACAACTTGTTGGGGCTTCAAACCGGCTGAAATAAGTTGGGTTCGGGAATAAAACGCTTCGTAACGATAACGTTTTTGCGTAACTCAAAATTAAATTTTTGAATTGTTATAAAAATAATAATAATAACAATAATAATAATAACAATAATAACAATAATAATAATAATGATAATAATAATAATAATTTCTCAAACCATAATTATCTAGACCTACTATCGATTCACCCGATATTTAATTAATCAACAAAAGTTGAATTGACAATCAATGAAACTTGAATTGCAAAATGGGACCCAAATAAAATATCCTCCAATCGGGATGACTGAATACGATAAATGAAAGCGAAAAATTTAAATGACATAAGGTAATTCGGTAGATATATAAATTGCGGGCAATTGAATTAATGAACATGATTTGGTTAAACAAATAACCATGGGTGATTAAATCCATAAATATGATAAATTAAATGAATAAACATAATTAATTAAATAAATACGTATGATTTAAATAAATAAATATGGGTTAGAGTCGGGTTATTACAACATTCCCCTCTTAAAGAGTTTCGTCCTCGAAACTTATAACACTTGCCAAATGTATGCAATGCCGTTTAAAAACACATGGGTCATCAGTTTCCATTGCTTCCCTCTGAAGAGGTATAATTTGCCCAATGTACTTCGACTAAGGGTATCTACATATTGTATAACTGCTTAATCCCATGTTTCAGTAGTAGATCCAGATACTTCTCATACAATAGCCGTAATGAACTCAATTATTATGATTTAAAATTGATATTTTCTTCGACAGAAAAGAATCTTCTTACTAGTGATGAGGTGCTCACTACTGGTTCATCACCTTGTCCACTAATGAAAACTGTTATATACCCTGATAAGTACTCTGATACTATTACGAACTATAAAACACGTTATATAGGTGTTCAAGTTCAACTGGTAGGTGCAGTCAACAAGCTACGGGATTTAACCTTTCTATAAATCATAAGGCCCCATGTAACTAGTCCTTAGTTGTCCTTGGATAGTCGATCTCTTACTACCTTGACTAAAAAAGCCTTTTGAAATGCTTTATAACCCATCTGAGACTTTGGTTATTTCCTTGTTTTGCCAGCACAACTCTTTTGTCAACCTTGTATCACCTCAACATGTACTTGAATTTTCCCTCTTAATGCTTGCTTGGGTTAGCTCTGACCTTGTGCTTAATGTTTCTTCTGGCTCACTCTAATATAATTAGACAGTGCTTGAGAGTATGCCCTTATCAAAATCTCCTCATATGATATTCCTAATGCCTCACATGATCTCCCCTTATCAGACTACTCAAGGATCTGCTCCTGGTCGATAATGGGCAATGAAATGACCATGGTTAGAGATGAGAGTGATGAAATGCTTAGCCAAGCGAATCATTGCATACAAAAGAAATGAGCAATGAGACTAGAAAAGCTTTATAACAGAGGGATTAACATGGGGGTTAGAATAAAGATAAACATAAGCGTGTTATGAATTCTGATACAACAAGAATTTCTGATACCATAAGAATCATTGTTTATAAATATTGATTATAAAGGATCCAATACATAGTGATCCAAGAAGATAGATGGCCCAGTTACCTTTAAGTTTAGCTGATGATTTAAAAAAAAAAAAAGATGGCCAGCAACGAAGTTCCAACAGGGTGACTCTCTAGTTACCATTGACAGGATAAATGCAATTGAGGTAGTGGCCAAACAAAATACAATAAATAGAGAAATAGATTGGATAAATAAGGTACAATAGATAAATAAATAGCTTGAACAAGTAAGGTCTAATGAATAGATAAATGGATTGAATAGGTGCAATGAAAATATGTATTTGCTCATATGGAGCCAAGTCAAGTACGACAATAAGATTAAATAAGGATTACTAAAGTTTACTTATAAGGATATAAGATATAGGTATGAGAATTGCAAGTTCCATAAACAGATCAATAGATTGAACTGGTAAAATACAATGGATAGATCAATAGATTGAACGAGCAAAGTACCAATGGATAAGTAAATAGATTGAACAAGTGACATTAGAAACGTGCCTTTGCTCATATAAGACCATTTCAAGTCCAGAAATAAGATCGAACAGAAAAGCTAGAGTTTACTTATGAGCATGTAAGATATATGTGTGGGAGTTGAAGTTCAAAATAAGGAGAGTAACGGAATTATGACAATCGTAATCACCCACACCAATGAGAGTTGAATTACATTATTAATTCAGAACAAGTTATACGAGCGTATTATCATGAATAAATGAGAGGTAAGGTAGATATGGGAATCAGCTCTCAACGAAATGAACTATAACTCAAGATCATGAAATAGGGATGGTGAAGGTCGAGAGGACAGGAACGTTGGCAACTATATAAGGTTGAATAAAAAATGTATTGCACATTTAACAATGGGTTTGTAAAGACATGGAAGATCACGCTAATAGGAAACATCGGGTTAAAATGCAAGGGAGATTAAACAATATTGGATAGTATCAAGTTTTGAAGATGAGACAAGTAAATAAGAATTACTATAAATAGGTATTCTTGCGAAAGATAAACTGTGGTTGCATGGTTTAGGTGTGATATCCGAACCTTAAATCATTCTTGGAAAAGACATCTGTTATTGGCAGTTAATCCTATAAATCATTTGTACAAGGTATAGGGCACTTATTTTTGATTGTGATTTTATTCAGCTCTCTGCACGCAGTACACAACCATAAGACTGTCTTTCTTCTTTATATAAACCTGAGGTACCCCAATGGGACACACTTGGTCAAATAAATCTCTTATAATTCATCTGCTAAATCTTTAATTCTTTGGACTCTGTTGGGGGTCATATGATAGGGGTTTTGAAAATGGATTGAGCACCTTGAACTAGGTTGATCTGAAAATCAATATTTCTTGGGGGAAAACAGTCCAGAAAGTCCTTAGATGAAACATCTCTAAATCCACCAACTGTAAATGTGGATATGGATATACCGAGTGTGGTTGACAAATCACTAATATTCAATGCATTACTGACATACAATTCACTTGCTTACACAATATAATTGGGGGGATAAATATGGCTTTTCTTCCCTCGGCCCATAGAAATGCACGTTTAGCCAATCCTCATCGCTCAAGCTAACCTTAAGATCCTTACCAATCATCTTAGTCCTGTAAGTACACAGTCAGTTCACCCTCATAATGCTACCAGATCTGCCAATTAAACTGGATTGAATGTCCAGTGAATATGGTTCTAGCAATACTACTAGGAGCATGTGTATAAAAGATAAACATTCAACTACCTCCTGGTCTTAGTAAATTGAAATGACAGGGGGGTAATCTAAAATGTAAAGAGATGTAACCACAGTATGAACTCTTGCAAAGATATTTCTTTATTGGTTAGAAAGGACCGACATGTAAGCTGAATGAATGAAAGGACGAAGAATCGTAATGAAAGAGGCAAGGCATAGAAATGACCTGCATATACAAGACATGCAGTTTATTCATGATGGTCATGATAGTAAAGTAAATGATGTTATGAAGTTGAGAGGGAGTATTAAGTAATGAAGGTGAAGAAATGTAACAGGTTACCAAAGCGGCTTTTGAAAAGTCATATGGTATCCGTATGTGAGTAAAATGACGAAGATAAGGGTCAACACTATCAGAAGGGAAATTTATTCATTTGGTGTTTAAAAGGACAATGCGCCAAGATGAAGGAGTCAATCTTATGACTGAATACGATGACATCCATCAATAATACATTTTGTAGTAAATGGAAGTCTTAGGTCGGCATATAAACTTCAAAATTGCTGACAGATGGAAATAGCACAAATCGTTTTTTATCATTACCAAGCTAGGTTGTACTAGAAAAGAAAGGATTGCTAAAATAACTTGAATAACGACATACAGCCACGGCCATAGGGTAGTATGCCAGCATGATATTACGGTGCTATAGAAACACGAACAACATGAATACATTTAATTGCTGAAAGGGCACTCAATGACTGGATCTGAAGCAACCAAAGGCTTTGCAAGCAATAAGTAAATAGTGCCCAAATAGAAGTAAGGAGTTCAAGTCGGTGACAGTAAAAATATGAACATAGTGATGACTGAGCTGCAAGTAGAATGAGTCAAATATGCTTAGGAAGAACTGCAAATCACACAGTAATGCACACGGGGGGTCATTATAGGCTCCATTATGAAAATAGAGAACTAAACGACTGTGATTGTCCGGGTTTGAATCGCCTATAAGAAAGGTTGCTCAGAAGTGTTTAAAGAACTCCCCACAGATGACACATGAAATTTTCCATAAACACTTCATTACAACTCAAGAGAGTGTTAGCAGCAAACAATTCAAGGTAACTAGGGCAGAAATAAGTCAATTACAGAAAGTAATGGGAGCATTGCTGATGTAAAGTCTTAGTATCGAGACCAGATGATCCCGATACGTGCTAGCTTAATCTTACTTGTACCACCCATATAATGCCAAGTAGCGTACCATAAGCTACTAATTATTATCACCATACATAAGCACTCATTGTGGTGTTCATCTCATAGTAGTTCACCTCAAAGATATTGCCCCACCGGGCATTTCCTCATCTAGAGGTTCATATCTGACTTGACATTGTATAAATCCCTTAAGAAGTTGTAAATGGCATCCCCACATCGGCTTCAACCATTACTGTACTCAAGGTCAGGTATATTAATTCACCTCAATAAAACTCTCAAATTCTAGAGCAAAATGGACAAAGTTCCGTCTAAAAACTGGCTAAAACCCAGGCTTAAAGCCTTATAATAGATACCTGAAATGGAGACAAACAATTCAATAGCTCAACGGCTACACGCCGGAGTTCATAACTCAATGGGTTACACACCCGGAGTGCACGATTGCAAAAATTTAAACAAATAAGAGAAATGAAACATACAATACAACTCCAAGATAAATGAGAGCATGTCTCACTAACAGTTGACCCAAATGGTTCCACACTTCACTTTGCTAATGCTTGAGTCTCAGGATATTACCAAATGATTGAGTCACCCAAATGCAAATGGTTCCTCCATATATGCCCATACATATGAACGTATAGTGAATAGCTCATTTAACTGGTCTAACATAACTCATGCACACCTTGATAGCTAACTCATAAACACTTGATAGCTCACAGTGGCCCTTATAACCTTAGGCTATGATACCATATCTGTAACGCCCCCAAAATGCTAATGACATGATTTACGAAAAACTGCAGCGGAAGTCTTAATGATAAGGTGCTACCGCCGTCCTGATAAGGACACCGGTCACTAAAACCATTTAATCGTGCAACTCAAGTTCAAATCACAATATCTATTAAACTGAAATACTTCAAGACCAAAGTCCATAATAATTTAATCTTTAATACAATAAGCTTAATCATACCATATACTAACTCGCACTCCACACTATACAAGTAAGGACCCAACTTCACCCTTGAGGTCGATCCCAATATTCATGCTATACTGAATCCACTGTGAGCATCTGATGAGTTCTAAAAGAGTTTGCTAAATAGAGAAACATGTGATACTTCATCACCTAAATGAAAAACATGAAAACAATTCAAAAATATGAGCAAAAACTCAGCACATGCCTTCTTGTATTGTAAAATAAGCATATAAACACTGTTGATGGGTACCCGCTTTTGCAACTCATTTAGTTCGCAATAATAATGAAAATTAAAGTAACATGAAACTGAATTGCTTATTATTATCTGGATGTGAACCCCTTGCAATGATATGATCTATACATAGGTATACACCTGTCAATCCGATCAAGAGTTGGCCTGAAATCGCGCGGGTAAATGATAGGCTAGTGCCCTATAGATGATAACTAACGGGGTCACAAGTTAAATGGCAAATCACTGCATAAACTAATTCATTGATAAACTCATTCAGAGTTGTAACTTGACAAATATGTTCTGCTTTCTGAAGATATAGGCAATGGACATACCTTGAATCTTTAAAAATGTTATCTGACTTGATACAAGTCAGCTGTTTCATAAATGTCACCTGACTTGATAAATATGTTCTGACTTGATAGCACTTATGCATAACAAGGAACGATAACTATACCTCAACTCTGTTTCATAAATGTTATTGTAAGTTTGTGTACTCAGTAAATAATCTTTACTCACATAATTGAGTAAGTAAAAGTATGTGTAGCATAAATTGAGTAATTATATGGTACATACAACTTGGATATTTCAATATAACTTCAAAACTGAATTGATGAAAGTAATTAAATTTGATATAAAGTAAATGAAAGTAAAATAGTCCACAATCAGATAAATGAGATTACAAAGGAAAAGGCCTTGATGGTGATAATTGAGAGGGTGGTTGTGGCCTTTTCTGAAATAGGTTGCTGATACGGTCTAAGGGCTTGCTGATGTATAACTTGGTTCAAGATAACATTGAGTACACTAGATTGGCTTGATAAATACAGTTGATACATTCTGAATTGACCAAGTAATAGAGGTTTGAGGCCAAGAGGGATATATATTGGTTCAAAATAGCATAAACTGCAATAACTTAGTCTGACAAATATGGTTTCTCAGTCACAACTCTTCCCACTTCTCATCTTTCATTCATAAATCCATTAGATATAGAATTCCATCCCAAATGAGTCATTGAACTCAATAGAGGCTATTAAACTTGCGAAGTTTGGTATTTTCTTAGTAAAATCCATAATTAATTCAAAGCTCATAAACAAGCTCGTAAATTATATATTTGTCTTCTTTTTTCTCATTAATCAAGCTAAAAGCTTCATGAAAGTCCATGAATATTCATTTCCCCCTTAAATAACCTTACCTGGCCCAAAATGCACAAAATGAGTGCATGATCAATGTCACTTAATCTTTCTTGTTGCTCTTTGCACAATTGCTCAAAATGCTTCTAAAAATTACCAAACTCAAAATACTCAAGCAAAATTCATGAAATCTTATAAGAAATTTCAAAATCATATGGACAATCTACAATAAAATTTTCAGAATTTTCCTCTAAGTATACGCTGCACCGAAATTGCAATAACAACCCAATTTACACCAAAGTAGGTTAGTTCACTTCAAAATTTCATAACTTTCACCCTAGACCTCAAATGGAGACCTAAAACCCCAATATGCAAAGATTAAGAAGTCCCAAAAAACTTTCATTTAAAACAGAAAACATGATTCCCACAATAAGGTTCCCAAAATGCGGCTAAAATACAAGTGTATCAGTTTCGGTCCCATTCTGCACAGTTTTCGTAAAACGATCATAACGTTTTCTACAGACCTCAGATTAAGGCGATTCAAAAGCCATTCGAAAGCTAACACACTAAACTATCTACTCACCAAAAACCATAATTTTTCCGTAGGCCAATCATTACCAGCTTAATCCCGAAATCTACCCTATTTTTCTGAAATTTTCAGCCTTCACTGTTTTAGTTTTCTCTTCCTTTTTCACATAAATCCTCACTTGAAATCATTCCAAATCACCAAAACATCATCATAATCATCAGTATAACTAAATATTACAAAATTAAATACAAATCACTCCATAAACTTGGTTTGAACTTAAGCTTGCATGAACATGATCATCCCTAAACCCTAGCATGAATCAAGCTCAACTTCACCATGATCAACACCAAAATAAATCTTATTTTTTATCAAAACATCATGGTCAATGATCACAAGCATCAAAACAGGAATTAAAACTAAAATAAAAATCAAAACCAACAAGATCAAGTTTCAAGATTACTCACTTTGATTGCAAATAAGTAGAGATGGAGATGAGGTTTAATGGTTTTGATAATGGAGGATGGTAGCTAGAGGTACTAGGATGTTGGGGGGAGTCAGAAAACACTTGAGCTGGCCGAAAAAGTGGCCGAAAACAGCCCAAATAGTGCTGCCCAGCTGTTGTTGCCATGAGGGAGGTGAGGGAGGAGAGAGAAAGTGAGCTTGGTTTGAGTTGTGTGTGTTTGGCCTAATCAACTCACTTCGGCTGAAATTTTATCTAGTAAAGCCACCTTTGTAAGCTAACCATGGTTGAGTTTAAGCTTGGTAATTAGTTAGATTAATAGGCAACTTGTTGGGGCTTCAAACCGGCTGAAATAAGTTGGGTTCGGCAATAAAACGCTTCATAACGATAACGTTTTTGCGTAACTCAAGATTAAAGTTATGTAATGTTATAAAAATAACAATAATAATAATAATAATAACAATAATAATAATAATAGTAATAATAATAATAATAATAATGATGATAATAATAATAATTTCTCAAACCATAATTATCGAGGCCTACTATCGATTCACCTAATATTTAATTAATCAACAAAACTTCAATTAATAATCAATGAAACTTGTATTGCAAAATGGGACCCAAATAAAATATCCCCCAATCGGGATCAGTAAATACGATAAATGGAAGCAAAAAATTTAAATGACATAAGGTAATTTGGTAAATATATAAATTGGGGGTAATTGAACTAATGAATATGATTTGGTTAAACAAATAACCATGTGTGATTCAATCCATAAACATGATAAATTAAATGAATAAACATGATTAATTAAATAAATACATATGATTTAAATAAATAAATATAGGTTAGGGTCGGGTTATTACATAAAACTGATGGACGGAATTTATCAAGTGCAAATACAATAGCTAGCAACTCTTTTTCAGTAGTAGAATAATTCTTTTGAGCATTAATTAGAGTTCTATTGGCATAGTAAATGACATGATGCATTCTATTCATCCTCTGACCCAAAACAGCCCCAATAGCAAAATTAGATACATCGTACATAATCTCAAATGCCAAAGAAAAATCAGGGGGTTGCACAACAGGGGGCCGACACCAATAAAGATCGAAGCTTCTGAAAAGCTTTCACGTAAGGCTCATAAATTACGAAAGGAACATCTTTAGTGATGAGATTAGTAAGTAGGTGAGCTACTTTACTAAAATGCTTAATAAATCTCTTATAGAAACCAGCATGACCACGGAAAGATCGGACTTGCTTCACAGAAGAAGGCACAGGCATATTAGAAATCAAATCAACCTTGGCTTTATCAACGTCAATCTCCTTTTTTTTTGACACTTTATGACCCAACACAATCCCTTCTTGGATCATGAAATGACTTTTTTTTCAACTCAAGGCCAGATTCATTTCTTCACATCTTTTTAGCACAGTGGATAAATTAGCAAAACACACATCAAAAGAAGAACCAAAAATAGAGAAATCATCAATAAACACCTTCATAAAATGATCAATATAATCAAAAAATATGGCCATCATGCATCTTTGGAAGGTACATTACACAACCCAAAAGGCATCCTCTGATAGGCAAAAGTACCTGATGGGCATGCGAATGTTGCTTTCTCTTAGTCCTCAGGATAAATAGATATTTGATTGTAACCAGAATACCAATATAAAAAGTAATAAAAACTTTGTCGAACTAATTTTTCTAAAATTTGATCAATGACTTAGAGGGGAAAATTGTCTTTTCTAGTTATAGAATGCAGCTTTCTGTAATTAATGCACATTCTCCACCCTGTGGTCTGTCTAGTGCGAATCAATTCACCATTATTATTCTTAACCACATCATGCTAGATTTCTTAGGGACTACTTGAAGTGGGCTGACCTATTGGCTATCAGAAATAGGGTAGATAATGTCTGCATCTAAAAGCTTTACTACATCTTTCAGGATAACTTCTTCCATGTGAGGGTTCAATCTGTGTTGCATTTGCCTAACAGGTTTAGCATCGTCCTCTAAAGGAATTCTACGCATACAAATTGTGGGACTAATCCCTTTCAAATTAGCAACTTATCACCCAGTAGCACCCTTATGATCAGACAACACAAATCAACTCTTCCTCTTGGTCACAAGATAAAAGTGAAGATATAATAATAGGTAGGGCCTCTTTAGGTTCTAGAAACACATACTTGAGTGAATCAGTAAGAGGTTTCAACTCAAGTTTAGGTGGAGATATAACAGAAGGTGGCATAAGAGAACTAGCCAAAGGGGGAAGAGGTTAATAAGTGGACACCCAAGAGGAAGACTCAAGATGAGGAGTAGAGTCAAGAATAGAATCCATCTCATCTATTATACTTCCCAAGTCAAGCAATCTCAAATCCCCATGGGAAAGACAGGTTCTTAAGGGATCACTACTCATAATAGCAGGTAAAGCTTCTTCGATCATTTCATCAATCACATCAACAAAGAAACATTCAGATTCATCCTCAAACACAGGTTGAGCAGAAGCTCTGGAAATGTTAAGCCTAACTCTCATGTTCATGATTAAGACATCCATCACTCCTGACGTATAGTTAATAGTGGCATCAGCTATGGCTAGGAAGGGACGTCCTAAAATAAGAGGGATCTACTTAGAAGCATAACTAGGGTCCATGTCCAGCACAACAAAATCAATATGAAAGAATCCTTTATCAATTTACACCAAGACATCATCTATCCGGCTCCTAGGAGTCCTAACTAACTTATTAGCAAATTGAAGGGTACAGTTGGAAGTTTTAGTTCACCTAATCCCAACTCTAAGTAAACAGAATATGGTATAAAATTAACACTAGAACCCAAACCTAAAAGTGGCCTTTCAATTTTATGGTTGCCAATATAACATAAGATGGTAGGGACACTAGGATCTTTGAACTTAAGTGGAGTGTCATATTTCAAAATCGAGCTCACTTGTTCACTTAGAAGAACCTTTTTAAACTTGTCATCTTTAGATTTCCTTTTAAAAGTGCACATGTCTTTAAATAACTTAGCATAGGTCGGGATCGGTCTTATCGCTTCCAAGAAGGGAAGATTAACCTTACCTTGCTTAAAGGTCTCCAAGGTGTCATCTCTTTGCTTGTCTTTCTTGGAAGGGAATGGTGTATCTAAAGCTTGAGAGTGAAGAACCTTTGGCTTATATGTCATAGTGGGGTTAGACACAACAGGAGAAAGGGATGGGTCGTTTTCCTTTTCAGATTCATGGTCACTGTCCATGGTCTTAATTCTTTCCTCTTTGTTATGTTCCTTTTCATTCACCTTGTTGTCTACTTCTTACCACTACTAAGAACCATTACAGCTTTCAATTGTTCAAATTATTGGGCTTTAGGGTTCTGAATAGGATGACTTAGAAGTTTTCCTTCTTCTGCTTTACCTATAACTATGGCTAGTTGTATATAATTATTATTTTTAGGTTTTTATTTGATTTTTTTTTTTTGCTTTGTAGGTTTTGAACAAAATGAGAATCAATGTGGAAAAAATGTAAGAAAAATGATGAAAATGCTAGAAATGAAGACTTGGGCCGACTTGATTCAAGCTGACCCAAATTACCAGGCCCATTTCTTGTTCAGCCCAAAGAGAAAAAGGAAAAAAATAAAAGAAAAACCTAACTAATTCTACCTAGCCGCCCCATGTGCCAGTCACGTGACCCTTCCCCCCTTCTTTTAACTCTTATTTTTCTCTCTCCTCTCTCTCTCGACTACGGCCTGAAGAAGACCCTTAAACCCTCCCCTCCCCTGCTCCATCATCTTCATCCATGTCACCATCATCTCTCTCTCTAACCTATTTCTCTCATCACCATTTTCATCCACCGTTCACCACAATTTGCACAGCAACTGCCACGCCAACATCCACCTTGCATCATCTCCCACCATCCACGCCACCCCTTGGTTGAATGGTACAGATCAAAGAAGGGCTGGATATATATGAAGCAACCGGTGAATTTGAAGGGGGTTAGAAGGTCTTTTAGGTTGAATTAGTTTTATTTTTCAAAATTTTAACTTGAAATTCACTTGTGTTATTCGAATTTTTTCGATTTAGGGTTTGATAAACTCGATTAGAATTTGATGTTAGTTTTGGTTTTAGGTTCAAATTTCATATAATTACGTTACGATTTCATGCTTTCTGGTTGTAATTCATAGTTTTAGTTCGTTTTTGTAAGGGTTGGGTCTTAGTTTTGGCTAATTTGGACATCCCCTCAACTGTTTTCATCTTGATGACATGACTACTGTGTTTTCACCATTAATGGTGATGGGTGAAGTTCCTTTCTGATCTGGTTGGTCTAGAGCTCTGTTTGTTCGTCTTCCCTGTTCCAGGTTATGAGTTTATTCAACTCCTTTGTTAGTTTTGCTCTCAGTTTCCCCCTCCTAGTAGCTAGCTTTCTTTGGTTTTTTTTTTTTTTATGTAGATTGGTAATGCAATTGTGTACTGTTTTCTTTAGTTTGGTTGATGCAACTATTCTGAGCCTCTATTTCGATTGCTCATGCTCTAGCTGATGTTAGTTTAGTTTGATTTGGCTTGGTGATTATGATCTGAATCAATGATCTGCTTAGTTTGGTTGGCTGAGTCTGAATCCCCACCCACCTTCCCTCAATTCTGATATTTATGTTGTGTGTTCTATGAATGGTTTCGCTGAATGATGATGATGGTTTGATGGTTGGATGCGTTTAGATCAAATTATTTGCTATGGTTTAGTTGATATTATGGTTTGATTTTATGGATATAGTTTGATGGTTTTGTTCGAATATGATGCTTTGATATGGTTCAAATTTTTTTCTATTTCATTTGATGTGGTTCAAATGAATTGCTATTTGGTCTCATTGCTCGATTTGTATTGTTTAAGGTAGTCTAGTTGCGTTGATCTATGCTTTAGTTTTTCTTGTTGATTATTCCTTCAAGCTTATTTCCTTAGGTTTCGTAATTGTGAGGCTTAGTAGCTTGGTTTGGTTACTTACGTTTCCTAATCGTTATTTCTTCTTTTATTGACTTAGTTAAAATTTTCTAAATCAAGTATTTCCTTAGGTTTAGCTAATGTTAGTTTTAAAAATTTCAGTGACCTAAGTCTTTCCATCGTCCCTGAGGAAACAACCCTCAAGCACTACAGCGAAAGCTGTACGCTTGTGGCTTTTGTTTTACACTCAAATTTACCTAACATACTTCTTTACCACTACTTAGAACCATTACAGCTTTCAATTGTTCAAATTATTAGGCTTTAGGGTTCTAAATGGGATGACTTAGAAGTTTTCTTTCTTCTGCTTTACCTATAACTATGGCTAGTTGCCAAGCTGGGTTTCTAACTTAGGGATAGATTGTGAGTGGGAATCAACAATATGCATTTTAGACTCATTTTCCTTGGACCTTAGAATTAACATTTTATGCAATAAAAGTCAAAATGCCAAGGCAGAAATTACCTTGTTTATATCAGAACTCCCAGATGGAGCTTGATGAGAAGAGGGAGGAGCATATCTCTGGTTTTGGAAACCAGGAGGGGTAGGTCTGCTAGACTGGGCTTGAGGATTCTCAATATTTTGAGATTTCCATGAAAAATTTGGATGATTCATCCAACCATGATTATAGGTATTAGAATAAGGATTGTTGGATGGAGGAAATCCTTAGATGACATTCACTCGTTCAATCACACAGTCAGGCTTACCAATACAAGGTCAATCAACAGAAGCATACATGTGACTGGCATAAATCAAACACACATCTTGCATAAAAGGGGGATTATACACTTTGTTTATGCACAATAATTGATTAAATTTATTAGCTAAAGCATCAACTTTACTAGAAAGGCTAATTGAATGTGAAACCTCACAAATCCCCCTTTAATTCCTAATTGCCTAAGCAGTTTAGAATATGAGGAAGTAGCATGCAAATGTGAATTTTCACAAAAATGTTCAAACAATTCCCAAGTTTCTTTAGGAGACTTATACAAGAAACTACCACCATATGATGCATCAACCGTTTGCTTATTATGCTAATCCAAGCTAGAGTAAAAACTCTGGATAAGTTGCCACATAAGAACCTCATGGTGAGGACAGATTCGCAACAACTCTTTAAACCTTTCCTAACTTTCATGCAATCACTCATTTTTATTTTGTGAGAAAGTGGTTATAGCACATCTTAAAATAGTCAGTTTACTAATAGAGAAAAACATTTTCAAGAATTCCTTTTGCATTTAATCCCAAGTGGTGATATTTGTTTTAGAGTCCAACCAAGCTCTAGCTTTATCTTTCAAAGAAAAAGGGAAAAGCGACAAGCAAAGAGCATCATCAGAGATATTATTCAATAACACAGTGGAACAAATCTCTAAGAATGCATCAATGTGCTTGAAAGGATTTTTAGACTCTAGCCCATAAGATGATGGGAGCACTTGGATAAGAGAATGTTTAATCTTAAATGGCACCGTAACAGTGGGCATATGTGTTCTTATTGGTGAGTCATATGTAGCGGGAGCGAAATATCCCTTAAGTTGCTTAGGTGGTGGGGTTTGTTCTTCAGCCATTTTTTTCATAGATTCCTTTTTCTTAACTCTTATCTTACAAAGTGAGCGTTCAATTCAGGATTATATGGTTTAATACCTAAGCACAAAGAACGTCCACCATGCATATACCCACAAATAACAAGGAGAAAAGAATGAAATCACCACAACAATAACCACCAAACAAAATAAGAAAAAAAAGAGAAGAGAGAGATAAGAAGAAAAAAATAAATCAATATAAAATAAACAAATAAAAGAAAGATCCAAAGGAAGGGGGAAAAATGAAAACAAACAAGAAAAACAAAATAAAAAGAGAACAAATGAAATAAAAGGGAAGGGGATTGTTAGATTAGATATAATAAATAAAATAATAGAAATAAAAGAGTTAGATTAGATCAGATTAGGTTAGAAGAGATAGGGAAAATAGTTAGATCAGAAGAGAGAGAGAAGAACAAAAATAAAATGGTTAGATTAGGAGGAATTGGGGAATGAAACAATAAAAATAAAAGTGAAGGGAGTGGGGAAGAGGAAAACAACTAAATAAATAAAAGGAAGAGAAAATTCAAAAATCACTATTGTTTCCTGGTAACAGCGCCGAAAATTTGATGTGGATTTTATGTATAGTTTAAAAACCCCTTTTACTTACAAGTGTACAAGGTTAATTATAGACTAGCGAGTATAGGGGTGCCGATCCCACAAGGAACAATAGTGATTTTCAATTCAACTTTTCTGATTATAAAGAATAGTGCAATGGAGGAGTTCGATTATCAATATGAATTGATAGAATAAAAGAAAAGTAAATAAGTGAAGAGAGTGAAGAGAAATCAAATGGGAGAAAGACCTAGGATTTTGGATTTCACCATTGATGCAAATATTGATTTACGAATTGAATTGGGGATTCAATTTTGTCTCTTGTTCAGCCTAAACTACAAGCATTAGGCCATAAATTAAAAATATGATTATAATTATAAAATGAGATTATTTATCTAGTGGTTTAGCATGAATAATTCTTTTTAGACATAACTCATCTAATTTCTAGCATAAATTATTCAATTTTAACAATTATAATTTTAAGTCTAATTACATAATCATCATATTAGCCTACAACTTCTAATATTCATTTGAGATAGCAAATTAAACTAGTGTAATCACCATGATTAATCATTAGTATTAAGATGCATGAATAGATTACAATGAATAATGAACTCAAAATTATGCAATTAAAGAGAGAAAAATAACCCTATGAGAAAGTAAAAAAAAATATGTTATTATGAAAGATCCATCCTAATCCTAGAAATGAGTAATTTAGCAGGCCACAGTTATGAAAAACACCATTGAAGTTGGTATATTTCACTTCCTATGCACAAGCTTTTGTACTCAATTACAAGGCTAATTAAGCACACACTCTCAAATTTGACTCATAAATGAGATGAGAAGAGAAGTGAAAAATAGCCAACAAAGCTTATTTTTCTTCTAAACCGCTCAACCTAAATAATTTTGCCTTGCAAGATACTCTCTACTCTCTAAGAATAATAGAAGATGGAAGATAAGAGAATGGGAGAAAGAATGGATGAATGAATGAGTACATGCTTCAACCCGTGGTCCCTTTCTATCGTGCAAAATCAACCTCTCTTGATGCCCAAAAATTAATAAAAATTAATTAATTGGCTATTATAGAGCATGAAAAAAGGCTAGGCTTAAGCTAACAATTAATCAAAATTAATTAGCTTTCACTAGGTTAAAATTAGCTCACGTGGAAAATTTTAGCTGTTGTTGTAGAGAGAAGGAATGGGTGGCTGAAGTTGAGTACTGGGCAGCAAAGCTGGGCCACTGGGAGTTGAAGACCAAATAAGAGAGACGGGAATGGGGGGTGTCTGGGCTGATCAAGTGGGCCATGCTGAGAGAGGCCTAATTAAAGAAGACGAGAGAAAGACTGGGTGCTGGTGGATTGGGCCTCGGCTCACAGGCCCAGGCGGGTGAAAGAGTGAAGGAAAGAGGACGAGAAGTGGAGGAGAAACTATTGGACTGGGCTTCCAAAACACGCCCAACTGGTGCGGAGAAAACAGGTGCAGTAATGCTGCATCTTTCTTCTTTTTCTCATTTTGGGCTAGGCTTTGCTTGCACATGTTATTCGATCCAAATCGAGTCAAATTGACGGAGTTCACGCAAATTCATTTATTTTACTTCTACCTGAAAATCATATAAAATACGCATTATTTACTGATAAAAATATATTTCAAAGACTTAAAAGTAGGTATATTGAAGATTAAAATTACATATAAAATATGAATTATCAGTTAGGACGAGGGTATTAGCTTGTATATGGCTTCTTATTTTCAGAATACTTTTCAACCTTGATAGCTAGCTTGCATGCATCCTCAAAACTCCAGTAAGGTTAAAGATCAACCTTCTCAGCAATGCTTTGATCTAGCCCCTTTAGGAAGCTGACAACAGCTTGTTATGGTTCCTCTTCTATCCCACTCTTAATCTTGAGTTGCTCAAATTTCTTAATGTTTTTCTCCACACTCATTCGACCTTGGGTTAGGGAGGACAGTCTAAGGTAGAGATCCCTCTTATAGCCCTTAGGAAGAAACCTCTTGTTCATTAGCTTTTTCAGCTTGGACCAAGTGTTGATTCGCGGCTTTCCTTCCCTAGCTTATTGCCTTTTGGTGTTTTCATACCAAAGGGAAGCATACTTTTTGAGCTTAAGGATGGCTACTTTAAAGGATTTTTCATCAGAATAGCCCTTAACCTCAAAGAATGTCTCCACAGTTTGAATCCATTCCAGATACACATCAGGATTGAAAGTTCCCTCAAAATTTGGGGGATCAAATTTCATATTTGTCAAATCATCCTCATTGTGTCTAGTTGGCCTTCACCTACCCCTAGGTGAGTATTCATCCAGGGATGAAGTAGATTGATTAGAGGTCAGATCATTCCCAGGCCGAACCCTTTCTCTTCCTCCAGGCCTTTCAGGATCATCCCTAAATCTGGCTAAAGCATCAGCTAGGCTGAAGGTACGTGTTTAGACATCTCTTTGTAGCCGAAATATGGCATTTTTTGTTCCTATGTCACAAGCCTCCTCAAGGGTTAAACCCCTAGGTACTCTTGTTTGGGAAGGTTCAGCCTCATCTCTCCTGGCCGTTAACTGAAATTAGGTTTTAGGCTGTTTGAGCAGCTTAGGTGCTTTTGTGGCTGGGTGTATGTTTTAGCTTGAGGGTGTTCTTTATAGTTGCTAGAAACGTGATTTTAAGAACAGGAGAAGATTGTAAAGTAACAAACAGCAAGCAAAACTCTCCAGGATATGCTGTGATACCACTTTGATGTGTGAGCCTTGAAAGAACTCTAGCAAAGGACTTGATTTGCAATCTGAACTTACTTAGCTTGAACTTAGCAATGGAGTTGGAACTGAAACATAGGATATGAATGGGATAAAGGCTATGCCACCACCCAAGCCACGTTAGGAATCCACCCCCTAAATCATAAAGGTTAGGCCACTAGAAATGGATTAAAGGAAACCACTCTAACTAATAACCAGTTTAGATTGAATAAAGCGAGATTTAAGAGAACTGAGTTTTAAACTCAAAAATAGAAGTTCTCGTATATCTATTCTGCCCTGAACAAGCTAGCTAGTAGGCATATATACATGTTTAAGCAAGGGAGCAAGCAAGCCAGCTACCGACCTAAGCTAATCTGGATTAGCAAAACTATTTTGTAAAATAGTTTTTAACTTAGGCTAATTACAAGTTTGAGTGCGACTAATACAACTTGTTTGAGAATCATTAAGGGGTTAGTACATATTTAATTAGCTTAAACCACCCCACTTCCACATGCTGGTGATAGAAAAGACGGCTTCAGGTGAGCACCTTACAGCTGGCCTATCCGAAAGCAAGTGGCTAGTCACATCCTTTCCCCATTGGGCAAGTGGGCTGCCAAAGCTGCATTTCCGGTGGCAATGTTGTTGTTCCTAGAGGTACAAGCAGCAAGGAAGGCAAGATAGCAGGTGAGCAAGCCACTTTGATTAAGGCAAACTTTACCAAAACTAATGATTTTAGCTGAACAGGCCCCATTGAACGCTAAACTTGATCAAAGTGAAACATAATCCTCCAATTGATTTAGAGCTGATTTTAGTGCATAACTTGGATTCCTAGGATGTTAATGATTCTCCAAATACAAAAACCAAGCCTAAATTAGGTTTAGGTGGGGTAATTAGACAGAAACTTGAACTGAGTCCAAAATAGTCACAAACTGTAATGGTTGGCAAAATGCAGTCAGAACCCCATTAAGAACTGGTCATAATTTGGATTCCTCTTCATGAATTGATACCTTAGGATGTTGGCTATCATCCTGAGTACAAATATTGTCTTAAAATCAGCTCTTGGTATGAGAATCAAGCTAATTTCCAAAACAGGTCAAGTTAGAGCCCGAAGTGCAACAGTTAACAAAATGGGGCTGAATCACTATAAAGAACTTGCCATGATTTTGACTTCTCTTCATGGCCTGAATCCTCAAGATGCTCATTTTCATCCCAAGCAAAAATATTGGCACTAAGGGTTTAGATGGTGATTCCACCTAACCTTTCAAGACAGGTAAATTGGACCTTCCCGGTGTACCTTCATGGTTTTGGACCAATGTAGAAAAATGCCTATTTAGCGCAAAATTGAGTTTCCTCTCTTAAAATTAACAATGCAGGAAGTCCAACAAAGTAGGACTTACCTATAGTAGATCTTGAAGACTCCTAGAATCATGCTATCCAAAATAGTGCTTAATTTTGCTTTGGAGAAAGAGAACAAGGCTTGAATCTAGCTGGGTGTATTCGGGTAACCTTGATCGCGTTGACCTTGGTTGGCACCTTGGCCTTGATTTAGATCTTAGGAGTCCTCTGGCGTGTCATGCTCTACATCACATATATACATATACATATACATATATATATATATACACACACACACACACACACACACACGCACACATAAACACACATATATATATGTATGAACATATATATATACACATATATATATAAATATATATAAATATATATATATATATATATATATATATATATATATATATATATATATATATATATATATATATATATATATATATATATATATACATATATTATA